>LZPO01054712.1:364741-380809 GCA_001675575.1 Neotoma lepida
GAATCAGAGCTGCTGCTTTATAGCCAGTATTCGGGAGGCAGACACAGGGTAAGCTCTATGAGTTCAAGGCCAGCCTGGTCTACAAACTAAATTCTAAGACAGCCATAGTTACATCGTGAGACCCTGTCTCAAAACACANAATAATTTTTAGCATCAGTACAACTTCCTCAAAAAAGTGTTTAACAGTGTCCTCTGCGTCATAGTTTCATAAATATTCTCACAAATCACATACTTCCCTTTCCCAGCTCTCGGCTGTAGTATTAGTCATGTCTGTGGTCATGTCTTCTCTAAACCCAACGCTCTACCTGAACTGTCNTAGCTACCTTTACAATTTCCTAAACCCACTCATTTCTTCTTCAGTTCTGTTGGATGGGAACCAAATTTTCCTGATTTGTTCTAACCTTGATCATGTCTTGATCAGAAGGCCAATGTTAAAATCATGCAGAATGCTGCCCAGTGAGCTTCGTGGGATGCTACTCTTCTGAGTTATCCCCAAATCCCAAAGCTTGGAGACTGCCCACGAAAGGTCTTGGAAACAGCTGCGAATGATCCAGCCACAGGTATCTCCAGCGCCTCGGACGATGCAGGATGCACGCGGGACAGTTCCTCCTGCCCAAAGCACCCAGCCCACAGGGGGCCCTGACTTCCGTACGACGACCCAAGATGGCGGGGCCCGCAACTGAACACCACATTCAAGATGTCGGCTTCCGGTTTTCCCGGCAGCGTCGCGCGTGGCCCCTGGGGCCACGCCCACTTCCGGCCCCTTGGCTGCAGCTTGGCTGCAGCATGGCTGCGTTGGGGATTTGGCTGTCCAGTGAGTGAGTGTGGGGTTGGGGACGCGGGAGCTGCTGGGTGGCGTGCTCTCTCTAACTCCCTGCTCTTCCAGGAGGTGTCCGGAGGTTGCATTGCAGTGCAGCAGCTCGGGCTGGCAGCCGGTGGCGACTTGAGTGAGTGCCGGGCGAGAGCGGGGGTGGGGGCGCGGCGGGACCTTGCAGCCCGCCGAGCCCTCATCCCGCTGTGTTTCCCCACCCAGGCAGGGACTGGCTGCCAACCCTTCCGGCTATGGGCCCCTCACCGAGCTTCCTGACTGGTCTTTCGCGGGTGAGCGTTGATGTCAGGTTTTTTCTTTTTCCTCCGAGAGACCACCCCTGGTAGGGATTGGGGGCGTGTCTGAGAAAGTATTGAACCTTTTACTTAGGAGTTTGCGGAACGGAGCTCTAATTTTGTCTGACTACAGNGCTGGGTGTGGTAGCTCCCACCTGAAATCTTAGCTTTTGGGAGCTGAGGCAGAGGGATTGCTGTGAGGTCAATGCAAGCATGTGCTNCATAGGGAGTCCCAGATTATCCTGAACTACAGAGTGAGACCCTGCGNATAAATAAATAAATAGTAAATTGGCTAAGGAAGGTGAGCTGTAGGGGATCATGGGCTTGTAGATATAATTCTAACTTGGGCTGNCCTGGGACTGGAAGGGTGCGTGACTTTTATCTTTTCAGAAGGGCGCATGTGTGGTGAGTGTATTTTTAGAATTTGACTCCACATACACAAGGAATTCTTTGGAAAGCTGCTGCAAGGAACACTGAGGATCCCTACAAGACGAAGATGGTAGACTCAATTCAGAATCTTCCCTTAAAAAGAAAAAAATATTATGGGGCTGGAGAGGGGCCTCAGATCACTGCCTCTGCTTCAGGAGGAATTTGGGTTCTATTCCCAACACCCACACGGTGGCTCACAACTGCTTGTAACCCTAGTTCCAGGGAATCCACGCCATCTTCTCACTTCCACCTGCACCCGGCACCCACACAGTGCAAGCAAAACACCCATTCACATAAAAATAAAACATTTTTTAAACATAAAATTAAAAAAGAGTAAATGACACATGCCTGTAATCAGGAGGCAGAAGCAGGAGGATTGAGAGCTAGGGAACAGCCTTGGCTACCTAGTGAGACCTTGCCTCAAAAATGAAAAGGGAGCTGGGTGGTGGTGGTGCACACCTTTAGTCCCAGCACTCCAGAGGCAGAAGCAGGCAGATCTCTGAGTTCAAGGCCACCATGGTCTACAGAGCAAGTTCCAGGACAGCNAGGGATACACAAACTCTGTCTCAAAAAACAAAATAAAATAAAAAGCCACATAAATTTCATTATACAGTGAGATGAAGTTCAGCAAAGCCTCACATTGAGTGAAGGGTCTCTAAAGATGAAACAGTGAATTCAGCATTGCAGATGACCCTAATTCCACGCTAACGACACGGCTAAATGAAATAGTAGGAACCTGCCTTGGAACTCATTTTCATGATTGTGTTGTACCTCACCACTGAAGATGCTAGATGGATTCTAGAAAAGTTAAGCTAGATGGATTCTAGAAAAGTTAAGCTAGAGTGGCTGTCAACTGGTTTCCTCTTCAGTATTATTTTTGAGGGCAGTGCTGGGGCTTGAACCTAGGGCTTCACACATGCTAGCCCCCACCCCAGCCCTGGGGAGTGTGAACTNGAAGAGGAGACTGACTCTTCTCTAATTCCAATCACATAACAATGTTTGGACAAGATGGCCAGACCACATATAACACCTGCNTTTTTCTCACCTCTATCTGTAGATGGCCGTCCTGCTCCCCCAATGAAAGGCCAACTTCGAAGAAAAGCTCAAAGGGAGAAGCTTGCAGTAAGTGGCTGGAACTCCACCAAGGCCTATGCTTACAATTGGAGGAGGAAAATTTAAATCACCATTTATCACTCCTTTAAGAGTGACTCTTATTTTCTATGTATGTGTTTTGCCTCTGTGAATGTGTGTTCACCACATGTGTGNCTGGTGCCTGTAGAAGTCAGAGGAGGGTTTCAGATCCCCTGGAACTGAAATTACAGATGGTTGTGAGTTGCCACGTCGTGGGTGATGGGAGTTGAACCTGGGTCCCATGCAAGAGCAGAAAGTACTCTTAGCCACTGAGCCATCTCTCNAGCACCCTAAATTATAATTTGTTTTAAGTTGTATTGCACCTGTGCTACTGTTTGGCAGTGCTTGGGATCAAATCCAGGGCTTCCTGCCTGCTAGACAAGTACACCAGCAGCAGCTGTATCTCCAGTCCTGATAGCCATTTATTTATTTATTTATTTATTTAGGCAAGGTATATAGACCAGGCTGGCCTCAAACTCACAAGAGATGAGCCTGCCTTTGCCTCCTTAGTGCTAGGATCAAAGGATGTACCACCCTTCCTGCCCAAGCCAAATGTTTTAATGGCACTGTGAGAAGGGAAGACTGGAGTAGGGCACTTGTGGCAGAACCCAACAGCAGACATTCCCCTTCACATTGTCACCTCCCTTCTGTCCTGCAAATACTGGCCTGATGCCAGTCAGCAGCATCAATGCCCAGCTGAAAACCTCTGACTTCTGGGGACAAAGGATATCTGCTCAATGGTACACTTGAGCCCCAGGTGTTATTTTTTTCTTTTCCTGTCTGTTTCAGAGGCGAGTTGTACTGCTGACACAGGAAATGGATGCTGGGTTACAGGCATGGAAGCTGAGGCAACAGAAGTTGGAGGAAGAAAGGAAGCAGGAAAATGGTCTTAAACCCAAAGGGATTTCACTGAGAAGCCCACTTCCCCATCAATAAAAAACAGCTCCATTCCTGCTTTCCCAGACTCTCTGGCTTTCTTTTCTGTCACCTGAATGCTTTATCCCATGCAGAATGAAGCCATTTTTCCCNCCATTTGTATTGACAGCAAAAGACCTCAGGCACCAAGAAGAACTTAAAATCACTGCCTGGGAGGCTTGGCCCAGAGCCCTTAGTCCTCACTCCATTCCAGTTCAACCAGATCTTGCTCTGGGGCTATTATTTTGCCCCTGGTGCAAGAGAACAAACCCAGAGCCCTGCAGAACCTAAGCACGCCACCACCTTACCACTTAGCCTTGCTCTGGGATTTTGTTTTTCTTCTTTTTCTCTTTTTGGTTTTTTGAGACAAGGTTTCTCTGTGTAACAGTTCAAGCTGTCCTGGAACTTGCTTTGTAGACCAGACTGGCCTCGATCTCACAGAGATTCGCCTGCCTCTGCCTCTCAAGTGCTGAGATGTAAGGAGTGTGCCACCACAGCCAGCCTTGCTCTGGGATTTTAATCCTCTCCCATGCTGGCCATAGGGCCGACCCAGCTAAGAGCAGTAGCTGCTCTGTGAAGGAAGAAAAGGGGGTAGCACCAGTTTTCCTGTTTTTACCAAGGTACCTGAGTCACATCTCAGACAGCTCAGTTCTGTGCAGTTGGCATTCAATAAATGTTTTGATGAAAAGGGCTTCCCAGAGGCTAGAGAGATGGCTCATCAGTTAAGAGCACTGACTGCTCTTCCAGAGGACCCAGGTTCAATTCCCAGTACCCACACGGCAGCTCACAACTGTAACTTCAGTTTCAGGGAACCTGACACCCATGGCAAAACACCAATGCACATAAAGAGGAAATTTGCTGTAGATTTTAAAAANGAAAAAAGGGCTTCCCATCNGAGGTCCTTTTTTCTTTCTGAGATAGGGTCTCACTATAGCTCTGGCTGGCCTGAAACTGAGCATGTAGACCAAGCTGTCTTGAACTCACAAAGATCCACCTGCCTCTGTCTGGGTTTAAAGCCATGTGCCACTACACCTGGCAGAAGTCTCCTAAGCAGTATCCAGATACATGGTCCAGGAGACTCACTCTGGAAAGCTGACATAAGAAGAATTAAACTTGTGTGTTTAGTCTTCCGCTGAAGGAGTTACGTTCTGATTGAATTCCAGAGGTTGGCTGAAGAAGGGTCTATACTTCCTCACCCCTACACAATGCCACTGTGGCACTAATACCCACTGTCCACCTCATGGAAACTGCCCATGACCTGGGCAACCATTCATTTTATTGATCATGAGTCCTCCCCTGGATTCTGAAGGCAAGGACTTTGTTCCCGTTCCAGTACTCAATGTTGGGCTTGCATCTTTCCACCGTAAACCTGGTTGGTAGTTGTGGATTTCTGGAGCTTCCTACCTGACCTTATTTCTACCCCTCTGCTTTCCGGCTTCCCTTTACCAGCTTTCCCTCCCTTCCTCTCCCCACTACCTCCTTCCTCTCGCTGACCAAATGCAATTCTTGGATCTTACATTTCGCTGATGGTCGAGTTTTCTGTCTCCCACACTTTTCCTGCCCCTGTCCCACTGCTTGATGTTTTTCTAGATCCAGTTCTCAACCTCTTATCTCTCTCCCTTTCCCACTGCCAGCTTCAGCCTGTCCTCCCCCTTCCCTGCATACCTCTTCTTTTGTTCTCACAGCCCAGCCATCACGGAAGCTGTACTCTAAGAAACTGTCTCCACTGTAAAGACTGAACAAAACTCCAGAATCCTAACTCCCAATCCTTCTTCCTCCAACAATTTTAATCAGACTTTTATTTGGCTCTCCTCAGTTCTGTGACCTTGAACCCTTTTCCTACTCCTGCAGTTCACATTTAATGGTACAGCTAGATTGCAAAAGCTATTAATAAAGGGGTGGACCCCCAAATTCAAAGTAATTGTGATTGTTGTTAGGCAATGGTTTCTGCTACAGTGTAAGTTTGGGGCAGGAGGAGGCTGCCCCACAGGTCTCAGCACACAAACCCCCTTGTTAGTCAATGCCCCTTTCTCACAGGCATTGAAAACTTCATGTCACTTCATCCCTAGCCATCAGGCCTCCCAACACTTAACACTCTGAAGTGAGACATGCTGAATACTACGGGAATCAGGCCACCCAAAAAATGCTTAGGAAGAGAAAGTCTTCCGCATCCCGTCCCCTGGGACACCCAGGCTCCTAGTTAGTTGTCGGCTGTGGCCTCAACCCCTGCAGATGGCAGCCTGCACCACAGAAAGACAACTTTTCCCCCCCTTCTCTCCTGCCTGCTCTTGGCTGTAATTGGATTCAGGCTGAAACAACCACGTCCCCACCAGGAAAGGAGGGCATTGGGGCGGGGGCGGAGGAGAGGCTGTGGGAGAAGGGAGGGACCAAAGGAGAGAGCAGAGAGGGCTTTCCAACTCAGTTCGCCGACTAAGCAGAAGAAAGATCAAAAAACGGGAAAGAGAAGAGCAAACAGGCACTTTCAGGAGCAATTCCCCTCACCTCCAAGCCGACTGCGCTCTAGGAATCCAAATTCCGTGCCTTCAGAAGACAAAGGCGCCCCAAAGAGAGCGGCGGCGCGACCCCAGGGCGTGGGCCCCGACACGGAGCCCGCACCGCCCGGCGCCCCGACGCCGCGGACCATGTCTCCCGCCCCTCGACCCTCCCGCAGCCTCCTGCTCCCCCTGCTCACGCTCGGCACCGCGCTCGCCTCCCTCGGCTGGGCCCAAGGCAGCAACTTCAGCCCCGAAGTAAGTGAGCTCCTCCGGCCCTTCCCGGAGTTGCGCCCGCCGGGATAGGCGAGCCCGGGGGTCTCCAAGGGGACAGCCCCCGCTGAGAGCAGGGCTCTGGGGGGCTCTGCTGCTCCGGCCTTTCTTTTCCCTCCTCATCTGCAAACTTGCAAGTCGATCCAACTTTTGTCTGCCTCCAACCAACCCCCTCCGCCGCCGCCGCCTCTTCCCCATTCCTCCCTTCCCTGGAAGAACTTTGCAGCGGGGCCTGGGCCTCGCTCTCCCGGGCTCTGCGCACACTCTGGCACCAGGCAGGAGCCTCATAAACACTGGACTCCGCTCCAACCCCGCGCCGTCCGGGCCGGTGTCATACGCGAGTTGTTCCATCCATTTGGCAGCGCTCAGGTGCCCGCACGGGCGCATCTGTACCAAGTGGGGCGTCGGGGGCGGCCGAGCGCTACCCGCCTNCCCTGGACCGCCCTCGGTGCGGGCCCCGGGCCCTGGCGTCGAGGATCGCGGCGAGCCAAACTTCCGCGCACACAAAGCTCTTCTTGTGAGCCGCGGGGCTCAGNCTGGCCACCGCCTCCCCGCGTCCTCACCCCAACCGGCGCCTTCGGGGGGTCCCTTTTTGTTGCTAATTGTTTTTCTGCGTTAATTGCTGAGAGACTAGGGGGAGTTGAGGGCAGGGCGGGCCTGGGTCACCCTCAAGCGTCCCAACTGACTTGGGCGCCCCCACCCCCAACCCTCCCAAGACCATGGCCCACCCCGGTCCTGAAGGAAGTTGCGTGGGAGTAGTCTGAGGAAGTTTTCCCTCCCTCTCTTATTTTGGGGTGAAGGTGGGAGATGGATTTAATCAGCTTCTTATTTTGGGCCACCCAACCCACTCATCCTGGTGAGGACCTGGGTGTGGTAGGGAAGGGCTGGGAAGGGCCGAAAATGCAGGATACGGTCTGGATTTGACTCCCTCTGCTCTAGTCCCAGGACCAGGCCGGATCACACCCTCCGAGGTAACGTCTCCGGGGTACACGCTGCCTGTGCCCCCGAAGAGACCTGGGGCTGAAGGGACAAGTGTGGCCCTAGGAGTGGAGCCACACTTGTGCATAGAGACTAGAAAGAGTAAANTCCTGCCTGAGACTGGAGACCAAACCCAATTGTCACAGAGGGGGTGACTTTCCCAGGCCTGTAGCTCCCCAAAGAGTGAGTGCCTAACAAAAGGAACCTCTGGAAGACTGCCCACTGCCAACTTCTTTTTCCCCTCCCCAGCCTCCACTAGGTCCCCTAGGGGAGGGGCAGCAGCCCTGGCTCCGCTCTAAGTGGGTCATGGTCGTCCCAGAGCCAGAACCACCATTTGCTTCTGGAACACAGTAGGGTGGGAAGCCGAGGGAGGGCGGGGCAGACCCAGAGGAGGCTAGAATCCAAGGTTTGATGGAGAGCTGGAGAGCCCCCACCCTCTTGGCCTCCTTGACTTTCTCCTAGGGAATACCCTGCCCTTATTGATCAAGACAATGCCACCCAACACAGTTGCTCCTTCTCCAGGCCAAACTGAAGGGAGAGGAGAGGCAGCCCGGGCCTCAGGCAGCTAGGTCCCTTCCACCAGGCCTCCACAGCTCCACACTAGTTCCAGGACAGTGTGTCTGGTGCTTCACCCTCCCCCCACTCAGCCGCAGACACCAGAGTCCTCTCCTGTGGTTCCAGTCTCATAGTCTGTGGTTCTTGCTTTGCTCAGAGCCTGGCTCTGTGAGATGGAGAAAGAAGCATGCCCAGTCCCGGAAAGGAAAATGATGCGGACACTTTCTTTCCTGGCTTTAGGATACTCTTCCGGGGAGTCCTTTTCCTAACAAAGCGTCCATTTTTCTCCACAGGGTACAGGGCAGGGTTTATTAGTGTCCATATTTAGACCTGCCTATCTCTTGAAATGCTCGTAGGAAAAGGATTTANCCAGAGCTCCTGGCTGTGATGCTTCACTCACCAGCCTCCCTTCTCCATCCTCCTCTCGGAGCATGAATTCTGTTTGGCTTAGAGGACCTTTACTCCTCCTGACTTCCAGCTGTGGGGGAGGGGACAGGCCACTCCTACCCTTCCCTAAGCCCTGTAGCAGCTGTTACCCCAGCAGGGGTCAGAGCCTACAGGTGAGAGTAGGAGCAAAGGGAGTTTCCTGCATACTTGGCACAGGCCACAGCAGGCCTCTGGAGGGCACTGGCTGTGGCATCAGCCAGCACAGGTCAGGGCAAGCCTTCGGATCCNAGGGAACAGCTCTGGACTTACACACCCTGCTAGGCCCCTCTGACATACAAGAAGTTAAATTCACACGTGCCCTTGAGGAGCGTTTGAGAAACAGGTGATGTTAGGGTTGTTTGGCCAGGCTTATTGGCTGGGGGAAAGGCTGGGTTGTTTACAGCTCAGGCCCTAACTCACGTCAGCCTTGAGGGGAATCACTTTCCTGGAACTATGTTGCAATTCCTGCCCCTGTTGGGCTCAGGTCCTAAGTCAGCTGCTCCTGAATCACCCCCTAGACCCCACACAAGAGCATTGCTCTANCACCGGTGCCTAGGCCTGAAGGGGGAGGCATCATGTGGAGATAAATTCGTCCTAATGACCATGGGTAGGAGATGGAGGACCTAAGGCAGCTTTTGCCCTTTTGCCTCAAAATGCCCATTCTAGGCAACTTGAAGCCCCCTCTGAATTCCTTAAATAAGGTAAAACTGGAGTAGGACCAGAGCTATCTGGGTCATGTCTCCCTATAAAAGAATCCATANATAACNTGGCTTGCTTGGCTTTCCNAGCCTAGATTGCTAGGTCATGGAGTATTTATTTAGGGTCATGGCTGCTTAGCTACCACCTCCAAAGAGCCCAGCTTCCCCATCAGCATCCAGCCTCGACCCTGACTCCTTTTCTGGACTCCTTAAAAAGATTTGTGCTGTGAGAGTCCTAGAAGTGTGGCACCTCTGTTCCAGGAACTCCCTCACCCTGTTCAGAATCCCTTACCCTGACTACTCTTCTACCTATCATGGACATAACCCATTTTCAAATGGGACATGCCATCTTTGCAAGAACTGACAGAGAAGAAAAATATCAGCTCTAAGAAGATATTCTAGGGCATGGGGATGGCTTAGTAAAATGCTTTCTTTGCAAGCTTGAGGGCCTGAATTTGAACCCTAGTACCCATGTGAAAAACAAGTGACACACACTTGTAATTTCAGTGCCAGGGAGACAGAGGCAGGCAGTTCCCTGAGGCCTGCTAGTCATCCAGCCTGGCCTAATAGGTGAGCCACAGATCCCAGTGAGAGACCCTGTCTGAAAAACAAGGTGGTACACAGCTCCCAAGGAACACACCAGAGCTTGACTTTTGACCTCCACATGCTCATAAGCACGAACCAAAAACTCTCTCAGTCCACCAGTGCTTTCATTTACAAGAGTACTATAGCCAGTCAGGACCAATGACTCTCCAACCTTATAGCTGTCTGCTTCCCATCACTCCCGGGGACAAGCCATACTGGGGTCTAGGCTATAGAGTTCAAGTCAACCGTTAGCCTGAGAGTTCCTGCCAGAACCATGCTGGGAGCCCATCATATTTCTCCCTAAG
This sequence comes from Neotoma lepida, assembly GCA_001675575.1. NCBI lineage: Eukaryota > Metazoa > Chordata > Mammalia > Rodentia > Cricetidae > Neotoma > Neotoma lepida. The sequence continues at coordinate 374,633 of LZPO01054712.1, forward strand.
CCAAGGACATCGGCCAGACACTGTGGAGAGGCAAGTGGGCCCCCTGGACCAAGTGGAAAATTCTCTAAGCCACACCCCTCTCCCTACAGGCCTGGCTGCAGCAGTATGGCTACCTACCTCCAGGGGACCTGCGCACCCATACACAACGCTCACCCCAGTCACTCTCAGCTGCCATTGCCGCCATGCAAAGGTTCTATGGTTTGCAAGTGACAGGCAAGGCTGATTTGGACACCATGAAGTAAGTCCCTGACATCCACTGACCACACTGATTATCAGAAATGCTACTACTTGAAGCTGCCCTTGTGCCAGTATCCCAACCCTCTCCCATTCACATCATTACTTGGCCTTTCCCTACGCTGACACACACAAAGCCTCACCCAACACTGACCTGGGGCCAGAGGCCGGGACCCTGGGTCAACTATAGCACTCCAGTCTCTCTCCTTGAAGGCTTTTTTATTTTATATACTATACTGACCCCAATGTTTCCACCCCAGGGCCATGAGGCGCCCTCGCTGTGGTGTTCCAGATAAGTTTGGTACTGAGATCAAGGCCAATGTTCGGAGGAGGAAGCGCTATGCCATTCAGGGCCTCAAATGGCAGCATAATGAGATCACTTTCTGGTGAGTCCAACAACCTAGAGATTTTTCTCACATCCACTCCCCTTCCCTATTCGTTGTATAATATAGGGACAGAGATGGTCTGCACTAGTCTCTTCCATTCTTAGGGAGCGGGAAGGAAAATGGCTCCAATCTTGCAGAGAAGTGCAGTCATTTGGGGGAAATACTCTAGTGCCAACACCCCTAAGCCTTTGGTTCTTGGGGCTGAGATATCACCTAGGCAATAGCAGGGATAGCAGGTCTGGCNAGGTGGCTGGGCAGTTCAGTCAGTGCTGGGAGAGTACAGGGAACTTTGCCTCCTTTATCCTAACACTTCCCTTTTCTACCCTTGTGTCTGGATGTCAGCATCCAGAATTACACCCCCAAGGTCGGCGAGTATGCCACATTCGAGGCCATTAGGAAGGCCTTCCGAGTATGGGAGAGTGCCACGCCACTGCGCTTCCGTGAAGTACCCTATGCCTACATCAGAGAAGGTCATGAGAAGCAGGCTGACATCATGATCTTGTTTGCTGAGGGTTTCCATGGCGACAGTACACCCTTTGATGGTGAAGGGGGCTTCCTGGCTCATGCCTATTTCCCAGGCCCCAATATTGGAGGGGACACCCACTTTGATTCTGCTGAGCCCTGGACTGTCCAAAATGAGGACCTAAATGGTGAGTAAGGGAACCCTGAGTTCTACCCTGGGTAGAGTGTGCAGTCACTTGTATATAGAGGGGTCTCCTTCCAGAATCTAAGCTAGCAGGGGTAATAGCCAGCCGAGTCTACATAGTAAGTTCCAGACAGCCACAGCTACAATAGTGAGACCCTGTCTCATAAATCAATAAAATTAAAAAATAAATCTAAGTGCTGAGGCAGGATTGTGAGTTTGAGGCATGCCTAGACTATATAGCAAGAATGTCTCAAAATAAACAACAAAAAAACCCAACAATAGCTAAGTACTAGTCACATAAACCTAGTGTGAAAGCAGGAATTATATTTTAAGCTATTTATATCTGTGTAGTTGGTCTGCTGTCCCTACCTGACTGCCTTGCCAATCACAGACTTNAAAGCTTCCTTTTCACCCATTTTTCCAGACAAAGATGATGCCTAGCTTCTGGGAATAACTGAACCCCACAGTGTGGGTTTTCTTGGGATTAGAATCCTGCCCCAGGGCGCCCCATTCCACCCAGAGNACGGTACTGACTGGCTTCNGGCTTTCTGAACCAAACAGGAAACTGACCCTCAAGATTTGATCTTCCTCTGGTGGGGAAGCAGGGAGCCTAAGAAGGGACCCAAGCTCTCACCATCTCCATCCCTCCAGGGAATGACGTCTTCCTGGTAGCTGTGCACGAGTTGGGCCATGCTCTAGGCCTGGAGCATTCCAACGATCCCTCTGCCATCATGGCGCCCTTTTACCAGTGGATGGACACAGAAAACTTTGTGCTCCCTGATGATGATCGCCGCGGCATCCAGCAGCTCTATGGCGAGTTCTCCATCCCCATACCTGNTCCTCTGTCTCTGCTCTTGTCCCATTTTCGTCTCTGGCCTGCATTTTCTCTCCCTGGTGCTGTAAAGTCTGTACACACACTACATACCACCTTTTACTGCCTCTATTAGCTCTGACTTTTTAAAAGTTTTTTATATGTATAAGTGTATTGCATATATATATATGCACCACGTACGTGCCTGGTGCCCATGGAGGCCAGAAGAGGGCATTAGATCTCCTGAAACTGCCATGTGAGTTCTGGGAACCAAACTTGGGTCCTCTGTAAGAACTGCCAAGTGCTCCTAATTGGTCAGCCATATCTCCAGGCCTGCAGCTCCTACTTTTGAACATACCCAAGCTAACTATTTCAACCTTCTCCAAAAACCTGTTTACACTTTTTAAAAAAATATATTTGTTTTTATTAGAGGGGTGTGTGTGTGTGTGTGTGTGTGTGTGTGTGTGTGTGTGTGTCCGTCCACAGAGGCCAGAGGCATCCGATTTCCTAGAAGTGGGGTTATAGGTGGTTGTGAGCCACCTGTCAGTGCTGGGAACCAAACTCACATCCTCTGCAAGAGCAGTATATGCTTTAACCACTGGGCCATCCAGAGCACCTCCACCCTCTTCGTGCTTTCTAAGGGTGCTGTCTGTTTATGTGTCTATCCTTCCATCCTCACTACCCCAAAGTCTGAAGTACCCCTATTGTTCTCTTCCTCAGGGAGTAAGTCAGGGTCACCCACCAAGATGCCCCCTCAACCCAGAACTACCTCTTGGCCCTCTGTCCCAGATAAGCCCAGAAACCCCACCTATGGGCCTAACATCTGTGATGGGAACTTTGACACCGTGGCCATGCTTCGAGGAGAGATGTTTGTCTTCAAGGTGAGAGGAAGAGAAGAGGGACAGAAGGACTCTGCACACGGAAGCTGAGTGGAAACAGTCATAGACGGACTGCAAACTANAGCCATAGGCCTAAGGGCAGTGGGGGAGCTTTGGAGACTGAAGAAGAAAACTAAGGACAGGGCATGATGGTCTCTCCCCACCTTTACTGGTTTCTAGGAGAGATGGTTCTGGCGGGTGAGGAATAACCAAGTGATGGATGGCTATCCAATGCCTATCGGTCAGTTTTGGAGGGGCCTGCCTGCATCCATCAACACGGCCTACGAGAGAAAGGATGGCAGATTTGTCTTCTTCAAAGGTAACCAGGCATTCCACAGACCGGGGAGACTGGGNGGGTCTCCTNGGGTGAGCTGGTTCCCCTTCAGTCCCAAAGTCAAGTTGAACCCAGGTTCTTCCCTTCTATCATATCCCAGGAGATAAGCATTGGGTGTTTGACGAGGCTTCCCTGGAACCTGGGTACCCCAAGCACATTAAGGAGCTCGGCCGAGGGCTGCCAACTGACAAGATAGACGCGGCTCTCTTCTGGATGCCCAACGGAAAGACCTACTTCTTCAGGGGAAATAAGTAAGACCTCGAACCCTTAGCCCCAAGCCTCTCCACTCAGAAACTAATAACTACCACTGCCACCCCCAATAGCCTCATCCCTAAAGTCTGAAGAAAGGCCCACTTTTCCCCCCAAGGTGTTGCCCTGCAACCGGCTAAGCCTTTACGTTGCCTAGCAATAGGCAGTTTTTCTTAGTGCTCTCTGAGTGGGATGTGACCGGGTCACCATTTCAGACCTGGTCATTTGATGCCTCCTGCTCGCAGCACTGTCTCCACCCCAGCCACCAGGCACTGTTATTAAGGTCTGCTGGTGGCTCCTCACAGCCCGGACCCTCCCTTCCACCTCCTCCTTCCGCTGCCTTTAGCTGCAGGCTCTCATTACTCAAAACCCCTGTCCCCAACCGTGTCCATAGCTACCCTTTGTTCCCTGTGCACTCTGTCATGGGTCTGCTAACCTNTGAGGGCATGCTCAGTATCCAGTCACTTCCCTTTCTGTCCCCTCCCCCAGGTACTACCGTTTCAACGAGGAGTTCAGAGCAGTGGACAGTGAATACCCTAAAAACATCAAAGTCTGGGAAGGCATCCCCGAGTCTCCCAGAGGGTCATTCATGGGCAGCGATGAAGGTGAGCCGGGCAAGGGAAACCGTGTGTGCAGAGAAGGATGGGCGGGGGAGCTGAGGAGGAGCAGAAAGACAGAGTGTCCTTGTCCATCGCCAGGAACTAGCCACGTGCTTGCATATGTAGTTCCCTCAGTCTTCCAACCTGGTGCTATGATCGACTCCATTTTCCACTTGAGGAAGCAAATGTTGGGGAAGGTTGAGAGGTAAGCTTAGCTGGCCATCACACTAACCGTGCTTTCTTCTTTGCTCTCGTCGGGGCCCGTGTGGACTCTGCCCTGTCTTGGTTCTCGCCATCTTACACCAACCATCCTCCTGGTGCCCTTCAGTCTTCACATACTTCTACAAGGGGAACAAATACTGGAAATTCAATAACCAGAAGCTGAAAGTAGAGCCGGGCTACCCCAAGTCCGCACTACGGGACTGGATGGGCTGCCCTTCAGGGGGCCGACCGGATGAGGGGACTGAGGAGGAGACTGAGGTGATCATCATCGAGGTGGACGAGGAAGGCAGCGGAGCGGTGAGTGCCGCCGCCGTGGTACTGCCCGTGCTGCTGCTGCTCCTGGTGCTGGCCGTGGGCCTCGCAGTCTTCTTCTTCAGACGCCATGGGACCCCCAAGCGACTGCTTTACTGCCAGCGCTCACTGCTGGACAAGGTCTGACCCCCACCGCTGGCCCACCCGCTTCTACCACCAGGACTTTGCCTCTGAAGGCCAGTGGCAGCAGGCGGTGGCAGGTGGGCTGCTCTCACCCGTCCTGAGCTCCCTCCCTCCAGCCTCCCTTCTCAGTCCCTGATTGGCTTCTCCTACCCTCACTCCAGCACTGCTTCATCCATAGATGGGTCCCCCGAGGGCTGAGCAGGAAGGTAACCCCTTCCGGCCCCTGGCCCTCAAGGGAACCTCGCAGCTTGGTGTGTGTCCAGCCCTATTTGAATGTTTTCAGGGCTCTGCGCTTGAAGGCAAGACCCTCTGACCTCACGGGCCAAGGCCAGATGGGGTCATCTGCTTCTTTTCCATCCCCTAACTACATACCTTAAATCTCTGAACTCTGACCTCAGGAGGCTCTGGGCATGTGAGCCCTTTAAGTACCAAGTGTACCCAGTTGGCAACCCTCCCACCACTCTGCCTAACAGGAATCTGAGAGTGTGTGTTTGGAGGTGGAAAGATTGCCCAGCTACCCTAAAGACTTTGCTTTAAAAAAAAAAAAAAATCGCTCAATGAGGGTCTTGGTGGCTTGGACAACCAAGTTCCTCTCCACAAAGATCTGCCTCTATTCAACCTAGCCTGGAGAATTTCCAAGGAGCCTGAGCCATTAAGGACTAAATGGGTCTGAGGAAACCTTTGGCAAATCTGGCCCCTCCTGAATGTTAGCCTTGGATGTCAAGTTCAAGGTTGGAAGAGCGAAAAGCAGGGGAAGCGGCCCTGGGTGCAGAGAGATCAAGGGGAGACAGCAGGATCTGGAGCATGGTGGGGCATGAGCCTGATGGCTCAAAGCAGAAAAAGACCTGTTCAAATGCAAGTAGCTGGGGCTGGGACCCAAAGACAGCAGTCAGAGGAGACAGGAAACGAGGTGTGGTGGTGGCAGTGTATGCCTGGGAGTCTGGGCAGACTGCAGGGCACACGCAGGACACTGTGGTACCCAGGAGTGGACACGTTTTTTTACTGGATCTCTCAGAGNGGGTCTTAAGGAGGCCACAGTGGCCTCTCTTTGTCCCCTTGCTCACTGACTATGGAGGGGAAGGATGAGAGTGGACACAAGCGGAAAAAGAGCCGTGNTCGGTCTGCCTCACTACCCTAGTGAGGCAGGTGTCTGGGTGCTCCTGGGTAGGGTGGGCCCTCCCTTTCCTGATGGAGGCACTCCTCAGCCCATTTTACCTGTGTCCTGCCCTTCCTCTTCCCCACCCAGCCGACCTGTTTGAAGTCTCCTTCAGCCACTGAAGGTGGTCATGGTACTGGGGACTTGGGAGAGTGAGACCCTGTGGAGGGTGAGAGGAGAAGAGTGTCTGGGTGGGGTTTGGGAATAGGGAAATCGGGGTGAACGGT
>LZPO01054712.1:401857-418772 GCA_001675575.1 Neotoma lepida
TATATCCAGAGAGGTACATGAAGGAGAGAACAATCTAAAGAGGCTGTTGGGCCCCAGGGGACAGCCATGGGGAGCTCAGATTTTTCCGTTTGGGTTGTAGAGCTGAGCCGTTGTGGTTAATTGAACTATATGTACATTTTGTCAGTTAACTGCTGGGCACTATACTTGGATGATGGTATTGCAACAACTAGAAATTAATAAGCCTGGCCTTAGTACTTATACTTTTAATAAGCCTGGTTGGTCCCTGAGCACAGTCAGTCCTCTCAGAGGGATCTAGGAGGGGCCCTGTGGTCTGATGGTGCCACTGGCCTCTGTTGGAACTTTTCCCCTTGATATATTTATGGCCAAAGGATTGGCTGAGTTCTTCATTTGGATCTTTGAATTATGGGTAAGCAAGTGTTTTGCTTCTTGGGCTACCAGGGACCTGTCATCAAGAGGGGAGGGTGCTACCAAAAATCCAGAATATCTCATGTCTTGCTCTCCTGTCCCTTACAGGTTCCAGAAGTTGCACCTGGCCTGTGGCTCAGAGCACTTAGTCCTGCACTCCCCTCTCCAGCCACCAGTCTCCCTGTGTGAGGCTCCTGCCAGCCCTTTGCAGCTTCCAGGGGGCAATGTCACCATTACATACAGCTATGTTGGGGCCAGAGCACCCATGGGCCAGGGCTTCTTGCTGTCTTATAGTCAAGGTAGGCCAAACAGGGCGCAACCTGGCACCATTAGAAGTGGGAGTCCCAGGGAAGAGGCAAGGATCCCGGGAGTTCTGGTGCTTCCCAGTCTCTATGATGCTTTTGCAGATTGGCTACTGTGCCTCCAGGAAGAGTTCCAGTGCCTGAACCACCGCTGTATACCAGCTGCTCAGCGCTGTGATGGGGTTGATGCCTGTGGCGATGGCTCTGATGAGGCAGGTTGCAGCTCAGATCCATTCCCTAACCTGAACCCAGCCCCTGCCCCAACTCCACTCTGCAATCTCACATTGGAGGACTTTTATGGGGTCTTCTCCTCCCCTGGATATTCCCACCTGGCCTCAGTCTCCCACCCCCAGTCCTGCCTGTGGCTGTTGGACCCCCATGATGGCAGGAGGCTGGCAGTGCGCTTCACAGCCCTGGACTTGGGTTATGGAGATGCAGTACATGTATATGATGGTGCTGGGCCCCCTGAGACCCCGCGACTGCTACGTAGTCTCACCCACTTCAGCAATGGCAAGGCTGTCACTGTGGAGACCCTGTCTGGTCAGGCTGTTGTGTCTTACCACACAGTTGCTTGGAGCAATGGCCGGGGCTTTAATGCTACCTACCATGTTCGGGGATACTGTTTACCCTGGGACAGACCCTGTGGCTTGGGCTCAGGCCTGGGGGCTAGTGAAAATCTAGGTGAGCGCTGCTATAGTGAGGCACAGCGCTGTGATGGCTCGTGGGACTGTGCCGATGGCACAGATGAGGAGGGTTGCCCTGGCTGCCCACCTGGGCACTTCCCCTGTGGAGCTGCTGGCACCCCTGGTGCCGCAGCCTGCTACCTGCCTGCCGACCGGTGCAACTACCAGACATTCTGTGCTGATGGAGCAGATGAGAGGCGCTGCCGGCATTGCCAGCCCGGCAACTTCCGATGCCGGGATGAGAAGTGTGTGTATGAGACATGGGTGTGTGACGGACAGCCAGATTGTACTGACGGCAGTGATGAGTGGGACTGCTCCTACGCCCTGCCCCGAAAGGTCATCACAGCGGCAGTCATTGGCAGCCTAGTGTGTGGCCTGTTGCTGGTCATCGCTCTGGGCTGCACCTGCAAACTCTATGCCATACGCACCCAGGAGTACAGGTCAGTTGGAGTGGGGCTGGCTGTGGCAGAGTGGGGACTGAGGGTGAGATGGGGCCTGTGCTGTTCTCGGAGACTGAGCAGGTCCACTTTGAGCAGTGGTTCCTGTGATCAGTTTGTGAGCGTAGTTTCAAGGAAGGAAGGGACATGACTAGACAAACCATGGCATAACTCCATCTGCCCTGGTCTGGGTGTAGAGGGAAGAGGCCTTCTAGGCTGAGGCACTTTGCACTCACTGGGAGCNACTAGTGACCAAGTGACCCTCCTTCCTTCTAGCATCTTTGCCCCCCTCTCCCGGATGGAGGCTGAGATTGTGCAGCAACAGGCACCTCCTTCCTATGGGCAGCTTATTGCCCAGGGTGCGATCCCACCTGTAGAAGACTTCCCTACAGAGAACCCTAACGATGTAAGTCATTACTCCTCCAATCTTGGGCCTCATGGTGCCCGCATCGTACCCTACTATAGCTTCATCACAGTACCATGCTTCATCCAGCAATTTGGACCCCTGACTGATGCCTGCCTCCNCTCCTTGCAGAACTCTGTGCTGGGGAACCTGCGTTCTCTGCTGCAGATCTTGCGCCAAGATATGACTCCAGGAGGTCCTTCAGGAGGCCGCCGTCGCCAGCGGGGCCGCTCAGTGCGTCGTCTGGTTCGCCGNCTCCGTCGTTGGGGCCTGCTTCCTCGAACCAATACGCCAGCTCGGGTTCCTGAGACCAGATCCCAAGTCACACCATCGTCTGCTGCTCCCTCTGAGGCCCTGGATGACAGCACAGGCCAGACCTGTGAGGGGGGGGCAGTTGGGGGGCAGGATGGGGAGCAGGCTCCTCCACTACCCATCAAGTCCCCCATCCCAACCCCAAGCACAGTTCCAGCCCTTCCTACTGTCTCTGAGCCCCCAGGGCCATTACTCTCAGTGCCTCTAGAACCCTCACTGTTGTCCGGAGTTGTACAGGTCCTACGGGGCCGCCTCCTACCCAGTCTGTGGCCCCCAGGACCCACTTGGACCCCAGCTGGACCTCACACAACAGTCCTGGCCCCAGAGGATGAGGATGATGTATTGTTAATGCCACTGGCTGAGCCAGAGGTCTGGGTAGTTGAGGCAGAGGATGAACCGCTGCTCTCCTGAGGGAGCCGGCCCCCTTGGGCTCTAGACACAATCGTGTGATCCTTTGGAAATGGCTTGGCTTCTCCACTGATCTATGTAGCGCAGAAAGTTAGGTGTCCCTCAGGCAGGGAGAGAGCTCCCTGAGAGCCCCTTCTGTGTATGACTAGACACTAGAGATTCGACCGCCACCCTCTGCCCACCCTGCTGCTGTCCAGGTGGCTGTGTTAAGAAAGGTTCCCAAAGGATCATAGGCTTGGACACTCCACCCTTTCCAAAAGTGTCCTTAAGTACCAGACTGCAGTTGGCTAGAGATGGTCTAGCCCCCAAGGGGAGGATTTGGCCAGGATGATGGTTTTGCCAGCCTCCATCTCTGTGGTGCCTGGCCCACTTAGAGAACACAAGTGCTTTTGTCCCTAGCTGCATCATTGCCCAGGAATCAAGGAAAAAATAAAAATTTAAAAAAATCATAAATTTCAGCCCTTGGAAAATTAGCCGTGAGCTACATTGTGCCTGGCTGCCCATCTCTCCTCACTCTGCTCCTCGTAGAGGCTGTGGATAAGCTTTCCATCTTCCCCTCTTCCTGTTTGTTTTCCCACTGCCTACCTTTCATTTATATGCTGCTTAGGAGGCAGGACAATTCAAGGAGCCCCGAGGACTAACCATCTCCATCTATCTTCATTCTCTGGCCCAGCCCTACACTGACTGACATGAGGCTCAGCAGCAAGCCTNAACTCACTGCAGTCGGAGCCAGCTGAGCCCTGAAGACAAGAAAGGGTCCATTTATGGAATACTCTGAGAACAGATCACAGCAGCAGTCTGTTCCCCGATAAAACCCAGGAGCCATTCTCACTCTCCACCCCAGCCAGGCAAGGGAGGCGAGGTCTCAGCCTAGGCCCTCCACAGCAGGTAGAGAAGCTGAAGGAAAGTCACTTGGAGATGGTGAAAGTGCTGGCGTGACTGACCAATCTAGGGGGTCTTCCTGGAGGAGGGTCCAAGCTGAGTTCTCAACCATGCTGTCAGCAGTAAGCTGAATTCTANGCAAGACAAGCAGATTAAATTCGGAGCCCCAGCAGGGGTCAGAGCTGAAGCACTGGGACGGTAGATGAGGAGATGAGACTCGGGGGAAGTGTTGGAATCCTGCCTCTGGTGAGCAAGCTGCCCCACAGTTTCAAAGTCCCCAAGGCACTGGCTTCCCCAGCTCTCCCCTCTTAGGACCCTCAACAACTTGGAACAGGGATACGCTAAGCTTTGACCTCACCCTCAGCAGAGATTGCTGCCAGGCTAAGGATCTTACACTTTTCCCTTTGGGCACTCCTGCCCACAAAAATAATCCTTGTACACATNGAGTGAACGTAGTTCAGCTTTCAGAGCAGGGTCCAGGACAGTATGTATACATACTGTCTCAAAAAAGACAGTACTGGCAATGTACTTCACCACCACTGTGTCTTCATCACCTGATCTCCTGCTGGAGCCACCTCAGACTCTGCTGACTGATACCTTAATCCCTCAGCCTCCAAATTTCCCTTCCTGGGGTATTTGCAATGCAAAAATGGACNGATACAGCAACATATTGGCTGGAACTTTTGAAAGCAGAGTCACTAGGAAAGCTTGTGCTTACTTGGATCATTGTACCTGGAAGTTTATCCTGTTGTGTAAGCAGGAACTTTCCCTTTGGTCAGCCACAGTGGAGCCCCAGCATTGGTGGGAAGGGGAACTGACCTTGTACAGACAGTATAGGGAAATAGATCCAGACACTAAGTTTCCTTTTTCTAAAAAAAAAAAAGAAAAATTTATTTTATATATATATATGAGTGCCCTATTGACTCTAAGCCAGAAGAGGGCATCAGATCCCACTATAGATGGCTGTGAGCCACAATATGGCTGCTGGGAATTGAACTCAAGACCTCTGGAAGATCAGCCAGTGCTCTTAACTACTGAGCCACCTCCCTAGTACCTGCCCTGCTCCTGACTCCTCCCTTCTTTTTTTCCTTCTCTTAAAAAAAAAGACTGTCTCTGACCCACCAAGTGCTGGAATTACAGGCACTTAACCATATCAGGTTTATGCAGTACTGGGGACTGACGCCAGGGTTTCATACCTGCTAGGTCTGATTGATGGTTAATCTGAGCTAGGAACACATTCCTCCTGGGAACCCTGACTAATATATTAGGCATGCATTCTACCAACAGNTCAAATTTACTTTGACTAAGGCCCAAGGGAAAAAAAAAGTTGTGTTACTATAGCAAACAACAGAGACAACCAGTTTACAAAAAGAAGGTAAGAATGTGTACGCATATAATCTTAACTCATGCTAAGGAGGCTGAGGCAGGATTGTCATGTGTTCAATGCCAGCCTAAGCTACGAAGCAAGACCCTTCTCACAGTTACTTTGGTCGCAGTAATCTTTGGAAATTTTNCTCTATAATGCTGCTTGGTGGGGGTAGCACCATGTCATGACAGAAACTCAAGGTATACTAAAATCACTAATGTGAATTGTAGGGGGTAAGGAAGAGGCCAAGGTGCCACATCCCCCTTGAAGCCTGTCCTAGTTAGGGTGACTATTGCTGTGATGAAACACCATGACCAAAAGCGAGCTGAGGAGGAAAGGGTTTATTCAGCTTATACTTCCTCATCAGTGTTCATCATTGAAAGAAGTCAGGACAGGAACTCAAACAGGTCAGGNACCTGGAGGCAGGAGCTGATGGAGAGGCCATGTCGGGATACTGCTTACTGGCTCGCTCCTCATGGCTTGATGAACCTACTTTCNTATAGAACCCAGGACCAGGGTGAGGTGGCTCAGAGGTTAAGAGCACCGACTATTCTTCCAGAGGTCCTCAGTTCAATTCCCAGCAACCACATGGTGGCTCACAACCATCTGTATGTCTCTTATACACATCTAGATGTGTATAAGAGACAGATGCTGGGTGTTGGTGGCACATACCCTTAATCCCAGCACTCAAGATGCAGAGGCCGGCAGGAGTTTGAGGCCAGCCTGGTCTAGAGTGAGCTCTAGGACAGCCAAGGCTAAACAGAGACTGTCTCTTATACACATCTAGATGTGTATAAGAGACAGGAGTTTGAGGCCAGTGGCACATACCCTTAATCCCAGCACTCAAGATGCAGAGGCAGACAGGAGTTTGAGGCCAGCCTGGTCTAGAGTGAGCTCTAGGACAGCCAAGGCTAAACAGAGAAATGGCATCTCAACCCCTCACCCAATAAAAAGGAAAGGAAATGCCCTATGGCTGGACTTCCCTTCCCCTCCCCCATGGTCCAAGACCATGAAAAGAGTCCCAGTAGGAAACTTGCCAGGCTTTGCAGCTTTTGACCCACTCACATAGTATCAAAGAAATGAATCCAAGCACCCAAGTGAGTTCTGCAGGTAAGTAAAGCTTGTGTCTTTAGGGTGTCTTCTGAGTTTAGTTTTGAGACAGGGTCTTGCTGGATAGGCCAGTCTTGGTCTTCCAACTCGATAATCCTGCCTCAGCCTCTAGAGCGGTGTTACTCAACCTGTGGGTCATGACCCCTTTGTGTTGAATAACCTTTTCACAGGGGTTGCCTAAGACCATTGCGAAACAAGTATTTACATTACAGTTCATAACAGTACCAAAATTACAGTTACGAAGTAGCGACAAAAATAGTTTTATGGTTGGGGGTCACCACAACATGAGGAACTGTATTAAAGGACTGCAGCATTAGGAAGGTTGAGAACCACTGTTCTAGGGNAGATTATGGATGTGACACCGTGCCCAACTACTTTAAAACTTAAAACCAAAGCTAGAGAAGTATGTCAGTGGTGTCAGGCTTATCTTACATGTATGATGTCCTAGATTTGATCCCCAGAACTGCAAAATAATAAAATGACAGAAGATAAAACCGGGCTGGTGAGATGGCTCAGTGGGTAAAGGCACTTGCGGCCAAGCCTGACACCCTGAGTTCAATACACAAGACCCATAGTGAAAGGAGAGAGCAGCTCCCAAGTTGTCCTCTGACCTCTCTGTACATGAATGCATCTTCATACGTATGTCCATAGACATATAAAAAATACGTGCAAAAACTCCAGACGTGCAAAAAATCCAGACGTGGTACATGTGTCTAACCCCGACACTCAGGAGGCTGAGACAAAAGAGTCATCCTGAATTCAGTGACAGCTTGAGGGACAGTTCCAGAATTGCCAAGGTAAGATTCAGTCTCCAAAACCAAATGCGTACACACACACACCACACATACAACACACCACACACACACCACACATACAACACATACACCACACACATGCACACAACACACACACAACACACACACAACACACACTACACATACACCACACACATGCACACACAACACACACTACACACATACACCACACACATGCACACAACACACTACACATATACACACAACACATACACACTACACACATACAACACACACACACACACACACGACACACACACACACCCTGGGGGTTGGGAGGGTAGCAAAGGGAGCTGTTGGAGAGATGGTTCAGAGGTTAAGAATGCTTGCTGGTCTTCCAGAGGACCTGAGTTTGNGCTCAGATCACAANAGCTCCAGGGATTTGACACCCTCTTCTGGCCTCTGCAGACACCTACATACATGTGGNGCACACACACATTCATACACACATCTGAAATGTAAGATTTTCCAGAGNGCTAANGGTCACTCATAGAAACCCATGGCTACCAAGGTCACTGCTCCAAGTGTGCTTCTGTTACAGAATATACTTGTTATATCAAAATGGTGGATAAAGGAAGTGTCATGTTAATTTCAGTTGTCAAAATGGCACACCTGGGAAGAGGAACCCTAACCTGAGGGGTTGCCTCTGTCAGATTGGTCTGCGGTCACATCTCTGGGACCTAGGACCTGTAGGGTCCTAGCCCATTGTAGACAGTGCTGTCCTGGGCAGGGGCCCTGGACTTTATAAGATATATATATGGTAGCTGAGCAATCCAGTAAGCAGCTTCCCTCCATGATTTCTGTTCAAGCTCCTGTCTTGTGTTCCTGCCTTCTTGTCCCCTGAAGANGCACTGTAACCTGCTGGCCAAATAAACCCTTTCCTCCCCCGGGTTGTTTTTGGGTTTTATCACAGCAATGGAGAAGCAAACTAGAACAAGAAGCTGTGATTGGAGACGGAGAGCTCTATAGAGTCAAGAGCATGAGTTATGTGAGATCCTGCCCTGGGGCTGACCTCCACATCAGCGGCACCACACCTATTCCCAGGATTACTATTTGTCTCTTCCATGGAAAAGTCCACTGAGAATGACAAAATATATCACCAATAAAAGAAGGTTGCAAAGGGTGTTGGAGAGATGGCTCAGTGGCTAAGAGCACTGACTCTTCTTCCAGATAGACCCAGGTTCGATTCCCAGCACCCACATGGTGGCTTACACAGCTGTCTGTAACTCCAGTTCCAGGGAACCTGACACCCTCACTAGACATACATGTAGGGAAAATGCCAATGAACATAAAAATTTTAAAAATTATATATATACATATATATCATTAAAATTTTTATATAAAANTGCAGGCTTTTGGGCTGGAGAGATGGCTCAGCTTTAACAGCTTAACGAGTACTGGCTGCTCTTCCAGAGGACCCAGGTTCAGTTCCCAGCACCCACACAGCAGCTTATAACTATCTCTAACTCCAGTTCCAGGATATCCAACACCTTGACACAGACATACATGCAGGCAAAACAGGAGTGCACATGAAATAAAAATAATTATTTGCCGGATGGAGGTGGCACACGCCTTTAATCCCAGCACTTGGGAGGTAGAGACAGGTGGATCTCAGTGAGTTGAAGGCCAGCTCTTCAACAAAGAGAGTTCCAGGACAGGCTCCAAAGCTACACAGAGAAAACCTGTCTGGGGGAAAAAAATTATTTAAAAAGGTTGCNGATATTTAAGAGAAGGCAAGCAGCTTTGTCTAGAAGCTGGGGTGGAGGTGGGGGTTGTCTTGGCACTGGGAAGATAAGGGTGGGAATCCTAGTGACGCTTGCCTGAGTGCTTTGGGGACAGGCCACCCACCAACCACTCTAAACCTTTGTCATGAAAAGGAAGAGAGTTAACACAGAAGGGTACTTGGCAAAACAGGGTGAAGCAGAGAGGTGACTGGGTATGCAGAACCTGAATGGAAGGGAGCTGGGCAGACAAGGAGTGGCCAAGGAGTTGCTTGTACTAGCTGTTCATCACGGTGAGCTTTGTCTCCACTTGGCTGCTGCGGGCTANCACTGGCTGCGTGGACCTAGCGGAGAGGGAAGGAGAAGGCAAAATGAAGCTGCACAAAGCTTCCTCAGAGCTCTGATCTGCCCGCGGACTTTTGTAGCTCTTACTCCAGAAGAGGCAGCGTGAAGGAGGCAGACAGTAAGAGTGTGGCCATCCCCTNGCTTCGCCATCTCTCCGCCCGTTTCTTTTTGTTAAGTTAGCCTTATGCCAGTATGTCGCCCTCTTTTTAGCCAGTAAGCACTCGCCCTAAGCCGGACTGTGAGATGGGGGCTGGAAAAACAACAAACAAGGCATATAGCCTTGGACCCTGGAGCAAAAGTCCTCTGGCTCCCAGGGTCCCTGCTTCCTGCTACTCTCAACTCCTTTATCCACAGCCCCCTTCCTCCACGCTGCCCTTTGAAACCTCTTCGGACCCTAGGACTGCGCTGTTCTGCCTTAACCAGGCTGTGCCCGTGCGATGAGTATGCTCTCAGAGGGAAGTGACACAAAGAAAAAGGAGGGGGACAGAAGGAGGGAATCCCGCTTACATCACTACTCATTAGCATATGTGACCTCATCAGGAGGCGGGGCAATTTCTCCAGGTGTCTGGGGGGGCAGCGAGGGGGGGGCAGTATTTAAAGGGAAAAGCTGACAGTGCTGCTGAGTGAGGAACCGGTGCTGTGAGCCACTGGGCTCCACTCGCACACGCACGCCGATGCACACAGACCTTGACAGCAACATGGACACGGACACAGAAACCACGGCACTTTGTTCTCCGAGCAGCCGCCAGGCCTCCCCACCAGGGACACCCACACCAGGNGAGGGCTAACCGGAGTAGGATGTGGCTGAAGCCATGGGTGGGGTGGGCTCTGAAGCGTTGTGGGAAGGTCAGAGCCAGGGTTCCTTGAGAAGGGAAGAGCAGACGCAGCCAAGGAGACCCCTGCACTTTTTTGAGGTCTGGACAGCCAAGGGGGAGGGGGAAAGCTGCCCAGGTGCCCCTCCTCCAACACGCTCAGGGCTTTGCTAGAGAAACTGGTACTTGGCCCCTAGGTTAACCTCATCCCTGATAAGCAGAGACGGCCAGGAGGGAAGAGGGAAGGAAAGCGGCAGCCCACAAACCTAGGAATCACCCGCTGAGGGGGCTTCCCTAAGGACCTGTTGTAAGGGTTTCTCCTCCCTCCATCTTTGGCTGCCTGCCAAATATTGATCCTGTGCTATTTATAGCCTCGCTCCAACCCCCTTTGTTGTGTCTGTTGTTGTTCCTATAGTCACCCCAACCCTTGAATTCTCATCCTCCCCACATACACACTCTCTCCATCGCCACCCCCCCAACACAATATTCTCTCCCACTCACTGGGACAGGCAAAAATCCAAGAAGATTCTCTCTCACACACAAATATGCACTGGGGGTGCTCACCTACCTCCGGGGACATAGGAAACAGCACACTCCCCTTCTCCGGCTCCCAGCCCTAGGAACAAGGCTCCTGGAAAGTTTCTGATTCTGCCAACACCTGCCAGCAGCTCTCAGTTTGAGGACTGAGATGCAGGAAGCAATAGGAGGGAGGGCCGGTTACTGGAGAGATAGACTGCTTCCCAATCCACCTGGTCCAGGGGCCTAGTCTAGGGGTGTGCCTTCGGCAGTGTAAGGTGTAAGTGGTGTGTAACCTTGTGCATCCCCTACATGGCACATGTTTTGAACAGGTTGTGGCCAGGATCTGTGAGGGGGAAACCATCATGCTAGTTCCTTGAGAGTTCATCACTTTGGGTTTCTGGGTAATTTTAGTGCAAGAGGCTGGACTAATGACTCTCAGTTCTTTTGGGATCATGGTCTTCATCTGCTCTGAAGAAACAGCCTAAATTAACCCCTCAGCAGGTATCTAGATATACCTCACTCACAGCTTCCTTTCCTCTCCCTCTCCAGAAGCAGACACTACACTTCTGAAACAGAAGCCAGAGAAACTGTTGGCAGAGTTGGACCGGAGTGGGCCACCTCCTGTCCCTGGGGCCCCCAGACGAAGAGGAAGTATGCCTGTACCTTACAAACACCAGCTGCGGCGGGGCCAAGCTGTCGATGAACTTGACTGGCCACCTCAGGCCTCATCCTCTGGCTCCTCTGACTCTGTGGGCTCAGGGGATGCAGCCCCCACCCAAAAGGACGGTGTCTTTAAGGTCATGCTCGTGGGGGAGAGTGGCGTGGGCAAGAGCACTCTAGCAGGCACTTTTGGAGGTCTCCAGGGAGACAGTGCTCATGAGATGGAGAANTCAGGTATTTGGGGGCATCTTGTAGGACTGNAAGTGTTTCTGGTGTGAACAGACACTGGAGGACAGAACCTAAGAGAAATTTCCCCAATGTTTTCTGTAGCTGTCTCCCCGGAGGGGATTCCCTGCCATTGGGAGCCAAGGTGTTCTTGGTTACCAAGTCTCACAAGTGTTNGGGAACCTCCTCATAGGTTCATATTCCCTCTTTCCCAACAGAGGACACTTATGAGAGACGGATCACGGTGGACAAAGAAGAAGTGACTTTAATTGTTTATGACATCTGGGAACAGGTGAGGACTCAGATGTGGCCGTGAGCCCGTGAAGCTGCAGGGACTTGGGAAGGGCAGTCTGGCTGAAGCTGCTGACAATACCAGTCTTGGCTCCAACACAGGCTAGAACATGACTTTGCATTGTTGTATCTCAAGGAGCAAAGGCCTACCTTGGTATGCCTAGCATGGCTCATGGCTGTGATACCCACCGTTTTTCAGGACCTTTTGGCTCAGACAAAAGTTAGAATCTGAATTTGACAGACTCTTCAGCTTCAAGTCAGGGTAAACACACAGAGAGCGACCCATGTGTAAACACTTCAGCCTGGCAGTCTGATGTGGCAGGACAGAAGGGCTCCCTCCACAGGATGAGTAAAGGGAGGAGAATGTGGGGACTTCTGAATACTTAATGTTACTATGTAGAAAGAAGAGGCTAAGTTCTGTTACTTTTCAAATTTTTAGCTCTTTATTTTGGGGAACAGGGTCTCGCGGTGTAGCCCACAGTGGCCTGGAATGAACAACTCCCTTCTTGCCCCAGCCTGCTGTTGGGGGATTACAGGTTTACAGCATGCTAGGAATCCATCTCGGGCCTCTGTGCACACTGCAGGCATTCCGCCAGTTCAGTTGTGCTATACATATTCCTCAATAACACATTCTTTTCTAAATCAGGAGCTTAAGCCTAAGAAACTAGATGGTTAACCTATTCTGAGATCCTGTTTCCCCAGTTCTCCAACATGGGACTCACATCACTTTAACTTCTCCGTCCTCCACAAGGCCCCTGGGTATCAGGATTCTGCCATTAACTAGCTCCCAGCCCTAAGCAAGTGGCCTCTCTCACATTGGGATTCCTCTTGGTTAAGATGCAAGTTTCAGTCTCTATGCCTCTAGCTCTAGCATTTTACGGCTCTCTGCTTGTCTGCAGGGCGATGATGCAGGAGGATGGCTGCAGGACCACTGCCTTCAGACAGGGGATGCCTTTCTCATCGTCTTCTCAGTCACAGATCGACGAAGCTTCTCCAAAGTTCCCGAAACCCTTCTTCGGCTCCGGGCTGGAAGGCCCCACCATGACCTACCTGTCATCCTTGTTGGGAACAAGAGTGACCTGGCCCGCTCCCGGGAGGTATCACTAGAGGGTGTGTATCCTGAACTCATTCTGTAATTGAAATCTCAAGAGATGACTTTCCAGGTCATTCTTCTCCGGGAGGCCTTTTACCTGCACTGGTGCACGATCTCTTGCATTTAGTCCCTGAGTCAGGGGGAAGTCCCACTACCCAGCTCCTGGGGTCCTTCACTAGCCCTCATTGCTCCCCTTAGGCACCTTGCCCTCCCTTTTGAGTCATAGGATCCCAACCCAGTTCTGAGTTGGGATTCAGTGGTCCCACCCCCATCTCCCGCCCCACGGGTGCAGGCCCGCCCTAGCCACGGGCAAAGCTGCCCATCGGGCGCCTGAGCTGCTGCTTCCTTCCTGCAGAGGGTCGCCACCTGGCCGGGACGCTGAGCTGCAAGCACATCGAGACGTCGGCCGCACTGCACCACAACACTCGTGAGCTCTTCGAGGGCGCCGTGCGCCAGATCAGGCTGCGGCGCCGGGGCCAGCGACCTGAGCCTGGCAGCCCCGACGGCCCCGCGCCGCCCACGCGCCGCGAGAGCCTCACCAAGAAGGCTAAGCGCTTCCTCGCCAACCTGGTGCCGCGCAACGCCAAGTTCTTCAAGCAACGCTCCAGGTCGTGTCACGACCTTTCCGTGCTCTGAGCCACGGTCGCCATGGCCACTGCAGTCGCCATGGTCACCGTGCCCTCTGCTCGCCCCCTCACCCTACTCCTGTCGGTCTAGGAAACCAAAAATTCCCAGGATGCCCTGGTGTGAGCGGGAGGCGGGGCCGGGTGGCTGGTCTGTCCACCGCCTCCACGTCTGGTCTGAACTGCTGACCACCCACAGCACCTCACGACCTGCGAAGTCAGGGAAGAAATCCGTGCTGCAAGGTATTTTTTATTACTATTATTAACTCACAAGAGGCCACCTCTCCTGGCAAGAGACTCCAAAAACTAGAACTGGAAAAGTGCTCCGTAGCCTCCTGGATGGAGTTGACCTCCTTGGTACTCTGAACATGCCTTACCTTTAAGCAAGTCTTAAAGGTAAAAACCCAGAGATGACTCTTCCAGAGACAACTGAAAATGTTCTCTTATCCGCCACCCTGGTCCACTTTGCCCTTAAGAAGTTCTTAAAGGAAAGGGCCTGGAAGTTCTTCTTGAGATCGGACTCTGATTTACCCTTCTACTATGGCACGTCCCCTCCCTTTAAAGTTATTGAAGTTAAGGTGTAGGCAGACTCTCTGCCTTTAGATGCCCTAGAGTAGAGCTGAGTGCTGGCAACCCCTTTGGCCAGGGCCTAGGAGGCACCAGCAAGGAACCTCCCTTTTCCTTTCCAATAAAAATTTTTTCTATTGCATTGTGTTCATCTCGGCTTTCTGTTCTGGAAGTTCCCAGAGAAGATGTGAAGGGACGCTTCTGTTACAGGCAGGAAAACTGGGAGGCCTGAGAAGCCAGGACTGGACATCTTTAGGAAAGGTCCGGAGCTGACTTGGTCCTGGGGCAGGCCCTCAACAATGACACAACAGATCTGGAGAGAAACACTCAGTGATGCCAGAGTCCCAGGCTCCAGCTCTGGGTCCCAACTCTATTCTACCCCATCCTACAGGGAGCAGCTGGAGATGCGACCTTTAGCTCCAAAGTCACCCAGTTTTATCTTGGGTTGGTTCAAGGTAGAGACTGTGTCCCCTAGAGATGCCCATTAGCTGGGGCATGCTAGGGTGGGCTTGTGCCTTCTCTGGCAGGGCCCCACAGCTCCAGCTGTCACCTGCAAAGCCCGTGTGAGAACTGAAGCTGTCATTGCCTCCCCTGGGGACACCCACGCCTGCTGCTGCCTGAGCCATGAGTTTGAACAAAGAGAGCAGAGGCAGCAGCTCTCNTCACCTCTAGACATTTAGTTCAGCTACCTGAATGCCGGCGAGCCAGGCCTCCAACCTACCACATGCCGCGTCCCAGAATCTGGTAGAAAGGGGTGAGGTGCCTCCTAAGTCCTTGTAACGAGGGAACAAGGCACCAGCAGAGGATGAGATGAGAATACAAATAATGGAGTTATCCTTAGGAATAGATTTAACTGTATTTGTTAATTCCTTAAAGACCTTATAAGGTGTTGCTGTCTGTTTTACAGGGGAGGACACAGTTTCAGCAGCTTGCCTGCTNTTACCCAGTAAACAGCAGGGCAGGGACTCTACCTGTTAGCTGCTTTGGTTCTAGCTTTAAATCTGCAGTTCAACACAGATGGGGGAGAAGTACAGCAGAGAAGATGCAGGGACACAATGGGCAGAGCAATNTGNTGGCTGTGGTGCAAGTCAGGGGTATCCCCTGGCTATAGCGATAGTGCAGTAAGAAGGCCTGGAACTCTGGAGCCCGTGAACAGAGGAAGTTCAGATTTGAAAATGCAGGAAGACACACAGGGCCAATAAGGGACCAGATGGTTGTGCATTTGGGTTGACACCTCAGGGACATGAAGAGGAGGGTAAGAGATGAGCAAGGAAAAGATTTGGAGCCCGACCACAAAGGACCTTAAATGTCAGTTAAGGAGTTTGTGCCTAACTGCAGGAAGTGAGTCATTGAAGGTCCCCGCATGTGTAGCATGTTAGCAATGGTCCTTTGAGAATAGGAAGCTGGTAGAGTTGTGCCCGGGGTTGGGACAGCAGTGAGTGGTAAGAGCTGTGGAACTGACTTCAGGGGCTAGAAACAGTGATACACATGGAGGTAACGCTGGNCCACCCTAGTGGGTGGCAGTAGGGAAACACAAGATGCATGGGCTGGAAGGTCAGACATTAGTCTTAATCCAGCACTCAGGAGACTGAACAGGAAGATCATGAGTTTAAACCGAGCCCAAGCTACACAGAGCCAGGGATTGCTTAGTATCCCAATCTTCCCNCGTCTACCTCTGAGTATTTCAATTACAGATCTCAACCACCATGCCTGGCTTTATTGGGTACTGTGGATGGAACCTAAGGCTTCCTGCATGCTAGGAAAACATTCTTTCAACTGCATCTCCGGCCTTGGCTTATGTTTTTTTTTTATTTGAACTAGAGAGATGACTCAGTAGTTAANAGCAACAGCTGCTCTTCCAAAGGACCCAGGTTCAACCCCCAACACCCACATGGCAGCTCAAAGCTGTCTGTAATTCCAGTTCTAGGGGATTTGACGCCCTTGTCTGNTCTCTGTGGGGACCAGGCATATAAGTGGTACACAGATATACATGCAGGCAAAACACTCATACACATAAAATAATAAACTAATAAAATGTATTATTTCATTTATTTGTGTGCTGGGGTATAAACAAGCCANGGTGTGCATATGAGGATCAGAGGACAGCTTGTAGGAGCCAGTTTTCTCCTTCCACCATAAGGGTCCTGGGCATTGAACATGGCCTGTTAGGCTGAGGCAAGTGCCTTTACCCACTGAGCTACCTCAGCAGACCCTAGTTTTGCTTTGAGATAGGGTCTCCCACTGCACTCCATGCTGCCGTGTACTTCCAGAAATCCTTGTCTCAGCCTCCTGGAACAACAAGTATTAACCACCACATCGAGTTTTGAATTTTTTAAAAAAATATTTTATTATTTTCTGTAAATGGGTGTTTTGCCCAAATGTGTGTCAGTGCAGCGTGTGCATGCAATGCCTGTGGAGTCCACAAGAGGGCACTGGATGCCCTGGAACTGGAGTTATGAGCCACCCTGTGGATGCTAGGAATAGCACCCAGGTCCTCTGCAAGAGCAGCCAGTGCTCTTAACTGCTGAGCTGTCTCACCAGCCCCCTGGCTTTGGATTTTCAACCATGGTATTTATTGCTTGTTCAAAACCAAATAAAGATAAAACCAGGCATGAAATGCATGCCTGTAGTCCCTGGACTTGAAAGGTATCCCTGTCTCAACAAGCAAATAAATAACAATAATAACAACATAAACTGTCAGGCTGGGTGTTGTGGTGCATGCATTTAATTCCAGCACTCAGGAAGCAGAGGCAGGTGTATCTCTAAGTTTGAGGCTAGCCTGGTCTATGTAGTGAGTTCCACGTCAGCTAGGGCTATATAGTAAGACCCCCATCTCAAGAATAAATAAGCCGGGCATGGTGAGTCACACCCAGCATTCAAGAGGCAGAGGCAGGTAAATCTTAGTTCAAGGCCAGCCTGGTTTACAGAATGAGTTCCAGGACAGCCAGGGCTTC
>LZPO01054712.1:439513-454431 GCA_001675575.1 Neotoma lepida
TAGGTAGATAGATATAGATTGATTGTGTGTTATGGGTGTTTGCTTGCATGTGTGTCTGTTATGAGCCATGCCCTCAGAGTGGTGTTGGGAATCAAACCCAGTCTTTTTGTTTTGTTTTGTTTTTGAGACAGGGTCTCTCTACTTAGCTCTGGTTGTCCTGGTTTTCACTATGTAGACCAGGGTGGTCTCAAACTCACAGAGATCTGCCTGCCTCTGCCTCTTGAGTGCTGAGATTAAAGGGGCATGCCACTAGCTCAGCCATTGCTCCAGCTCATTAAAAGTAATTAAAAAAAAAAATTCAAAGTCTCATCAGTTATACATCAAGCTCAAGGTCATTAAGTCCTGTCAACAACAACAAAAAACAAAACAGGAGTGATGGTGAGGTAGCTCAGTGGGTAAGAGTGCTTTCTTTGCAAGCATGAGGAACTGAGCTCAAATCTCCAGGACCCACATAAAATGGCTGACATGACTACACTCTCCTGTAACTCTGTCATCGGGAGATCCTGAGAACCTGATGGCCAGCCCATCAGCCTAGCTGAAGCAGTGAACTTCCAGTTTATCAAGAGACCCTTTCTTAAAGCAATAAGGTAGAGAGCAGTAAAAACCAGCTAGGACATCTTGCTTGGTGCAAACAGCACACACAACACATACAAAACAAAATAAAATGCTTGTGACTTCAAGCATTGCTCATCTTTAGCCAGCCATGGTGACTCCTGCCTACACTCCCATCACTCCGGAGGCCAAGGCAGGACTGCCAAAAGTTTGAAGCCAGTTTTGGCGACAGCATGAGAGTATCTTAACACATGCACAAAGCTTTCCGTTAAAGGGGCTAGAGACTGACTGGGGCTAGAGCTGTAGCTCAGCCAGCAGAGTATTTGTCCACAGGCAGGAAGCCCTCGGTTCCATCCCAAACACGAGGAAAACTGGACACCAGGTCCCACGAAATTAAGCACTCAACAGGTAAAAGTAGGAGAATCATAAGTTCAAGTCATGGGCAGCTACATACCAAGTTCCAAGCTAGCTTGGGCTACAAGAGACCTTGTCTGTAAATATTTAAGGAGAGAGGGATGTANCTCCCTGTGTGTATANTATGTTTGNGGCTCTATGAGCAATCCCCCAAAAGATCTTTCACTGAAGTTGACAATCCTGCATATATGAAGTTTTCATTCATAGCCATTTAAGCACAGACATATATAGTCACNTACCACATGATATTTCTGTCAATCATGGATAATATACACCCGAGTGATCCCAGATTTTATTGTTTGGTGATAGANAAATACACTATGGTGTTCCAATGAGTAGGAACTCCTTTGCTGCTAATTTGAATAAACTGGCATGCCAGACATAGTGGAACATGCCTTTCTTAGGTGGATCTCTGAGTTCAAGACCAGCCTGGTCTACACAGTACGTTCCAGGACAACCAAAGCTACACAGGGAAACCCCATCTTGGGAAAAAAAAAAAAATGAGCAAACTCATTGGATTTTTTAGTTTTGTTTTGTTTTGAGGAGGTCATGTTTTACTATGTTGCCCAAGCTGGAGTGTGGTGGCTATTCACAGGCACAGCCNCACTACTAATCAGAAAGGGAATTTTGAACCTTAGTTACTTTTCTATTGCCATGATAAAACTCTGTGACCAAGACAACTTATAGAAGAGTTTATTGGGGCTTACAGTTTCAGAGGGTGAGTCTATGACCATCATGGTGGGAAGCATGCTAGGAGACAGGCAGGCATGGGGCTAGAGCAGTAGCTTACTTCCTGATCCACAAATAGGAAGCAGAGAGCTGGCTAGGAATGGCATGAGCTCTTAAAACCTCAAAGCCCACCCCCAATGACACTGCCCAATGGACCACACCTACTAATCCTTCCCAAACAGTTCCACCAACTGGGGACTAAGTATTCAAATGTCTGAGCCTATGGAGGCCATTCTCATTCAAACCACCACTGATCCACTCTGTTGCTCATCCCTCCTTAGGCAATTCTAGTGGTCCTTCACTCCCAGGAAGTCACCACCAAATTGATGCTGGAACTTGTGGTGATCAGTGGCAGAGTACATTATGGCCCCAAACTCCAGGATTCAACCAATCTTCCTCTTTCAGCCTCACCCTGCCAGGCCTGACAATCTCATTGGGTTTAGTTGGGTTTTTCTAGAAGTTCTAAAAGCAGTAATGTTCCAAATATTATGCATTTTAAGGTGGTAATTGTTAAGACCTCTCAATGCCCTAACTTACAGGTCAAGATCCCTTAATTATGTATAGGAGTGTTTTGGCTGTGTATCTGTGCGCCATGTGTGTGCCTACTGCCTATGAAGCTCAGAAGAGGGCAATAGATCCCCTGGAAAAGGAGTTATGGAAGGTTGTGAACACCATGTGGATGCCGGAAATTGAACCCAGGTCCTCTGAAAAAGCAGCTAGTATTTTTTTTTTTTTTTGAGACAGGGTTTCTCTATGTAGCTTTGGAGCCTGTTCTGGAACTCACTCTGTAGACCAGGCTGGCTCCAACTCAGAGATCCATCTGCCTCTACCTCTAAGTGCTGGGGTTAAAGGCGTGTGCCACCACTGCCCAGCTATAGCTAGTATTCTTAACTGATGAGCCATCTCCCCAGCCCTTCAAGGGGCATTAAATCCCATCCACTGTGTACTGCAGGCTATTCTTCCATCCCTGCTCCAAAAATCACATTAACCACCCACAGTCATAGCAGTGCCTGGACTTTGTCAAATGAGACCACAGTGCTGAAGAGGCAGAGGAATGCTTAAAAACCGATCAGCCACTTCAGGAAGAATTTACCAAATGTTGGGAGTTTGAGGGATGATGGCAGCACCTGGGTGAAGTCACTGACCTGGACCAAACATGTCTAAGGTGCTCTGGCAGGTGTGTTTTGGTAGGTGCTCACGACTCACTCTTTGGTTAAGTGACTTAGAGAAGGAAGAGAAAACAGATGGAGGATTTTATTCCCTTGATATAGATGCTGATGGTACCTAATTCAACACCTTGGGCAGAGCCAACAGAGGGTGTCCTTGACCACACCTACTGACTAAAAGAGGGTAGGATCTGTTTTCTCAGAGATGGCTTTGTAGCGCCCCACACCTCCATCCTGGGTGGACAGCTACCCAACGCCCCAGACTGTCCCTCCTAACCTCACTACTTGGGACTTGAATACTGCCAGATGCCTAGGCTACACTGCTATCCATATCAGCACCCCACATTACCTCCTACTGCAAATGTAAACTGAGATCATTCCTCAGTGATACAGATACTGCAAAGTATTTGTAGTGGGCAGCAGTTCCAGCTTTGACCTGGAAGCACAACCCCTACTGAGGCTTCTGGTAACTGCCACGCCTACCTAAGACCTCCCCCTGGGGCAGGCCGAGACANGAGCCTTTAAGACTGGAGATCCGTCCGTGCCAGCCCTCTTGGTTCCTGGATCCTGGACACTGGATGGTAGACAGAGCAGAGTNCTCCAGAGAACGCCGCTGGACTGCACCTCCCTCTCCTGGACCCTGTGACCAACCCCTTTACTTGCTGTAAGTTGTCCTAAATCCCTAAATAAACCTTCTGTTAACAACGTGGAGTTGCCTTAATAATTTCCCCCTGTAAGTATTCTCTTCTAAAAGAAAAGAACTGATGATGCCAACTTTCACTCTAATACTCCTGGAGACTTCAGCTGCCCCATCCTACACTACCCCAAAAAGTTACTGGCTGTTAGAGACAAAATTAGTACTAATTGGGACATGTAGCAACATCATTTCACTCTACTGACTTCAAATACCCCTCTGTAAAATGGACAATTGGACTAACTACTCTCTGTGACTTTACTGGAGATGCCTAGCAATCCATCTAAGGCAGAAGACAGAAGCTAGCTACACTCATATCATGCTTCCCCAAAGTGGCAAAGGCTGTGTGTCTGTCCTAGAGAACAGACTAGTAGACCTAATGGACCAGTCAGAAAAAGCCTCCATCTAGAAGTCATGGGGGTGGGGGTGGGGGTGAACACAGACATGACTCANGACCTCAAAGGTCACCACCGAGTACTTTGTGCTCTACTACCGGACGGCACCAGCTCTCACTCAGCCTCTTAGGTCCCTTTGGGTCTTCGGTAAGGCAAGAGCACAGACCTAAACATGTCCAGATTTAGGTGAGGTGGAGGAAAACAGGCAGGNACAGCAGCATAAAGCAGCAGAGGCCATAACTTCACTTTATTTGTGTTTCCTTCTTACACAAAACCATCCAAACAACAACAGAATAAGGCAAGGCAAAGGCTAGAATCNGTTCAATGCACATGTTCTCGGGGCTGTTCCACAAACCTTTTCTCTTCTTCTCCCGACCCCTGCTCTGAAGGCTGAGTACCTGTTCATGTTGCTTCATAGACAGCACTACTAATTCTTCATGCCCTAGCCAGAGGCTTTTGAAGATTGCTGGCTTGTGTCCCGTCTTTTTTTTTCCCCCTTTTTGGAAACAGGGTCTAGTTGGCCTGAAACTCACTAGGTAGACCAGGCTAGCCTTGAATTCACAGCAATCCACCTGCCTCTGCCTCCAGACTGCTGGGATTAAGGGTGTGCACCACTATGCTTGGCAGTCCTGGAATGCCTACCCCTTGCCCACCATGACATAAGGTAGGAAAGCAGACTGAAATGTTCCTCTCTGATGGGTGAGGGTCTCACAGATGAACTGTACCAGTAGATGTTCTGCGCCTTCTGTGCTGTAGGAACAGAACTCAAAGCGTCTCCAAGGCTCTGACACTGCACACAGGCTAGAGGCCAATGGTATAGGAGCGGCCGGTAGGGTTGTGAATAGAAGAACAGACCGGTGCTGTCACCGCCCACTCATACCACACCTTCTTAGAATTGCTGCATCGCCAGAAACGCACACAGATGCTTTGGCCTTCGCGCACCGTGATGGGCTGCTGTAATAGGAAGACAGGGAGATTCAGGTAGAGCTATACTTGGTAATGTACTAGGGTAGACAGAGATTAGATGACAAACAGCCAAGTGTGAGGTACAAACCTATAACCCCATCACTCAGAGGGCTGAGGCACGAGGATCAGGAATTCAAAGGTAACTTGGGCCATAATTCTAAACCCTATCTCAAAACCAACCAACAAAAGATAAACACAACAAAAATATTCTGACCTTCATAAAACTTACCTACTCTGTCAAAATATGGAACACTCAGACAGTGAACACAGGGAGTGAATGCAATGAGCATGTACAAGATGTCATGAAAACACCTAAGAGGAAGCCAACCTACTCGAGGAGGTCCAGAAAACCATCTGACAGTAGCACTGTTCCAGGAAACCTAGGTTAGTTAGTTAGGGTGGCAAAATGAGCAAAGGCCCACACAAGCAAAGCAGAGAGGAATAAAAGCTGTAGACAGCAGATGGAAGGCAGGAAAAATCCACCAAACCAGCTCTTACAACATCGCCCCAGATTGTCACCTAAGGGCAGTGGGAAGGCACTGAAGGGTTTAAATAGTGAGGCAACTTCAAATTAGAGCTGTAAAAAGTGATTCCTGTCGGAGGTAAAGACTGGACAAGAGTGGTCTGAGATGTGGGGAGTCCACTTAGGTAACTCTAACCAGGATGTACCAACTTCTCAGAGCAAGTGACAGAGCAGAACATGGGTTAGAGCCAACTATCTGAGGGACAGGAGCAGAACACCACTAGCAAAGGTTATCCCTCAACCGACAGCCTTCAAGATGATTCCTACCTTAATGGGGAAGAGGATGGGAAACCATGAGAACATCCCAGGGGAGTGAGTCTCTGGACGGATACCTGTGGAAACAGAGTAACGGAAGCTTTGAGGTCTCCACTTTCCCTCTTACCTGTGAACTTCTGTGACCATAAAAAGAAATCCAAGATCTCCATTCCCTGGCACTGGTTCCCACTAAATTAGTGTGCTGGACCTAAAGTAACATCAACAAGTATTCAGCCTCTGTCTCAAAAGCTCCAAAGGAGTCAAGCTTTCTGGGACAGCCCCAAGAACATGAAGACTAAACAAATGTCACCAATGCTGGGATGCCCTCTTACACTGTCCCTGACACTCACTCAGAGTGATGTCCCGATAAAGCACAGTCTCAAAGTAGCCTGCAAAGCCATGCAGCACTGTGTTCACCTCCACAGGAAACTCCAAGGTGCAGTAGCGGTTGTTGTCAATCATAGGATCTGTTAGGGAAGATATAAGTGGATAACAAGGGGCCAGAAACCCTAGACAACTTGGTAAAACTTGAATAAGATCTAGCACAGGACTAGATGTGCAGACTTGGGATAGCAAGGGGAGGAAGCAGGACGGCCATGCATGAACGTACCTCGGTTAGGATGGCTGAAGGTGAAACAGGGCTGGGGTGCAGAGAGCTGGTGGAAGTTGTGCAGCCGAACCACGTAAGGCATCTCAAACTGTGCCTGTACAGTGAGAGAGCAAGAGCTAGAGGACACAGCCGGAGGTTCCAACTTCCCCAGAGAAAGCTCAAACCCCAGGATCAAAGAAACAGACAAAAACACTGCTCCACTTCAACCACTTTCTTCAGTCCCAATTTCTCTTTTACTTCTTCATCTGCTCCACAGGACGAAAACAGAGAAAACTAAAGAATATTTTCACCTTCCAGAAAAGCAGCTCTTTACCTCAGGGTCACGGTCCTTTTCCCGACAGGCTCGGACCTCATTGTACAACTTCGAGGAAGAAATGGGAGCCAGAAAGGAGGTATATTCTCCAGGGATGCTCACACCATCGTCTGCAGAGCAATAGGGTCAAATCAGCTTCCAAAGGGAGGGAATGGCAGATTTGCACAAACTGAAGGCTCAAACAGTAAAACAAGCCAAGGCTGCTATGGGCCTGGCAGGAAGATGGGTTGATGTGCCATAGGGATTCCACCCTTAGGCTGATTTAGAGCCACAGATTAAAAGTAAAGAAATGTAACACAGTCATGTACTACTTAGCAACAGAACAAATTCTGCTATGAGTGTTAAACTACTATGTGAAAACAATAGTCCTTACACAAAGATGACTACGATGTCCCTGATGATATAATCCTATGGGACCACATCATGCACACAGCCCACCGCTGATGACTATCAACAGGCAATGTATAACTCTAATCGGGTGGTTTTGAAATTTTGTGGGGATCGTAACACCCCAGAAAAGTTCCCAATGAACATTAAGCTCAAGTACCCCTTATGGCAGAGACTGTACCCAGAGCCTCATTTTAGGTAAATGCTCTGTGGCCAGGTCCTACCCATGGCCCTCAAAGTGCATACATATTACGCCAACTCAGGGAGCCCACAGACCTTAGGTAAAGAATCTAGTCCACCCACTTAATAGCTCTCTCAAAAATTTTGATATCTGACATCATTTTCTAATCTAGCAAAGCAGCAATTCCCAGCCGAATGATCTCATCCAGGTCCAATTCCCCAGGCTGCTTCCTGGACCAACCATCAACTGCCTCATACACCCAGCCTGGACAAACCTTTCAGGAAGTGCTGTGCTCCATCCAGACACTCAGGTGACAGCTCGTTGTCGGCAAAGGAGCCCAGGAGCTCACTGACAATGATGTCTGCTTTCTCTGGAGCCACCCATTCCCGCATGTCTGACGAGACAACTGTCACCTGGCTCCCCCATTCTTCAAACTGCCAGTTCTCTAGCCTGAAACAGAGGTGACAGAGTAAGAGAACTGGGGCTGGAGNCTAGGACCCAGGACAAGCTGCCCAGCAAGCAGGCTGCTACTCACGTCACCACAGCATTGGGGTTCTTCTCCACAGCATACAGCCTTATCCGCCGGTCAGCCTGCTTGGCTGCCCGGAGAGATGCATTCACCAGAGGACCCCGACCTGCACCCAGCACCATCAGTACCCTAAAAAAGGGAAGAGTCAAGCAAACTGAGCAGATGGACAAACAGGCGTACAGCTCCCTGAGAACATAAGGAAAGCACTCACTGGACATTGGTCTCCTTTTCCTCTTCTGGTACTCGGTCTAGCAAACATTTATAGATAGCCTGGGGGGAAGGACAGAAAACCTCATAGCTATGATCCCTTCTTCACTGATCTTACCCTGTGCTTTGCCACCCTGAAGCCAACACTATACCTGCTGATATTGAGAGTATTTGATAGGGTCCTTTTCAAATACTTCATATGTCTGAGACTCCAGATTGTCCATCAGTGGCTGATATGAGAAGAAAGAACAAGTTGGCCAGGTTTTGGCAAATGGCCAAGATATCAAAAATCTACCATTGCTTCCTGAATTTTAGGAGGATCCTGGACCACCTATTCTCAAGAGATATCTCTTGCCCTATCTCTTGCTATTACTATTATTATTATTGTGGCTTTTTGAGATTTTTTTTCAATTAAAAAATATTTGTGTATGGGTCTTTTCCCTGTATGCATGTCTGTCTGTCTGTCTGTCTGTATGTATGTCTGTATACCACATGCAGGCAGTGCTTGAGGAAAGGACACTGAAAGCATCAGATCTCCCGGGACTGGAGTTACAGTTGTGAGNCACCATGGGAGTGCTGGAAATCAAACCCAGGTCCTCTGGAAGAGACACCAGTGCTCTTAACTGCTGAATAACCCCTCCAGCCCCTTCTCTCCCCTTTGTAAATGTACCCCAAACCTACCTGAAGTGGGGACTGCAGATAGTCTTCATAGCCTTTGGCAAAGAGTTCATAGGCGTTGGGTGGAGGACGATTTTGGCTTAAGTATTCCAAGTACTGGAGGTACGAGCAGAACTCCTTCTCTGAGTGGTGGTTGGTGCCCGTGATGATAAACTGCACTTCCAGCTGTGAGAAGTCAGACCATTAGCCCCAGCCCACAGACCATGACTCTTAGACATGATGGGTTGTGACCAAAAGCCCTAACATAAAATAAAACCCACACCAACAGTTCTCCAGCATCAGTCCAGTACCAAAAAAGGTGGGGCTCTGATAAATCTATAAAGGCCTCATATGCCATCTAAGCATCATCCTGACTCAAAAGGCCACAAGTGAGGGGGTCCCTGCAGGCGTCATGGCAGCANGGAAACAATCTGCAAAGAGTAAGAATGAAAACTCAGTTCAGCCTGACTTAGACTGGACCACACTTTGCAAGTCTGAGGCCAGGCAGCTTACTGCCAGCATATTTAAACAGGAGAATTTGAGAAAAANTTTCTTGGTATAATACAACAAATTTCTCATGAAGTTTGGTTCCTTCTCCAGAAATGACAAAGGAAACAATCACCTGTGCCTCTTCTAGAGAGAAAAATATCATGTACAAGTGAGTGAGTCAGGAGATANCATTGGGCCACCCACCTTGAGAAGCCGGAAGATCAGCCTCTGCTGCATCTTAGAAAGAACAGGAAATCCCTTCTTGTTGGTTAGGAAAATGCTGGTGGGAAGAATAGCTGCTTTGATGGGCTCTCCAAGCCAACGATCGATGACGTGATTGGATGGGAGGTCAGCCCCAATTTCAAGAGCTACACAAAGGAAGAAAGAAAAAGACCTACTACCTGTTGTTAGGCAGGGAGCCCTGCCTCGCTGGGGTGCAAGTTTTTTCCTTCTGCTGAAAACGGGTGGTTGAGCCCAGAGAAAGCAGGCAAAATACCCAGTACACACAGAACTCATCTATTTCTCCCTTTTTTTAGGCAGGCTCTCACTGTACAGTCGTGGATGGCCTCGAACTCACAGAGACCCACTGCCCACTTTCAGGGATTAAAGGTACATGGAAACAGAATGGTCAGTGCTGGTTCTATTTTCAGAGTGGGTCTCAAGTAGCCCAGTATAGTACTGAACTTCCTGTGAACTTCTAATCCNCCTGCCTCCACCTCCTAAGTGCTGGGGTTCCAGGCATGCGCCATTACATCCGGTTTTATGTGTATTAGGGATCTTACTTAGGGCTTCATGTATATAGGCAACCAAGTGCCCTACCAACCGAGTTACACGCCCAGCCTCATGAAATAGTTGATCGTTGTTTTTTCAGATTTAAATTTTATTCATGTGCCCACGTGTGTATGTATGTACAGGTGCCCATGGAGGCCAGGAGGGCATTAGATCCTCTGGAGCTATAGTTAATATGAAGTTGTGAGCCATCCAGTGTGGGTGCTGGGATGAGCTCCCGTCATCATGATAGAGCAGCAAGCACTCTTAACCACTGAGGCGTAGCTCTAGCCCTGAAACTGCTGGGNGTTTGGGTCTTTTTTTAGTTTTTTTCAGACAGGGTTTCTCTGTGTAGCCCTAGCTGTCCTGGAACTCACTCTGTAGACCAGGCTGGCCTCGAACTCAGAGATCTGTCTGCCTCTGCCACCTAAATGCTGGGATTAAAGGTGTGCGCCACCACCACCTGGCTGTTTTGTTGTTGTTTTAAAACACGGTCTCTCTATGTAGCCCTGACTGTCCTGGAACTCAGTCTGTAAACCAGGCTGGCCTTGAACCCATAGAGCTTCGTCTGCCTCTGCCTCCCAGGTGCTGGGATTAAAGGCATACACTACCACTGATTGGCTATTTTTGTTTTTTTGAGATAGGGTCTGTCTACATAGTCCTGGCTATTCTAGAACTCACTAAGTAGACTAGGCTAGCCTTGAACTCAAAGAGATCTACCTGCCTCTGATTCCCAAACCAGGGATGAAGAACAGTGGGACACCATGCCCAGCCTGCTGATTCTTACTCCTAGGATGCTCCATCCCAGGACCCTTGTGGACTTACCTACTGCAATTCTCTTGCTATAGTCACACAGAGTCCGGAAGTTATGCCACCTGCCCAGAATCAGAAACCAAAGTACTGTCAAATGCATATGGCTATAACTTGAGGAGCTCTTCCCCAGTTCCCTCATACTCCTCATCCCTCCCCATGCAGGCAAAGCAGGANGAGGAGACATACCACATCCATGTCTTCTCTTCCCCACTGTATTCCTCTGTGTGTGTAGTTGGTACATTCTCAATTACATCATCCCTCAGGTCCTCCGGGGCCACCAAGGGCACCCTCATCCAGAACTGCATATGAACAGGGACCAGCAGTTAGAACACTGTTTTGAACTAACTGGGTCCAGAAGCTTCCTTCAAAAGATCTTGATCCAGATCTTAATCTCTTTATATGCTTTTCTAAATTTGATTACATCTGTGTTTAATATCTTCTACATATCCTTATGCAAATATCTACCTTATCTTTTATTTTAACTAGAAAAATTAAGTATTTTTCTATGATTTGGTTTTGTTTTACAGTGCTAAGACTCACACCCCGAACCTCCTGTATGTTAGGCAAGTGATCTACCACTGAGCTGCACCTCTAGCCCCATAGATTCTGTTCTGAAACTCTCTACACACCACTTTGAGATGGGGGAGGGGGCAGTACTGACATTTCAATTTGGCCAAATACACTGGGGCATAACTAGGCAAAAGGTACTTCACACAGCTGACTATCATGATACACAGCAGGAAAGAAGCCATACCATGGAAGAGTGGTGGCCAGTGTGGATGTGGTTGGTCAAAACTCTGGCCAGGTTTGTGTTATCTTCCTGATTCAGGGGCAACAGGAAAGCTGGAAGACCCAGATATGCCCCAAAATTCAGCTCCTGTAACATAGCCTGAAACACAGCAAGAGAAAACCACTAAGAGCTAGGAACCAAATACTTTTGGGGCAGGAAGGAGTTAAAAATGCATCTGACATTGTGGTCCAGGCTGTTCTGTAATTCACTATGTAACTCAGTTTGGCTTTGAATTGGAGGCAATCCTCACTCAGCCTCCGCAGTCCTGGAACTAGCTCTGCAGACCAGGCTGGCCTCGAACTTACAGAGATCCACCTGTCTCTGCCTCCTGAGTGCTGGGATTAAAGGCGTGTGCCATCACTACCCAGCCTACTTTTGTCTTTTTGAGATAGGGTCTGTCTACATAGTTCTGGATATCCTAGAACTATGTAGGCCAGGCTAGCCTTGAACTCAAACTTTTTTTTTCTTTTTGAAACAGGGTCTTAGTATGTAGCCCTGACTGGCCTGAAACTTTCTATGGAGACCAAGCTGATGTCCAACTCAGAGATCTGCCTGCCTCTGCTGAATTACAGATGTGAACCACCACACCCAGCATCAGACACTTTTAACTGTACTCTGATTTACCAGGTTGTGGGGAGTGGGAATTACTGTCCTAACCAAGTTTGACAGAACTAATTTCTTTCCTTCTCCCCCCTCGCCCCCCCTTTTTCTTTCCCTAGTTTGGAACTCTCAACCCTCCTTCATTACCTTCCTGATGTGGAATAGCTTCCCAAATGCTGAGGTTACAAGTAGGTGCCATAATACCTAGGTCAGACCTAATCTTTAAAAAGACCCCACAGAGAAATCAAACTGCCTTACCGCCTCAGAGTTCCTTCGGATCTTCTCCACTTTTGAGTCTGGGTGAATCCACGGAGAAAGCTTGCCCACAATTAGCGTATTCCAGTCTGCACTCCCCAACCCAAGAAAAGACAATGACTGAATGAGGTCTGGCATTTTCTTGCTCAATTTCTAGTTCTCAGCAGGAAATAAAAAGCAGAGATGAAAACAAGCCTTTTTCTCTCAGATATAGGGACAGCCTGATGGAGAATGGGGGACTGTGACTTTTAGTAAGTAAATAGGGAGAAAACAAGAGTTGCCCACATCACAGGGGCTAACCAATACAACCAAGTCAGAAAAGGAGGGAAGTGAAGACCTATAAAGCATTAGTTAGTACTGCCTCTAATAATAAGGGGCACANGGGATGGTCCCTACCCCTTCCTGACAGCAGTAGGTCTGATCGTGTCTGGGGGCCAGGCCGATTCTTAGCAGGTTCCTGAGTGAACTCCCTCTTGAAACGCGGGTGGAAGACAGGCATGCAGAGGAAATCAAACCTACAACCGCGACAGACTCAGAATTATCATGTAAAGTGAGGACCCAGAGATCCAACCAAGTGGGTTTAAACTATCTTGATTTTGCACAGTTCTCTAACGCCATCAGTCACCCCACGGGCTACTGAGTTCAGCCCATCTTTGGGGCACATCACTTTCACTACACTGTGCATCAGTGTCTTCCCAAGACACAGCCATGAAAAAGATGAATGAGAAAAGATGGACATCCAAGCCAAGCAGCATTCGTTCTTCCCTGGTAACACTGGCTTTCCAGGACTGTCAAATCCAGATTTGTCCCAGTCCTGCCCATGCCTCCCCCAGCCAGATTAACTCTCGCTTGTCCCTTATACTTCCTTCTACTCTCAAATAATCTCAGCCTCCAAGGCCCTCGATGCGCGTGCCTTTTTGAATTTACCCAATAACTCCCCTGACTTTTGAACTTGGTGACCACACGCCTCCCAGAGTTTCATCCTCTCGTTCTTGGGGCCGAAGTCTTCCCCACTCAAGGAGTAATGGTGTCTCATGCCCTCATCCCCTGCGGGGCACTAGTCTGCCCCTCCTTGGTCCCCAAATTTNGATCCCGTATTCCTCTGGCGGAGGTTCAGCCCTCACCCCTGCTTGGCCACAGCACCCAGTGTGTCAGCTATTTCGGGGACGCAATTCAGGTCCCTCCCGCTGGACACGCGGCTGCCACCGGCACCTCCGACTGCCATCGCCGCCATCTTTTCCCTCGCGCGGCCCACGCCGGGATTCCTTGATCCTAGGAACCAATCACAAAGCTGAGAACCGTCCCGGGGAGGCGGGACAAGTCGCCTTAACAACCAGAGCGTCTTCACAGCTCCAGAGCGGAGGCGGAGGGACCGAGCGGCCGCTCCCGCCAATCCACAGGCCGCACGGTGACGTCGGCGTGGCTCCCCGCTTCTACCAATGACAGACTCTCACTGGTGACGCTCTGCAATCTCCCAGAATGCCCTGTCCGTCGGAAGAATTCCAGAGACTACAGGTCCCATGCAACCCTGCAGCATAAGCCTGAAGTATCATCATTGG
This sequence comes from Neotoma lepida, assembly GCA_001675575.1. Lineage (NCBI taxonomy): Eukaryota > Metazoa > Chordata > Mammalia > Rodentia > Cricetidae > Neotoma > Neotoma lepida. The sequence continues at coordinate 453,366 of LZPO01054712.1, forward strand.
GCCACACCACAACGTCTGCGGGCCAGTGGCGCAATGGATAACGCGTCTGACTACGGATCAGAAGATTCCAGGTTCGACTCCTGGCTGGCTCGTTGGGACTGGTACTCCTTTATTTGCATCCCTTCCTAACAGTGTTCCTAAGCTACTTGTATTTTTATTTCCTCGTCTCTCAGCCACCTTATTTCTTTCACTATCTCCTCACGTTGTCATTTTCAGGTCTTAACCTGGTTCGGTTTTGCAGCCATCCTATGCTGGCGTTTCTCATTTCTCTTTTCAAAGCTGTGTCTTGTGTAATTAAGTGAATCTGAGCATGAAAAATCCTGTGAAATTTCATCCGTTGAGATGAGCTTTGTCTCATTACTATGCTACACTTAAAAATGGACTGTAGTAACTTAGCCACTAATTCCTAGTGATTCTGTCTCAAACACAGACATAAATAAACATCTGCGCGCGCGCACCCCTCAGAGAAAAGGAATTCATGAGAGGTTACAGTGTCCAGGAATCATGAAGCTGCCTCCCGGAGGACCAGGGAATCTACGTTTCCCCCTGTCAACAGCTGGAAAAGAAGGNAGCGACAGCGACAAGGAAGGACCTAGGAAGGGAAATGGGGAACACATACCTGAAAGGCAAGAAGCCCACAGAGGTTGAGGGTCCTCCAGGCCAATCTAGTGGAGGCTTTTTCTCAGCTAAACTTCCCTTTGCCTGTGTCAGTGATGAAAACAAACAAACAAACAAACAAAAAACAAACAAAAAACAAACAAAAAAACCACAAAAACTCTAACCAGGACGAGGAGGTATTGACAGAATTCAGGAACTCTCTAGCAAGGGACCAGGAGGGGGAGAAAATAGGGTCGGCATCCAGCGTTTTGTCCTTGGAGTAGGAGCATTGAGGGAGAATCAGATTTGGGGTTCGAGTGTGCATTGGTCATCTAGAGAGTGCTGTCTAATAGAGAGTTGCATGAACAGTGATCAGAACCAGAGAAGAAGTCTTGACTAGTGAGATCACCATGGATTCTGGAGGACAGTGCTCTTAGCAACACAGGAAGACAGGAAGGATTTGGATAGG
>LZPO01054712.1:457407-472252 GCA_001675575.1 Neotoma lepida
TCCAATAGACTCTAATGACAACAGACCAGAGCATTGGAGACTTTCGGGAAGGGGAGGGGGAAGGGGAGGGAAGGGAAGGGAAGAGAGTGGGTGCCCCCTCCCTGCACTCCCTCCCTGCCGCCAGCGTTCCCTGTCTTCAGGCTGGGTTTTATCTGAGTTTGTCGTCTTTGTTTAAACACCCCCTGTCAGTCCTAACTGCACTGTCGTGCTGGCCCCCCTGAGACCCACCTTCACTCACCTCTGCACCAGCCTGGCCAGCAGCACTCTTCAACACCTACATAATGGCCCGCTTGACCCTCCCACTGCCCCAAATTGCTTTTTTACAATCAGAGCTTTCCTCTGGCTATGAAAGTGGCAGAGTTACTGAGGCAAACTAATCTGTGCCGATTTGCATTTTCTTCCCTGTCATCTCTATTATACAGTATTAATCTGCCAAGACAAATAGAAAGCAGGGGCTGTTCTAAACATAGAAAAAAAAAGAAAGCTACTTAATTTATGTATGAAGCAGGAACACAGTCAGTATTAAAAACTGTCAAAAGCAGCACCCAAAAAGGCTCTAGACCAGTTCTGTTCTGTCTTATGGATATAAAACTCCTGAAATATTTAGAATTATTAAAAAAAATACATTGCTGTAGTGATTATATAACACAACTTAATAGTGCTTGTCCCAAAAATTAATACAAAATTTGGTATTAGAATATATAATAGATATAGATATATGATATACATAAATGTACATATATATGTATATTTTCTTGTTTTTGAGATCTGGCACTGGGAAGAGACTCAGGAGGCTAAGGCAGAGGAGTTGCCTTGAGTTTAAGGCCATCCTGGGCTACAGTACGAGACCCTGTCACCCTATATCACACACACACACACACACACACACACACATTTATGTATGATGGCAAGGGGCCAGGGCTGTAGCTCAGTTGGTAGAGAGTTTTTCCCTATCATGGACAAAGACTCAGCCTCTGCTCCTAGCACTGTATAAACAGGGCATGGTGGCCTGTACAGCAACCTCAGCACTCAGGAGACGGAGGCAGGAGGATCAGAAGTTCAAGGTCATTCTCCACTGCAAAGCAAACTCAAGAGCAGCCTGGGATACATGAAATACTGTCTCAAGAAATAAAAACACTGTGTTGTGTATGTTCACCTGTGTGTAGGCACACGTGTGTGTGACACACGTGCACATGTGTGGAGACCACTCACTCTCCACTTTATGTGTTGAAGTGCAGGCTTTTGCTGAGGGAGGCTGTTGAAGGGAATGCCTGTTACAGGCAGGCTGCCGTACCCCCAGCTTTTGTTGGGGTGAGGAGCTGAGCTCTGCTCCTTACACTTTCAGGACAAGTACCCTGTCTGCCCAGCCAGCTTCTCAGCCCTCAATCACAATTCTAATGGAGCCTTTTGTTAGCTGATTTTAAAAAAGGCTTTGCCGTGCAAGCCTGAGGACATTAGTTTGACCCCAAATAGGAGAGAATCTACAAGTTGTCCTCTGACCTCCACATGTGACTGAGCACTCAGACACAGACACAGACACAAGTGTTTTGAAATATGATAAGAATAACAAATCTGCCCGGTGGTGGTGCATGCCTTTAATCCCATCACTCGGGAGGAAGAGGCAGGTGGATCTCTGTGAGTTCAAAGCTAGCCTGGTCTACATAGTGAGTTCCAGGACAGCCAGGGCTGTTGCACAGAGAAACCCTGTCTCGAAAAACCAAAACCAAAAAAAATAAAAAAATAAAAATAAAAAATTGTATTTNTTAANTGTTGAGTTTGGTTTTTGAGACAGAGTGTCTCCAACTCCTGGAGATGCTCATGCCTCATCCTCCAGCGTGCTGGAATCTCAGGTTCGAGGTACCGTACCATTGCTCCAGCTCATTAAAAGTAATTTTAAAAAGTAATTAAAAAAAGACAGGGTCTCACAGCTCTGAGCTGTGGTTTTGTGTGTCAAGTTCTATGGAAAATCACTGCTCATTCACAAGCACCCTGTGACATGGGAAGGCTGCGTTCTTCCCACAAGAGTGGAGGAAATGATACCTAGAGGTTAAGCTGCGGCAGACAGAGGTCAGCTGAGTCCAGAGCTTTTATCTGAACTGTAAGACACATCATCCTAGGCCAGGCAGTGGTGGCATTCACCTTTAGTCCCAGCACATGGGAGGCAGAGGCAGGTGGATCTCTGTGAGTTCCAGGCCAGCTCTGGTCTACACAGGGAGTTCCAGGACAGCCAGGGCTACACAGAGAAACTCTGTCTNGAAAACAAAAAAGACATATCATCTGGTGGTCAAGGGTGGTGGTCCAGCACCCAGAAGGCACAGGCATGTGGATCTCTGTAAGTTCCAGGACAGGCTAGCCTACATATCCATTTCCAGGGTAGCCAGGGCCTAATAATGAGCGCGCGCGCGCGCACACACACACACACACACACACACACACACACACACACACACGGCAGTTTCCATCTGGGCTCTAGGGTCTCCTGACTTCACCCTCACCCTACTCTGCCCAGCACCAGACCAGCCAACAGCAGTCTGTTTGGCTCAACCTCTGGATTTATATGTAACTGGCAGGACCACAACCACAGATAACTTCAGTCCAACAAAAGATACTAATGTGTCTCCTGACAAAGCATCAGTTGTCTTCCGGCCCATCAGTCTTGCAGAGGAACTTCCTATTGCAGGACTGTGGCACAATGATGTTTGCCCCTGAAGTTCAAGACAACAGGCAGACCATTCCAAAAGCCCAGCAGATACACATGGGGTGGTTGCTGGACACCTGCTGGAGTGAGGACAGGAGCAATGTGTTTATGGCATCATGTGATAAGACAGGCAAGATGTGGGACCTGAACAGCACCCAGGCCAAGGCTATCCAGATCACAGCATAATGCTCCTGTTACTACCTACCATACACTGTATCAGAGCCCCCAACAATAGGGATGACCAAGAGCTTCGATAAGACTTTTAAGTTTAGGATACTTGGTTATCAATTACTATGATGGCCTTGCAGGCACCATGTAATATACCTGATGGCTGTAGTGGCCACTGCAGAGAGGCTTGACTATCTATCAGAGAATCAGCCTTTGACATTCAGGAAGCTAGACTCTCCATGAAATGCCAGCATCCATGTGTGGCTATTTTTAAAGACAAACAGAACAAGCCAATTGGTTTTGGAGAACTGCTATTCATGACATCAACCCCCCAGATCCAGCCAAAGGTAATTTCACCTTCAAATATCATTGATCCAATGGAACCAATACTTCAGCCCCACCTATGTGGGGGCTGGAGAGAGGGCTCAGTGGTTAAGAGCACTGACTGTTCTTTCAGAGGACCCTGGTTCAATTCCCAGCACCCACATGGCAGCTCAAAACTGTGTGTAAGTCCAATACCAGGGAATCTGACACCCTCACACAGATACGCATGCAGACAAAACACCAATGCACATAGAATAAAAATAACTAAATTTTTTAAAAGAGACACCTTTGTAGTGAATAAAGGAATTGTCTTTCGTCTGACCCACAGCACCTTGCAGCTGTGGAGTCTGACGGTAGGGTCAGCTTTTGGAACAATGATTCCAAAACAAAACTCAAGACTTTCTAGCAGTAAGCTCAATGCATAGCGGCCTGCTGCTTCAATCACAAGAGAAGCGTATTTGCAAACACTTCCAACCATGACTGGTCCAATGAGAGAAGTTTTATAAACACCAAAAGAACATTTCCCTGCATAAGACAGCTGAAGAGTTGAAGTCAAGGAATCAAAACTAGTGTCCTGACCCAGGGGCTGTTGGGGTTTTCTCTCCACTCTGCCTTATTTCTGCATGAACTGGGGCCCACAGCCATGGGTGGGCCAGCAACCTTGGATGTGGCTTTCCACCTCTGGAAGAAAGACAAGCCTGGCTACTTGCCTTCCTTCCTTTCCACTCTCTGTTGCAGCTTTCCTATTAGCCTAAAGTGACTGAAATTCTCACCAGAGCTACATCCTTGTGACAGTGCATTGCTCAACAGTGTGTATGCTCAAAAATGTTGAAAAATCATCTATCAGTCTGTATATTGTCAGGGATTGGAGAGATGGCTCAGTGGTTAAGAGCGTGTACTACTCTTTCAGAGAACCTGAGTTTGATTCCCAGGACCCATGTCAGGCATGGGTGCTATAACTCCAGGGTCAGGGCATCTGATGCCACTGGCCTCCTTAAATACCTGCAACCATGTGCACATCCCCCAAGACATATATACACACACATAATTAAAAACTAAATGAATAAATTTTTTTTAAAAGAGATACTGTCTTAGTTTCTGTTCAATTGCTGTGAAGAGACACCATGACCAAGGAAACTCTTATGAAAGAAAGCATTTAATTGGGGCCGGCTTACAGCTCAGAGGCTTAATCCTTATCATCATGGCAGGATGCGTGGTGGGAGCACAGTGACACACGTGGTGCTGGAGCAGCAGCTGAGAGACACTGGGCCTGGTGTGAGCTTTTGGAAACCTTCAATCCCACTTCCAGTGACACACTTCCTCCAACAAGGCCACACCTCCTAGTCCTTCTAATCCTTCCCAAATAGTTCCACTCCCTGGTGATTATTCAAATGTATGAGCCTATGGGGGTCACCCTTATCTAACCCACCACACATATCTGCTGTGCAATAATCCTTCTGTACACTGCGAAAATGTGTTCCTCTCATTGTTAATAAAAAGCTAATTGGCCGATAGCTATGCAGGATTTTCGGGCAGAGAGAATGCTGGGAATAAGAAGGGCAGAGTAAGAGGGTCTTGAGCAGATGGGAAAGAAGCAGCATGGAAAGTTCATAGATGAGGTAATTGAGCCTGGGGGAANNACATAGATTAATAGAAACGGGTTCATTTAAGTTGTAAGAACTGGCTGGAGACAAGCCTAAGCTATCAGCCGAGCATTTATAATTAGTAATAAGTCTCTGAATGGTTATTTGCTGAGACACAAAGAAACTCTGCCTACACATAATTTACTTCTTGAAAGCTCGCTTTAGTGGTCTTTACATACTGGGACAAAAGATTAACCAAGAGAAATGCTTAGTGAGGGCTTTACTTATGTATATGGATGTTATGTCTGCATGTAGATCTGCAGAAGAGGGCACTGGATCTCATAGGACTACAGTTATAGATGGTTGTGAGCCACCATGTGGGTGCTGGGACTTGAACTCAAGACCTCTGGAAGAGCAGCAGTGCTCTTAACCACTGAGTCATCCCTTCAGGCCCTCATTAAAGGCTTTTTAAAAACCACAAAGCAAGTTAGAGAGCAGAGAGTAGTAATGGTTAAGTAAATCATCCATGCAGTGAAGTCTTAAGCAGTCATTAAAGTCAATGTTGCCAAAGAAAATTGAATAATGTAGGGAAGTGCTCATAATATTACCATTAAGTGACACAAATTACAAACTGTACATACAGAATGACCTCAGTTGTGTGGAGAAAATAACGTTTTCCAATTTTTCAATGACAAGCATGCTTATATTACATTAACAACATTTCTAAAAGTTATGAATAAACACAGGCTTGGCTCCTGGCTGTTCTGCCTCATTCACCCCATTCCTCTCTAGGCTTTTGTGGCTGTCTAACCTCAGCTGTGAATAATTCGATAGGCAGATATTTATTAAGCTTTACCACACATCGGGCATTTTACAAAGTATCCTCAGTCCTCTAGAAATAACTGTGTAAAGTAAGAATTATTAATGTCCATTTTACAGGTAAGAAAACAGAGATAGGTGTATCTTGAGTAAAGTGATACTTAACTGTGGAAGAGCCAGGTGGGAAAGAGTCTAGTTTCTGATTCCAAGGTCGTTGCTTCCTTTTCTTTTCTTTTTTTTTAACAACAGTATTTGTCAAAGTGTGGTCCAAGAAGCCATGTGGTGGTGATGCATGCCTATAATCCCAGCCCTTGGGAGGCAGAGGCAGACAGATCTCAGTGAGTTTGAGACTAGCCTGGTCTACTGTTGTAGAATATTATTTTAACTAGGTAACAATATATCACATTTGTTTATGCCGCAGAATATTACTTAATCTGTGTAAAGGTGTGTTACTTTTGTTTATGCTGCATTTGTTTAATGATGTAAGGATGTGTGTTTAACTATGTAAACATGTGTTGCATCTGTTTCATCTTGCCTGCCTAAGGCATCTGATTGGTCTAATAAAGAGCTGAATGGCCAATGGCTAAGCAGGAGAAGGATAGGCTTGGTTGGCAGGCAGAGAGAATAAATAGGAGGAGAAATCTAGGCTTGAGAGAAAGAAGTATAAGAGAAGAAGAAGGAGAGAATAAGGGACACGCCCAGGGCAAGAGGCCAGGCAGATGCCAGCCCGCCAGAGAAGCAGATATACAGAAGAAAGAAAAGTAAAAAGCCCCAAGGCAAAAGGTAGGTAATGAGAAACAAGTTAATTTAAGAGCTAGTCAGAAACAAGCCTAAGCGAGGCCAAGCATTCAAAACTAATAATAAGTCTCTGTGTCGTGATTTGGGGGCTGGTTGGTGGCTCAAAAGAAAAAGCCTAGGACAATCTACAAAGGGAGTTCCAGGACAGCCAGGACTGTTATACAGAGAAACCCTATCTGGAAAAACAAAAAACAACAACAACAACAAAATGGTCTCCTATGTGAATGGAGAAGACGAGATTGTCTTCCTTTCCTTCAGCCACCTATTGTCACNACAGAGAGAAGAAACAGCTCCCTTGATTAAGCCAGACATCTGAGTGATTTGTTAAAATATAAAGCCATGTCACCAAAGCTAAACAAATAAATAAAATCCAGGCATCAGGCACAGTGGTTCAGGCCTTTAATCCCAGCACTCAGGAGGCTGAGGTAGGCAGATCTGAGTCTGAGGCCATCCTGATCTATACAGTGACTTCCAGGACAGCCAGGGCTACACAGAGAAACCTTGTCTCAGAAAATAATAATGATTAATAATAATAATAATAATAATAATAATAATAATATTTTCAGTATATCAGCAGCACTTTTGACATCCTGGATTTTGAGGACCAAGAACTTCTGGATGCTGCTGGTAGTGTGCGCTTTGTTCTGTCTCCCCAGTAGTGGTTGTCAGGCATTAGGCTCTGGTCCTTTGAGTAGTCTCCATGCCCTGATGTCTATGACTCCGGTGCTTACCAGTTATGGGTCTAACTGGTGCCATATGAACTTCTTGGTTCTCTTATTGACAATTAGGCATCACAAGAGGTCTTGTGACAACCATGATGCCAAAATGGCAACCATCCCTCTGGGTAGCAATAAGGAAGAAGGTACAATGGGCTTTTAAAAAAAGAAATTAATAAGAGGCTGGAGGGATGGTAGAGTGGTTAAGAGCACTTGTTACTTTTGCAGAGGACCCAGGTTCTGCACTCATATGCTAACAGTCTGTAGCTGTTTCCCAGGGTGGAGCGTGGGGGTGTCTGCTGCCCTCTTCTGGCCTCCTCAGGCACTGTACGCACATGGTGCACAGACATACCTGCAGGCAAAATACCCATACGTAAAAGTAAAAATAAATACATGTAAAAGAGAAATGAATTAATAAACAAATTGTAGTTATTTTGTTTTTAAGTCAGGGTTTTGCTATGTAGTGATGGCTGACCTGAAACTGACTATGTAGCACAGGTTTGCTTTTAACTCGTGATGATCCTCCAGCCTCTGCCTCCCAAATGCTGGGATTACAGGTGTGAGCCTCCATATCCAGCCTACAAATATTTTTAAATGTTCTCAGTTTTGTTGTTGTATTGTTGTTGTTGTNGTGGTGGTGGTGGTGGTGGGTGTTTAGGTGTGTGTTTCTTGTTTATTTGTTTGAATTAGGATTGAAACTATGTAACCCAGGCTGGCCTCACCCTGCTGAGTGCTAGAGGTAAGCCTGAATCAGTTTTAATGTGGGGAATGTCTATTGATAAAATGTACAAGATGAGGATAATGGTTCATGCCTGTAATCCTGGAACTTAGTAGGCTGAGGCAGGAGGATTACTACAAGTTCAAGACTAGCTTAGACTACACAGAGAGACACTGTCTTGAGCAGAAACAAAAAGTGTAGGGTGAGAAGGTGCAGTGTCAATGACACAGACACTGGAAGTCCATTGAAGGCAAATAACGAACTCCTTTATTCAATAACAGGGAAAGCCTTACATACCCTCCTCCAGCACCCAGTCTGTGTGGTCCTCCCTCATTGGCTGGGCATGATCAGGAACTCTGACAGCAACTGTTGCTAGGACCTCAGGCAGACTCCAGGTTGGCTCTTAAGGAGTACTTATGTGCATGCCTTGGCAACTGGTCTGAGCCAATTTCCTTGACCCCATGGGCCTGTCCTACTACAAAATGTATCTGGGACCTAATAAACTTTCAAAGCCTTGGGCTGGTTATTTGGTTTGTATGTATAAGTGTGTATAAGTGTTTTGCCTGTATTATGTATGTGCACCATGTGTGTGCCTGGTACTCTTGGAGGTGGGAAAAGGGCATCAGATCCTCGGGAACTAAAGTTACAGACAGTAAGCTGCCATGTGGGTGCTGGGAATTGAACCTGGTACTTTTGCAAGAGCAACAGGTGCCCTTAACTGCTGAGCCATGTCTGCAGCCTCTTGAAGCCTGGTTTAACAGAAAGGGATTACAACCAAGCCTTGTTCTGACCCCAGTGTAATCAGCTACTTCTTCCAGTGACCCTAGCTCAGAATCCCTTTCAAATTTAGGATTAAATGAAAACTAGAACCCTGTGTGGTGATGTTTAATATGTTGAGTTAGCTAACCTGTAATACAAAAATGTACAGATTTAGCTATGCACAAGTGCAGCCTGCTTCCTTTTCTCCCCTCCTTTGCTTTCTTCATATATTAAATTTATTCTGTGACAACTTTGTACATTTATATAGTATACCTAGATCATATCCAACCCTCATCTTCCCTCCTAATCTCCCTGGACCCCCGAATTCATCCCCCTCCCACTTTCATTTTTTCTTAAGAACCCATTGAGTCCAATTAGTGGCTCCTGCATGCTCATGGGTGTGGGGCCATCTGTTATAGTATAGTAATGTACCAGCAGCCACATCCACAAAGAAAAATGATCCCTTCCCCTGGCAGTCATCAATTGCCAATAACTCCTCAGATAGTGGTAGAGCTCACGAACCTCTCTGTCATCCATGCTGGAATGTTGGCTGGTGTAACCTTGCACAGGTCTTGTGTAGGTAGTAACCACAGCTCCTGTGAGTTCATGAGTGCACCAGCCATGTCATATCATGACAGAATCTTACAGCACGCCCCCATCTTTGTTGCTGTTGTTTTGTTTTTGTTTATCTAGACAGGGTTTCTCTGTGTAGCCCTAGCTGTCCTGGAACTCCCTCTGGAGACCAGGCTGGTCTCGAACGCAGAGATCACCTGCCTCTGCCTCCTGAGTGCTGGGATTAAAGGCGTGTGTCACCACCCGGTATCCATCTTATTTTCTTCCTGGCGCTCTTCCTCAGGGTACCCTGAGCCTCTGTGTGTGTGTGTGTGTGAGTGTGTGTGTGTGTCTGTGTGTCTGTGTGTGTGTTGTGTGTGTGTATATGTGTGTTGTGTTTGTGGTGTGTGTGTTGTGTGTGTGTATATGTGTGTGTGTTGTGTTTGTGTTGTGTGTGTGGTGTGTGTGTATGTGTATGTGTGTTGTGTGTATGTGGTATATGTATGTATGTGTGTGTATGTGTATGTGTGTGTTGTGTGTATGTGTTGTGTGTGTGTATTTGTGTGGTATATGTATGTGTATTGTGTGTGTATTATGTGCGTGTGTTGTGTGTGTGCATGTGTGTATGTGTATGTNTGTGTTGTGTGTGTTGTATGTGTGTGTGTTCGTGTGTTGTATGTGTGTGTAGGTGTGTGTATGTGTATGTGTGTGTGTTGTGTATGTGTGTATTGTGTGTGAGTGTGTGTATGTGTGTGTGTTGTGTATGTGTGTTGTAGGTGTGTGTAGGTGTGTGTGTATGTGTATGTGGTATATGTATGTATGTGTGTGTAGGTGTGTGTAGTGTATGTGTGTTGTGTGTGTTGTGTATGTGTGTTGTATGTGTGTGTAGGTGTGTGTGTATGTGTGTAGGTGTGTTTTTTGTGTGTATGTGTGTGTAAGTGGGTGATAGGCTGAGCACTCAGCAGGCGTCTGTGACCAAGGCCGAAGGCAGCACTAATGGACTCAATGCCTGTGTGAAGGATAAAGTTCCTCGGTCCCTCTGGCTCTAGCGGGCTCCTCGGTATGGGGTTCTGAAGCACTAGGAAGGGAGGTTGTAAGTCCTTTCCTGGTAGTTCCCTCGGAACCCTGCACCTCATTGTCCTCCTCTGGTCCCCGGTACAGTTTGTGAGGGCCAGTCCTTCCCTCCGCATTTCTACTGCCCCCACCCCCAACCCAAGCCCCGCTTAGTTTTGCCACTTGGTGCTAATTCTAGAAGGCTTTCTTTCTATTCTGCTCTCCGGTCTCCCTCTTTCTTTCCCTTCTAGCTTTCCTCAACCCATCCTTCTCTCTCACCTCTCCTTTCTCTCTTGCTCCTTCCTTTCTTCCTTCTTTTTGTTTGAGTGTCTGTATATAGCCCGGCTGAACTCCAAACTCAAGATCCTCCTGCCCCAGCTTCCCAAATGCTCCCAAATGCTGGGATTACAGCGTGAGCCACCAGACCTGGCAATGGCAGCCCTTTGAATCCGAGCTACCATACTCAACCCAGAGCTAGCCTGTGTGTTTTCCAAGTAAACTCTAAACCGCAGAGGCCTTAGAGCGGCATGTGGAACTGTGCAGACACACCCAGCCCAGAAATGCTCCTGACTCTTTGATAGTAGCTTGAGATGACAAGGTACATTCCATCTAGGATGAAATCCCTTTTGTCCTAACCCACTAAAAACTGCCTCTCCTTCAGACTCAGTCAAGATTTAGTTGGTCTTTCTGGTGCTGGACCACACTTTTATCATTAAATCCCCAAAGAAATTGCATTTTGTGCAATTCTATATCTCGCCCACAATGTGAGAGGAAAACCTACTTGTTTCCTAAAACCCCACTGAGGTCCCTCAGGCTTGATGAGACAGTGTCTTCCTCGGTGAGAGGCCGGCTAGGTTACTGGACCCCAGAGATCCCGCTCACCGTTGATGACCAGGCTGGCCTCTAGGGGGCGATGTTTTCCTACCTTTGGTGGCTGGGAATGCTGCAGGGCTAGGCTTCAAATTCAACCTTCCTTGAGAACACGTATTTTATGTGTCTAAGAGGCCCTGAGTTTTCTTACCAGTGTGATCTTACTCCACTCTCTGGAGGTGATTTCCTTCACTCAACAGACAGGCAGGAGGTGAGTAAAGGGAGCTAGGACCACCACAGAGTGGAGGGAAACAGCACATGCCTTCTAAACAGTGTAAGGAGAAGGTAGCCAGGAGCCAAGACGCCAAACCTTAGCTGTCTACTTGCCTGCTAAGTCTCTATTATTCCACCGCAGCACGGAGTAATTCCACATGGGCAAAGCGTAGGAGGACTGAGGAAAACAAAGCAGTGTTTCCTTCAGGGGTAGGCAAGCCTTTTGTTCCTCTTCTCTTCTGAAAGGTTTTTGTTTTGTTTTGTTTTCTACAAAACTGAATTCATGTCTGGCATGGTGGCATACACTCTTAATCCCAGCACTCGGGAGGCGGGAAGATCTCAGTGAGTCTACATAGAGAATTCCAGGCCAGCTAGAGCTACATTGTGAGACTTTGTCTCAAACACACACACAACACCCCCCCCAAAAAAAACCAACCATATTCATACACTTGGTAATTATTTTTCCATAAAATAAATGAACACATTAGTTTATAATACCCCCCAAAAGCAAAAGGCAGGGGCTGGGGAGACAACTCAGCCAGTAAGAGCACTTGCTGTACAAGTATGTGAGTTCAAATTTGCAGCACGCAAGTCAAAAAACTGGATTTGGAGCTGGAGAAATGATTCAGTGGTTAAAAGCACGGACAAAAGCATGGACAGCTCTTCCAGAGCACCAGAGTTCAGTTCCTAGCATCATGTCAGGCAGCTCCATGGGATGGACACCCTCTTGACCTCCATGGGTACCAGGCACACACGTATTATACAGGCAGACATGCAAACAAAACACAGATACCCATAAAATAAAACACATAAATCTAAAAAAAATGTTTTTGTGAGACAGGGTTTCATTGTGTAACAGTCCTGGCTGTCCTGGAACTCACTTTATAGACCAGGCTGGCCTCAAACTCACAGAGATCCTCCTGCCTCTGCCTCCCAAGTGCTGGGATTAAAGGCGTGCGCCACCATCATCTAGCTAAAAAAAAAAAAAATTAAAAAGAATAAAGGAAGGCAAGTGGGCAAGACACATATGAAATGATATTCAACGAACCATTCTGTAATAGGGTGAACTGGAAGCAATCTAGACATCTATCATGATGGGAATGATTGAATTATAAAACAGCCACACTTGTTAACATTAGACAATGGTTATGCATGTTTGCAGAGAAGTATGGCACTGTATGTACCTGATCACTCAGGTTATTCTGAGGAGAAGGGTGCAATGGGTGTAAGGACTGCTATGTCAGGCATGGCTGCATCGTTCTTACCATGTACACTTGTCAGGCTTTTTTCGCCACACGCCTTTTCTTTTTACGCAGAACTTGCTATGTAGCCAAGGATAACCTTGAATTTTCTTCTTTCTTTTTTTGTTTTGTTNTGTTTGTTTCTAGAGACAGGTTGTCGCTATGTCTTGGAGTCCTGGGACTATGTAGACCAGGCTGTCTTGGAACTCACAAAGCTGTGCCTACCTCTGCCTCCTGAGCAGTGCTGGGATTAAAGGTGTGGACCATACCTCGNTATGATCTTGATTTTCTGACCCTGATGGGCGAATGTCTATGCAGCAGGATGACAGACATGCACTACCACATTGGTTTTATGTGGGGTCACAGGAACCAAAGTCAGCTATTCATGATTTCGAGGCAAGCACTTTCGCTACTGGCCTATCTCCACAGTCCACCACACTCAGCTTACACAGTGCTGAGGCTGAACCCAGGGCCTTCTCATGCTAGACAAGAACAGTCTACCAACTGGCCTCCCTGGTAGAGGTTAAAAAAAAAAGAGTTTGCAGGGCAGGCAAGATGGCTTAGCAAGTCAAGATTTTTACTACTAAGGCTGATGGCCTGTGAGAGCCTCAGGTCCATATGGTGGAAGGAAAGAACCAGCTCCCCACCAGTTTTCCTCTGACTCCCACACTCCCACACACACGCATTCACACTCACACTCACTGCCCACACACACACACACTCAACCAAAAATATTTAAACTAGTTCAACAAAACGGTCTCAGGCAAATGCTTGATTTTCCGTGAGATTTCAGAAACAGAAGAAACAATTCTCTGTTCGTCTTCATGCTCCTTGGGAACAGGATGGGAACCACACTGCCGTGGACCCTTTTCTCAAAGATCAGTACTCCAAAGCCTCAGGTGAAGCTATGGGATGTCTTTCTCAAATTTTGGTCACACATTTTAAGTGAAAGCCTGCCCACTCTAACTCTTTTTTGACCTCTCCTTCCTTTCTCTTAGTTGCTTTTTCCAAAATCCTATCCCAACAAAGTCTAAATCAAATCTGCCTTCCTCCCAAGGCNCTACCTCACACATTCAGATTCACAGCGCTTGGCTTGAAGTCACATTTGTCCACACTCTGTGTTGCTTCACATTTGAAAGTTGTGTGTGTGCCGGGTGGTGGTGGCGCATGCTTTTAATCCCAGCACTCGGGAGGCAGAGGCAGGTGAATCTCTGTGAGTTCAAGGCCATCCTGGTCTACAGCATGAGTTCCAGGACAGGCTCCAAATACTACACAGAGAAACCCTGTCTCTAAAAAAANCAAGAAAAAAAAAGTTGTTGTGTGTCTGATAAAATTGGTCTTCTGAGTGTTATATATTATTTTGAGGTAATCTCAGTATGTAGCTCAGGCTGATCTTGAACAATCCAGGTTAGCCTCAAACTCAACAGCCTCCTGCATGTATCTCCCTGATGCTGGCATTGTAAGCATGCACTACTATGCCGCAGCTTCTTTTTTCCCCCTAAGATTATTTTTATTTATGTGTGTGTGTGTGTGTGTGTGTGTGTGTTTAAGTGCATGCCAGGTGTATTTGTTGCTCATGGAGGCAAGAAGAAGGTATCAGATCCCCTGCAGCTGGAGTTACAGATAGCTGTGAATTTCCCAATGTGAATGCTGGGTATCTGCAAGAGCAGCAAGCACTCTTCCCCACTGAAGCATCTCTCTGGCACGCCCATTTCTTTTTTAAGTTATCATCCTTATTATTTCAAATACCAAAATCNTTTGATTTAGGATAACATCTAATTAAATATTAAAAAAAATGCCATCAGACATAGCAGGAAGAACTATTGTGTGATTTTTGAAGTTTATTTCCAGATGCTACTAACTACCAAGAAAAAGTGTGTTTGGGGTTTTTGTTTTGTTTTCTTTTCTGAANATTTACTTTTATTTTTTATTTATATGTATGTATTCTTGTGTGAGTGTCTGCACATGCCCTAACAGGTCAGAAAAGAGCATTGGGTCCCCTGGAGCTAGAGTTAGGGAATTCCAGTCCTCTGGAAGGATGCCCATCTTTCCAGCCCCAACAAAGTGTGNGCTGTTTTTGTTTGTTTGTTTTGAGACAAGGTCTCAATGTGTAGCTCTAACTGGCATGGAACTCACAACGATCCAGCCTCTGACTCTAAAAGTTGGAATTAAAGGTGTTTACCATCATGGTAGGCTCAAGAAAATGCTTTCATACATTAGAGAAATCTAGCTGGGCATGGTGGTGCACAACTTTAATCCTACACAAGGGAGGGGAAAGCAGGAGGCGCTCTGTGAGTTCAAGGCTAGCCTGGTCTACAGAGTGAGTTCCAGGT
>LZPO01054712.1:486179-498426 GCA_001675575.1 Neotoma lepida
GTCCTCTCATGGAAGAGCTGTTTGTCTGGGGGCAGGACTGACAGACAGTTGAACCACAACAGCTTTTTCTATTAACAACGCTAGTCAAGCGCACCTAGAGGAAAGGACACAACAGTGTACTGCAGACTGCAGAGTGGTAGGTAAGGGGACACAGCTAAATCTGGAGTGCCTTGAAAAGAATGTCATCAACAGAGGGCTGTGAGAAACTGAACAGGAACATAAACATTGCCTGCCNATTCTTTCCCGTTTTTTGCTTCACTCTGTCCTCCAAAAGGTGGCTGAGCCCGAAGCAGGGCTGACTCTGAAGCTTATTAGGACTTAACGCTTCAGGTCCACAGAATATTGGTTTATTCGCTCCTTTTAGGAGTCACATGAAAGCAACTAGTCGTTTGTTTTGTAATGCGGACACAGCTTAGGAGGTGCGATGCTAGGCCTTAATTTGTGGCTCTACCACCCCGATGTTTCTGTGTGAGTCTAAAGGAAATGCTTTCTGGTGCCAACCCTCTTCCACCTGCAAAACCGCGATAACCATTCTTACCTTGCACGGAACATTATGAATTAATAACAATCGACTTGTCAACAAATGCTATTTAGTTAAGTTCAGTTCTACCAATTCAGTTTATTGTTGNGCTACGCCTGCAAAAAAAGTTTTGAGGACCACTTAGGCACACANCCATGAGGGTTTCAGCCGGCTTGGGGTCCGGCTTGGGGTCCTGAACGGAGCCGCTGGCCTTCAGTGGCCACAGGACCTCAGGCTGCACCCCACCCTGCGCAGGCAGGCAGCCGGGGTCACAGGCGCGGGGGTGGCCAGTTTCCAGCCCTCCAGCCGTCCCCGCACGCTGCACTGGACGCAGATTGATTTTCCAGGTGTTTTCACAAGAGGTGACCCTTACAAGGCCGGAGATAATCAAGATGCAGAACGCGCTCTCCGGCGCCGACCTACCGTCTGGGCCGCCAAGGAGTCCGGAGGGCGAGCGCGGCCTAGCCGCGAGCTCGGAGACGTCGAGAGCAAACCTGCACCCCTTGCCGGCCGAGCGCCGAGGCCGGGGACTGCCGGGGGTTAGACGATCCCGGCAGTGTAGGCGGAACCGGTATTGAATCCGCCGGGCCGCGGGGCGGGACGGGGCGGGGCTGCGCTGGGCGGGAACGGAGGCCCCGCCCCGGGAGCGCGCATTCGGCTCAACCGCCTGGNAGTCCGCACTTTACCGGGTTAATGGGGGCTGAGGCACGGAAGGGTGTCGTTAGAGGTAGCAGCTCAGCCCGGAAGCTTAGGTCTGCCTCTGTGCTCCTCGAACAAATCTCACCTTTACCAGTTTCCCTCTTGAATGTGTTTTGTTGTTGTTGTTGCTGTTTTAGATTTATTTATTTATTTTGGTTTTTCCAAGACAGGGTCTCACTGTGTAGCCCTCCCTGGCTGTCCCTGTCCTGGGACTCGCTTTATAGACCAGGCTGGCCTGGAACTCAAGAGATCCGCCTGCCTCTGCTTCTCCAGTGCCGAGTTGAGGTCTCACGCTACCGCGCCACGGCTGGTTTATTTTTTATTTATGCACGTGGGCGCGCGCATGCGCCACATGTGCGCAGTGTTCACGGAGGCCAGAAGAGGGAGTCAGAGCCCTGGGAGCCGCTATTACAGGTGATTGTGAGCTGCCAGATGCGGGTTCTNGGACTTCAACTCAAGCCCTCTCCAAGAGAGGTTAGTGCTCTTAACCACTGAGCCATCTCCCCTGCCTATTGAATTTCTTAATTCAGGCTCCTCTGCTTTCCCCTTATTTTATTTTTAATTACATTTTTATTGATTGTGTGTGCTACGTGTGCTGTGGAGGTCAGAAGATGTTGCGGGAGTCGTCAGTTCTTCCAAAATGTAGGTCCTGGGGTGGAACTCAAGTCATAGGCTTGGCAGCAAGCTCCATTCAGCCAAGTTAACAGCCCTGCCCTCNCCTTTATTTCTCATTCTTCATTCAAGCCCTACTCCTGCCTACACTGGTTTTGCAAAACTAAGGGAACTCAATCAGGAAGTGAGTTGTTTTATAAATAAGATGTTTAACTAGACGTCATGGTACTAATCGTCCTTCATCCCACCTACNCCAGAGGCTGAGTCAGGAAGATCTGGAGGTCAAGGCCAGGCCTGGGCACCATATTGAAGTTGCCACCCCCATCAGAATAAAAGTTTTCTATGAAATAAACTGCTTCAAAGTTATTAGATCTCTTTAAAGTTTGGTTTATTTTACTGTGTGTGGGTGTTTTGCCTGCTTGTCTGTGTACCACTTGCATGCTTGGTGTTCTCGGATCCCCTGCAACTGGTTACAGTTGCCACCATGTAGGTGCCGAGAATCAAACCCAGGTTTCTAGAAGAGCAATAGTTGAGCTGTCTCTCTAGCCCAATTATTAGATCTCTTACATAAAAGAACAGATAGGGTGGAGCAAAGTGTGCTAGGAGGTGGAACTGTTCACTTCTTCCTTTAGAACAAGCTAGGGCGAACGCCTTTAACCCCAGCACCTAGGAGGCAGAAGTAGACAGATCTCTTAGTTTGAGGACAGCCTGGTCTACATATAGAGTTCCAGCCAGGGTTACATAGAAAGATCCTGCCCTCCCCCCCCAAAAAAAGGAACAAGTAGAGACTTCCACTCGTNCACACAGAGGAATGATCCAGTGCAGAAAGATTTGATGCCCTTGATCGGAGCATCAGCTGCCATGGTTCNTGTTTAATGCTAGAGTGCTGTCATTTTCCAAGGCTTTTAAAAATTGTTTATGCTTCCTCAGTTCTGCGGTGCAGCCTCATTAAATGCCAGGCCTACAGGCCAACAGTGCTCAGGACAAAATAGCAAGCATGCTTTGGAGATTTTCAGCTGATCAGAGATCTACTGAAATTTCATCTCCCAAGTCTTCTTCACCTTCTTAAACACTGAACTACAAGGCTCTGGCTAAGTGGTTCTAAAGCACACGAGGCCCTGAGAGGTGACGGTCCAGAAGCCTGCCTTCCAGAAGGATGGAGAAGATAGTGGGGGAAGCCTTGCACTGAACAGACCTCCACAGGCAATTATCTTTTCCCTCTTTGTCCCTTTCAAGCCATGAGACCTTGGGCTGCAGCTCTCCTTCCCGTCAAAGGGGGGACTAACATATTTCTAGTTACTCCAATCTCTTAGCATTGATGTAATGACCAAATGAGATAATGGCTAAGAAAGTGCGTTGGAAAGACTATGAAAGTGAGGTGTTTTATTAAGTGCCTTGGGAGACACAAAGATAAATGTGACCTAATTCCTATCCTGAGGAAATTCACAGCCTATTGAGAAGACACACATGAGAAGGAAAGAATCCAAGGCAGTAAATAGGTGTCGAAAGGGCAGTTTAGATTATAAATACCAGAGAAACTTCAAGAGGGGACAGACATTTCTCTGCAGAAATAGATAGGAAAGACTGTGAAATAAATCTTATTCTCACTGTACCTGAAAGGAGAGAAAAAATTGAAAACATTTAGAATGAATGAAAAGAGTCCAGCAAATTGAGGCAGAGACAGGGGTATGGCTGCATTGTAGGTGCCAGGAGACTGGGTCATCTGAAAGTGTGTGGGGAGGGTTCACAGATGAGCTTTCTTTGAGATTAGAGAGTTANCCCTCTAGACTCTAGAGGGCTAGGAGGTTACAGCAGCATCCTAGCAGTCAGAAATGCAGCAATGGCTGCATGGTGACACAGACTTTAATCCTGACACTTGGGAAGTAGTGAGTTCAAGGCCAGCGTGGTCGACATAGTGAATTCTAGGACAGTGAAGGCTATGCAGAGAGACACTGTCTCAATAAAATGAAAATGGAAATTCAGCAAAGGATTGCAAATCAGACCACCCAGTGTACTTGAGCAAGAATCCCACCTCCACACCATGCTTCCTGCCAACCTCCTTTTCCCACGTATTTTTTCTTAAATACTCATTCTAGTATTTTGGCATAAAATATTTAAAGAGTTTTTGCTGTAACTGTTCACTATCACAAACCAGCTACTGAACACCCTCCAAAACTGTTCAGTGTCCAGCACTGCAACCCACACGACCATTCCCAGCATTCAGGAGGCTGAAACAGGAAGGATCTCAAACTTGAGGATAGTCTGGGCATGTTAATTCAGTGAGCATGTTAATTCAGTGAGATCATGAATTAAAAGCAAACAGAAGAGGGACTGGGGATGTTGCCAAGTGATGGAGAGCTTGCTACCAAGGTGTGACATCCTGGACTCAATCTCCAGTATCATAGATAGATAGATAGATAGATAGACAGATACATACATACATAGACACACACACACATACATATACATACATACATATATACATACACACATACATATATACATACATACAGATATATACATACAGATATACATACATACATATATACATACATACAGATATATACATACAGATATACATAACATACATACATACAGATATATATACACACATACATATATACATACACACACATACATATATACATACATACACATACATATATACACACACACACATACAATGCAGCCATACCCCTGTCTCTGCCTCAATTTGCTGGACTCTTTTCATTCATTCTAAATGTTTTCAATTTTTTCTCTCCTTTCAGGTACAGTGAGAATAAGATTTATTTCACAGTCTTTCCTATCTATTTCTGCAGAGAAATGTCTGTCCCCTCTTGAAGTTTCTCTGGTATTTATAATCTAAACTGCCCTTTCGACACCTATTTACTGCCTTGGATTCTTTCCTTCTCACACATACATACATACATATATACATACACATACAGATACATACATACATATATACATACAGATACATACAGATATACATACATACATATATATACACACATATACATACATATATACATACACATACATACATACATACATACAGATACATACATATATACACACATACATACATACATACATACACACACCTACATACATACATAGATACATGATTGTTTTTTATTTATTTATTTATTTATTTATTTATTTATTTATTTATTTATTTATTTTTGAGACAGGCCTCAAGTATTTCAGGCCAGCCTTAAACTTACCAGTGTAGCCCAAGGCTAGCCTTGAACTCCTGATCCTCCTGCATTCACATTCGATTATTTACCCAAGTAAATAATCAAATTTAAAAATAAAAATATAATAAAAATAGAGAGCATTAGTGGTAAATACCTTTAATCCTAGCACTGGGAAGGCAGAGGCAAGTGGATCTCTGTGAGTTCAAGGCCAGTATGGTCTAAATAATGAGTTCCAGAACAGTCAGGGCTACATAGAAAGACCCTGTCAATAAATAAATAAATAGGCTGGAGAGATGGCTCAGCAGTTAAGAACACTTGCTGCCCTTTCAAAAAAACNTAAGTTTTGTTCTGAGCACCCACTTTGGGCAGCTCACAACCACCAGTAACTCCAGTTCCAACACCTTCTTCTGCTCTCTGTGAGCCTCCACACACGTGTGTACATACACACAGACACATACATGCACATAAATTAAAAATACTATAGGATGAGCCAGGCAGTGGTGGTGCACACCTTTAATTCCAGCACTCAGGAGGCAGAGGCAGGTGGATCTCTGTGAGTTCGAGTCCAGCCTGGTCTACAAAGCAAGTCCCAGGACAACTAGAGCTACACAGAGAAACCCTGTCTCAAAAGACCAAAAAAATAAAACAAAACTATAGGCTGGATGTGATAGTAAACACCTTCAATCCTAGCACTTGAGAGGCAGAGGCAGGCAGATCTGTGAGCTGAAGCCAGAATGGTCTACAAGGTGGATTTTTCTAGAATCATATGTAAGTGAAATAAAACTAAGATGTGTTCTTTTGTGGGGTCTGGTCACCATAATTACTTTGACAGATCTCGCTGTGTGGCCCTGGCTACTGAGATCAAAGGTGTGCACCAACAAGGCCAGCCTAATGATGCCTTTTTGTGGCTGAGGGTAACATGAAGTCTCTAAAAGCCTTAGTTCGTCTGGGTTTGTACTCAAGGGAGNGCTTCCTGCTTTCCCCCAAACACCTACCTCCACTACAGGATATAGCAGCACTTACTTGTTGACAGAATGAACTCTGGAACACTCCCTCAGCACTGATCCCTCTACTTGCTTTATTGGTCCGGGCAGTGTTGGGTCTTTACAGACTGCTCTCTTCCCTGGGCTGTTTGTCTCACCTTCTGCTCTGCCACACTTCACGTGCAAAGCACAACCATCNAGTTCNTAACTGGTCTTTAATGATGAAGCCAAGAATTCACCTGAGCTAGATTCCTGCCAGGCTGTGGGAGCAACGCAAGACAAAAGGCTAGGCAGAACATCTATTCTCAGTTACTGTTTTCAAGACACTGCTCCTAACCCAGACTTCTNGAAACCTTTGTGCATTTTAACTTGGTGANACGTGGAAAGGGGGACCTGAGAAAAGTCTGCTTAGCCTTTCAGACTTGGATAGTTCTTTGTTGCNTTGTTTAACATTGCAGAAAAGAGTGGAAATTTACAGGATTCTTGTAGGCACTNTGCCTCCCATACTAGTCAGGAAACAAAATGGTTCACTAAAGAAAGAATCCCAGTCAGTAGTTAGTATTCAATTAATGATACTAAAGGGAGCCTTTAAGTCAAATATGCTCAGCACTAAACGTATGGGCTTTCAATGACTAGTTGCAAAGCTTGGACATGAAAATAGCCATTAGGTTAGCATGGTGGCTCTCACCTGCCAACCTAAAACTCATGAGGATGAAGTCAAAGATTGCCTTGAGTCCAAGGCCAACCTGGACTGTAATGAAACCCTGCTCAAAAAGACAAAAATGAACTGGGCAGTGGTGGTGCACACCTTTAATCCCAGCACTTGGGAGGCAGAGGCCGGGGGAATCTCTGTGAGTTCGAGGCCAGCCTGCTCTACAGAGCTAGCTCTAGGACAGTCAAGGCTACACAGAGAAACCCTGTCTCAGAAAACCAAAGACAGAGAGAGAGAGAGAGAGAGAGAGAGAGAGAGAGAGAGAGAGAGAGAGAGAAATGGATGCTCTACAGCGCCCACAAAGACTGACCAGACATAGTGGCTCCCAATAAACAAAATCAACAACAACAAAAAATAACAACAACAACAAAAGCCTTCAGGATCAGTCTGCTTATAAATCACTTGTTCAGAAAAAGTTTTATCATCAGCTGTACCACTCAGACGGTATCTGATACATTATGGACTGAGGAACAAGTGTCAGGGAATTGTTCCCAAGGCATTCATTGGAAATGAGGGTATTCAGAGGGACAAAGATTCATGATTAAGCTGGAAATGTCATGGCCATTGTAAGTGCACGATTTGAGAAGAAAACAAGAAGATGAAAGAAAATATGTAATCAACCTTTGACTTCAAATGAAAATTTCAAGACAAATGTTTATAATGTACCATTTTGGCAATAGCTTAGCATTTCTGAGGGAATTCTAAGCCCTGCCCCTTATAGCCTCAAGGGCTTGCTGGCTGTTTACCGAAACTTGTTACACAGATTTTCACAGATCGCAGTGAGCCTGGTTTACCCTGAGACACTATTGAGAGCTGGAATATAAACTAGCCCTGATAGAAATTTTAAATCTCAAAAGCAAAGAAATTTGACTAAAAAATAAGACAGATTGAAACAATTTCTGTCAGAGGACGATGAGATTATGAAGGGAAATTTTTCAGGAGAGGAAGGCTTTTGAAAAACCAGGCATGAAAAGCAGCAGAATGCACACAGTTCCCACTGTAACTATGTGTGTGCTGTTGTGACTTGATTGAAAGCATGTGCCATGCTAAGGAAAGCATTTCCCTGTGGGGCTGAAGAGATGTGTCATCATTTAAGAGCACTATGGCTCCTTCAGAGGACCCTGATCAACTCCCAACACCCACATGGTGGCTCAGACTCTGAAACTCCAATATCAGGGGATCCAACACCCTCTTCTGGCCTCCATGGCAACGCATGTATGTGATGCACAGAAATACATGCAAAGAAAACACCCATACACATTAGATAGATAAATGGTAGGTAGGTAGGTAGGTAGGTAGGTAGGTAGGTAGGTAGGTAGGTAGGTAGATGGATAGATCGATAGATAGATAGATAGATAGATAGATAGATAGATAGATAGATAGATAGATAGATAGATAGATAGATAGACAGACAGATAGATAGATATTTAGATAGTAAGCAAGTTAAGTTGCTGATAAAAGAGGTTTTCTCTCTTAAAATTCATATACTAACTGGGAGAAGTAGGCCATCCCAAGGGCATTTGGAGTTTCATGCTTGAGAAGAATTTACATTGTGATCTTGAAATGCCTCCTGAGATTAAAGCCTTATAATAGAAAAAGCAAAAGCAAGAAGAAGCTAGCAATTGAGCGCACTTCCCATATTCTATTTTCCAGTGAGAAATTTAGTTCAGCTAATTTACAGGATGCACCCATGATAGCTAAGAGGTTACTACATTTAAGTTCATCATGACCNACTNCCCCCTTATCAAAAATATTCAAGCACGGATGATTCTGGAGTGAACTTTTTGGGGTGTGATAGGCGTTGCAAAATGAATTTNATGGTTCCTTTAAGTGGTTAATAANGAGATGAGCACTCANGCCTTTAGTCCCAGCACTCAGGAGGCAGAGGCAGGCCGGTCTCTATGAGGTTGAAGCCAGCCTGGTCTACACAGCCAGTTCCAGGACAGCCAAGNCCTGTCTCAGTGAGACCCTGTCTCAGAAAAACCAGACAAAAACAACAAAAGCAGTTAGTAATGGAGGTNCTATGCCTGGAAAGCCCATTAGACTCATCCAAATCAGGAATTACTGACTTAAAAGTCTACAGGGACCAGGCAGGTGTGCACTGCGTGAAGGTCAGCCTTAACACCAGTGGGGACTATGACAAGCCAAAAAGGGAATACACAAAGAAGTACCAATCGATTCAGTCCATAAGCTGACTGGACCTGGCACTCAGGGTACATAAGTAGATATAGAGAGTGAGGATAAGCCGCCCTACTAGGTGGTGGCAGCAGCCACGGACCCTGTAGGAGTTCCTTAGAATCTCACTATGTAGCTCAGACTGGCCTCAACTTACAAGCCTCAAGTCCTAAACTCTCAAGTGCNTCGAGTACAGGTGTGGGCCAGCATGTTCCCTAGTGCTTATCCTTTCCTGTATTTTTATTTCATAAATGCACAGACATTTTAAAGAATAAATATTATTATTCTGTACATAAGATTTCGGTACATGNTTATTATGAATGATTTTTACTTTTTTGTTGGCTTTGGGGAATTTCCCTCCTCCATAGGGCCTCATGTAGCTCAGGCTGGCCTTGAACTTGATATGAAGCCAAGGACAATCTTGAATTCCTAATCCTCTTGCCTTGACTTCTCAAGAGCCAGGATGAGGATGACAGGTGTGCACCACCACATCCAGCCACCTTTTCAACACACACACACACACACACACACGCGCGCGCTGTCTTCCTCAAGAGTACTGTTTAGAATGGCTTTTCAACTGGATTAATTCGGTTACTTCCAGGCTCATGACCACCTGTAACTCTAGCTCCAGGGGAGCAGATGTCCTTTGCTGGCCTCCATGGGCACCCACACACATGTTGTATACATACACATAAATTATAAATAAAATAAAATAAATGACTAAGCATAGCAACATACATCNGTAGTGGCTAGCTGTTTTGGCTTTGACCTTGAAACACTGCCCCTACAGGTAACTGCCACACTTGCCTAGGACCTCTCCCTGGGGCGTGGCTCAGAGGGAGCCCCTTAAGACTGGAGGTGCCTATGTGCTTGCCCCTTCTTCTTCTGGATCCCACATGGTCCTGGATGCTGGGCTGGAGACCAAGCTAGAGTTCTCAGCTGNATTGCGTCTCCTCCTCTCTCCTGAATCCTGTACCTGAACCTTACAGGCTGTAAGTTATTCCAGAAATAAACCTATCTTGATTGCTAGATAAATTACGTGGAATTGCCTCGTTAATTATGGTAATATACACCTTCGATCCCAGCCTTTGGGGGGCAGAAGCAGGCAGATCTCTGAGTTTGAGGAAAGCCTGATCTACAGAGAGTTCTAGGCTAGCTGGGGCTTCGTAGTGAGACACTGTCTCAAAACAAACAGGAACAAAACAAAAAAGCAAGGGCTGGAGAGATGACCTAGTGATTAAGAGTGAATTCTGCTCTCACAGAGGACCTGANTTCTGTTCTCAGCACTCATGTTGGGCGGCTCACAATTGCCTGAAACTTCAGCNCCAGGGGTTCAAAGACATCCAGGCTCCATGGGCACCTGCATCCACATGTATGTACACACCATCTAAAATAATAAAACTGACCGGCAGGGGTGGCGCACGCCTTTGATCCCAGCACTCCGGAGGCAGAGGCAGGTGGATCTCTGTGAGTTCGAGGCCAACCTGGCCTACAGAGTGAGTTCCAGGACAGCCATGGATATACAGAGAAACTGACTCAGAGAGAGAGAGAAANAGAGAGAGAGAAGAGAGGTTAGGTTAATTGGTAGAGTATGTCTTTAGGATGCATTTGCTTTGGGCTAGGTTCCAGAACCACTGTCCCCTAACACACACCAGATAGTCTGGCTGTGTAACTCAATGGTAGAGTTTGTACTGGTATGCACAAGGCCTTGGGTTCAATTCCCAGCCGTCAATAATAACAATAGAACTCTCTATACACAGACTCTGCACTTGGCAACAGAATTTCTACTGTGGGCTGGCACCTCCTGATCTGCAGTCAAGCCGTACAGCCTCGCTCATCAGCACTCTGTACACTGGGATTTTAGGTCTTTTATTCATAACCATCAATTACTTTACACTCTCCTTGACAAGTTGCTTATAATCTCAAGCCATTTTATGTGTGTGTTTGTCTCCCCGGCTAGACTGTGTCCTTCAGGGGCAGGAACTCTCTTACAGCCCATTCCTTTGTTTTGTTCTAAAGTGCTTCTAAGGGTGCTTTGGCCACAGTTAGTTCTAATTAACAACGTAACAAACACAAACCAGAACAGTTTTAATTTCTGTTGCTTGTGTCCCTTGGTCTCCCAAAATTGTCATAACAAAGTGCTTTTCTCACAATAGGTAAGCCTGTGTCATTTACCTATGGTGGTGCCACTATGGAAAGGGATAATAATGAAGGTGAAAGCCCTTCATTCACCTTCAGGAGTCATAAAGTGTCACCTGGCTGTGTGACCTGGATGAGTCACATCACCAAGAGATGCTATTTTTGTTTCTGGTGTGTATGATGGATGTGTGTGTTTGGGTATGTGTATGGTGTATGTTATATGTGTGTGATATGTGTATATGTGTGGTATATATATATGTATATATATATATATATGCGATGTGTGTCTGCATATGTGTGTGTTTGTGTATGTGATACATGTACAAGAGTATGTTCCATGCACACACCAGTCCAGCCTGGTCACGGAGCGTCTTAATCACTTGGACTTATCAATTGGAGACAGGGTCTCTCACTGAAGCAGAAGCTGCTTGGTGTAGGCTGACTGGCCAGCCATCCTCAAAGACACAACAGGTTCTGTCGCCACCATGCTTGGGTTACNGTGCACACAGCTATGCCTAGCATTTCACCTGGATGCCGGAGATTGGAACTCAGATCCTCATGCTTGCACTGGGCAGGTGCTCTTACCCAGTGCGCCCTCTCCCCAGCTCGTCTATGTCTTCATTCTAGAAGGAAGGAGACTGTGTTCTCTAAAATCATGCCCTATTTGGCTCTCCCCCATTAAAGCTAACCAGTGCTCTTCCTTTTTGCTGGTGGCAAAATAATATTCAATACACAGTAAAAAGAATTTGCTAAACTAGCAAAATGGATCAGTGGGTAAAGGCTCTTGACCTGATGACCTGAATTCAATCCCTGGGGCCCACATAGTGGAAGACAGAACCAACTCCAGAGGGTGGGTGGTGGCAGGTACATGCCCCTCCCCCATAAAATGAATAATTGTAAAAAAATATATAAAAAATAGAACCAGCCATTGTGGAGCACACCTTTAGTCCTGATAAACAGAGACAGGCAGATCTCTAGGAATTTGAGGNCAGTGTGGTCTACATTGTGAGTTCCAGGACAGCCAAGACTACATAGTGAGATCTTGTGTCTTAGTTATAGTTAGGATTTCTATTGCTGCAATNAAATACCATGATCAAAAAGAAAGTTGGGGAGGAAGGGATTTATTTGGCATACAATTCCACAACACTGTCCATCACTGAAGGAAGTCAGGACAGGAACTCAAGCAGGGCAGGATCCTGGAGGAAGG
>LZPO01054712.1:508478-519295 GCA_001675575.1 Neotoma lepida
CCATTCCCCCAGCCCACACCCGCCCTTCCCACATTCCAGTCTTTCACTGTCGCCCCAGGCAACTCTGCAGCCCAAGACCAAACCTCACCAAGAAGAGGTGGGGCGGGAGCCCAAGGCTGGGCCAGCAGGGAGGCACAAGAGAAAGGGAGGTTCAGAGAAGAGCTAGAGGCTGAAAGAGGAGAGAACTCGGCAGACCCAGCACGGGGAGGGAAAGCCAGGTAGCACTCAGACAGGCACGTAGGAGAGACAGGGTAGCTAGGAGAGCTATGGGTCCTGACAGGTGCGCCTTTCTGTGAAAGTGTTCGGCTGGTGGGGGTGGGCTGGGTGAGGGGGCTTATGGAGCAGGTGCACTCACCACAGGAACAGCAGACAAAGCACTGGGTGTGGTAGAGGCTGTCCAGGGCCTGGCAGGCATTGCTCTGCCCATAGATCCCTTTGTTACACTTGATACAGGTGCCTGAGAGGAGAAGAGTTGGTCAGTGTCACACTCCATTCCCCAGCTCAAATCCAGGCATCCCTATGCTCTCTCGAATGTGCCCAACTGACGCCATGTCAAAGGACACAGCTCCCTTAGTGACTGAGAAGAGAGGGTAACTAGAAACGGGAGGCAGTGGGCTGGAGACGCAAGCTCAACCTGTAGAATGCTTGCCTACCATATGTAAAGCCCCAGGTTCCACCCCTGGCACCGAGGAAATGGGTATGATGGTGCACACTGTAATTCAGCAGTCAGAAGGAAGAGGCAAGGGGATCTGGAGTGCAAGGTCACCTTAGCTACACAGCAGTTGAAACCTAAGTTGAAGCTATGAGACCTTGCCTCAAAAAAAAAATAAAGAAAGAAAGAAATAGGATGCAGTCAGATCTTGACTAGGCAGATCCACTCTTCTTCATTTACGGATATTCTCTAAACACCTATTTTATGCTTAGCACAGAACCTAATTTAAAAAAAAAAAATAAGTTCAAGATGCTTTGTTTCTTTTGGGACAAGTGGGCAAGAAGTGGTGGGAGATGGAGTTGTCAGTACACAGGGGCTCAGCAGCACCTGGAAAAACTTCCTAAAGAAAGCAATCCAGGCCCAGGAGTCTCTCTGGGACTTCAGTTTTTACCGTCCATAAAATTCGATCTGGCGCAGCAGAGGGTCTTCTGTGCAGATGGGCCATGTGAATACTTCTCTAGGGAAGTCACTGCTAAGAACACGGTTGGGGCTTCAGGGGCCAGGAGTGTATAGGATTTGGGGAGAGGGGGGTGTATGGCCTTCCTGCCACGTGAGCCAGGGCTTAGCAGCTCTTCCCTGGCACTCTCCACTAACATACATCCACCTGGTTCTGGAACCAGCCTTTCCTGGGTGTGTTCTTCCCTGCCTCCACTCCCCAATTCCAGGCCCATGACTGAGGGCTAAGACCTGTCTTTGGGGAGCAGATCCCAACGGGCCCGCCCCACCTTCCCCCCTCGGCACACTGCCACGCTCCTTGCCTGTTGGGGCCCATCCCAGTCTTTGCCCAGGGGCTCTGGGAGCTNGTGCAGCAGCTGCGGCAAACGATGGGCCCGGGCCTGTCCTGTTCCCACCCTCTGGCAGCTGGGCAGAGCTGAAGCCAAGGAAGAGGGCCCCTAACTAGAGACAGCAGTAAAGGCACCATCAGGCTAGCACTAGGTCAGAGTCGGCTCTAGGGGGTCTGTCAGAGGCAACCTGGCCTCATTTCTGAGTTCAAAGGGTGTTCTCCTTCCTCATGACCAGAGAAATTTGCCCAAGATTGCCATGCCAGGGGGTCTGGTCAGAGCCACGGTCACTGTGGAAAGAGGAAGCTGCTCAGGCATGTTGGCCTCACCTCCGCTCACAGAACATCGCATACCTGGCGTCTTCCTGCCATTTTATCACACTTTCTGAGTTCCTTTCTTTGGGCTCTGATGGTTTTAGCCACTGAGACTTCTTTTCCACGGTCTCTCGTGGGCCTCAAAAGGGAAATTGTTAAATGGGCCCTGCCACTGTTCATCTTGGTCAAAGTTATTTAGATAATCTATTCTGCCTTCCCCCTCCCCCCGGCTTCCCCAATAGATGAAAAAAAAATGTGTGTGTATTTAAATCTCAGTCCCTTCCAGCCTACTACGGTACTTACTACCTTTGAATTTCCTCCCAATTATCCTTCTCTCTATTCATATTTCTAGCCATGGGGGGGGGAGGGAGGCAGGGGAGGAACATGGATGGTGGGAAACGGAGGGTACTTGGAAAACCAAGAGCCCCAGAGTCAGTGCGAATGGGAGTGTCCTCCACATTCAAATCGTAACTGCTTTATATAATTAAGTAGTATCTGTGTGGTTTGATAACACCCCACCGCCGATCAATACTTCTTAGAGAGAGGCTGTGGCCAGGTTTCCTCAACAGTAGCAGGAAAGTAGGTCTACTTGTTCCTGAATGCTGGTCAAGTTACGGGAGGGACTCAAAGTCAGTTAATACCTGGCAGTCACACAGAACAGGTATCTACCCAAGGGTAATGGTCTCCAGGTGGTTCACTGGTTTTGCCCTGACTTCCAGAAGCTGGGGAAAACAGGCTGATAGGTACGGGCCTATTTTAAAGGCACACACCTCACCACCAGGACTAGGGCGAGCGGAGCAAGGCTAGAGTCCCCGCTTTCCCTTCTAGGGAGCTCTCAGACCTCCCTCCCAGGTTCCATTTCCCCGACAGCAGCCACGACTGCGCGGGAGCTAGCAAACATCCCCCAACTGGAGCACACGCTCCCCACCCCTCCGCCTGGCGGGCGTCGCCCACGGCACCTGGAGCGCCAGGGCAGGAGTCGGCACGCACGCGGCCGCCCGCCCCGCCCCCCGCGCATTCCCCGAATTCCTACGGGCGGAGCAAGGAGCGGGTGGGGGCGCGGCACGCCGGAGCTTGCAGGAGCACAGCAGCGAGGGGGGCGCGGGAGGATGCTCTCCGGGCCCCGCAGCGCCTCCTCCTTACAAGGCCTCCTACTGCGACAAGCCGAGGTGCTCCGATGCTTGAGAAAAATGGGACTCCCGAGAGAATCAGGAGTTGAATTTGTCAGGAATCAGTAGCCCGGTCCCATTAGAAATCGGGCAGGAACGAGCAAGTGCTCTAGGGTCCTCCCTCTTCCATCCCTCTGGCCTCTTTTCTAGTCCGGGGTCTCCGCCTGCAACCCCCGGCCACCGGTAATTTGGGCCGTCGGGGCGCTGGGAAACCTCATGCGTTGTCAGGTCTCGCGGGTCCCTAGCCTCATCTCTCCTACTCACCAAAGTAATCTTCTCTGGCCTCTGGCTCTCGCATCCGGGCTCGGGAAGCCTCTGGAACGAAGGGACCAGGAGACTCCTCCAGACCCGACGGCTCAATCCCCGANGGTTCCCCACGGGCACCGGCTTCTCGTCCACCGGTAGCCACCGTCAAGCGCAGCAGCGCTGTTAGCTCGTCCTGGTAACGGGCTCCCGCGGCGCAGTCCCCGTAGCCCGTCACCGAGTGTCGTCCGGGTTGCGCCCCACGTCTCTCCAAGGGCCCCGCTGTTCCCACCACGGCTCCGGCTAGAGCTCCGGGGCTGCCCAGGGCTGGGGGGTACGAGTGGCGGCTCTCCTGGCAGCCGAACCCCACGGGCCGATGAGCGCACAGTCGGTCGAGGGCGGCATGGAGCTCCGGGTAGGCGGACGGAACCCCTCCAGAGGAGTAGCCCGCTGGAGCATTAGTCAGGGGGAGGCCGAAGAGGCACGGCCCCGCGGGCAGTGGGCTCCCGTGGCGCTGGTCGTAGCCCATGCTGATGCCGCTGGTCCGATTGCTGCAGGGCCGGCTACCTCCGGCTCCGCCGGCCACCGCCCCGTCCAGCAGCAGGCTGCCCCGGGGGCTCGACGGCTTGCTCGCGTCGCTGGCCGAGCTACTGGCGAAGCTGGAGCGAGGGCTGAGGGCCGGAGCCGTGGTCTCCAGCCGAAAATCAGGAGGCAACGACGGAGGTAGAGGCAAGGCTCGAGTGGGCGGCGGCCCCCCAGGAAAGGACCCTTCGAAGCGCTGCGCCTCAAAGGAGCCGCGTGCGTTCCGCTCGGCGTCCAGGGACCCTGGCTCCCTGGCTGGCTCCAAAGGCTCATCCCCAGGTCCTCCATTAGCTCCTCGGTGTCCTGATTTCCTAGGTCCCCCCAACCCACTCAGGCGCCCCTTGCCTGCTCCGGGGGTCCCATCAGACCCGGACCGGCTCGCTTCGCCCTTTCTGCGGCCGAACTTGGCGCTGCCGGAATCCGAGAGTCTCAACTTTTCTAGCAGGCGACTGGCTTTCTCCCCTAACCGCTCCATGCCCTGGGATCTGGGGCCTGCAGCCCCCTCCTCGCCCGGCACGCTGCAGCGTTTCGGCCCAAGGCCGGGCTTGGGTTCCCCCGGGCTCGGATTCCCGGGGTGCAAGCGACGCACGACGGCTCAGCGGGCGGCCCAGGTGCCGGGCTCCCGGGATCCCGAAGCATGCCCCGGCGACAGGGTCCGCGCACCGCTGGCAGGGCCCACCGCAGCAGCCGTCCTCCGCAGGTCTGTCCACGCGTCGGCTCGCGCCACCGCCCGCCGGCCCGGCCCGCCCCCCTGGCTCTCACTCGCACCGACCCAACTTCTCCAAACTTTTGTCTGCCTAGCCGGATCTACTTTCCGGGAAGGGCGGAGCGCGGTGTGCACCCGGGGTTGGCGTGTCCGCGCAAGGATTTTCTGCATCGCAGGAAGGACACTGTGGTAACTGCCTCCGAGGTGGAGGGCTGCCGGCAGGACGTGAAAGGTCAAGGGGCAGACTGGGCAGCTGCGACCATAAAATTCAAGAGTTGAAACAGGAAAGAGTTCGGGGGATGAGTGAAAGGGAACTCTTTGTTTACAGTTGGAATGTGCGGAGGGGCACTGTGGAATGTATCCATCAACGATGGGAAGATGTCTACACAGACATCCTGACACTATTCTTAGATGGAGAGAGGTGGCCCAGAAGTGATAGGACAGAGGGATAACCATAAGAGAAAGATAAGAGAATGGATGCTTAGGAGGTTCAGAGACCTGTGTGTAAAGATAGTCTGAGAAGCAATGAATCGCAGGCAAGAAGTGTGGGAGCTGTAAGGACCGACCGATTCATAAAACAAGGAAAGGACAAGTTGGTCCTGATAGCTTGCAAGACAAAAAGATGAACTGCAATAAAAAGAACTTTCTGGATCCACGGTTCTTTGATGGTGGAGTGGGAGGATGCAAGATTTATGTGCTTATGTGAAAAGGAGCGAGGAAAATGATTGGGGCTGATCCCTGCCTCAAGAGGGACAGAGGAAGATTTAGTGTGTACATAAAAACACCAAGGAAAAGGTTCGGGACTAATGCACCCTTTAAGGACAAGAGAGAGAGACACGGGGAGAGACACCCCCTGGTGTTGGGAAGTGAAACTTTTAGCAAACATTTTAGGTGACTAGAGGTCGAAAGGATGTTTTTCAAGCAAGCGTACACCTTCCCCAGCTCTGACCCCCCCCTTGGCTTGGTCACAAGAGGTTGGTGGGAAAATGTATTAACTGAGGGGGAATAGAAGGTATAAGTGATCAGGGTGGAAAAAGGAAAGAGGTGATAATGACCAACGATGAAAAAGAAGGAAAGAAAGCTGAAAAGATGGCTTAGCAGTTAAGAGCACAGGCTGTTCTTCCAGAGGACTTGGGTTAAATTCCCAGCACCCACATAGCAGCTCACAACTGTCTGTCATTCCAGTTCTAGGGGATATGACACGACACACACATACATACATGCAAGCAAAACACCAACACACATAAAATAAAAATAAATAAATTATTGCTGGGCATGAGGGCACACTTGGGAATTAAAGGTATGCACTACACCCAGCTTCCCTTTGTATTTAGGTACTATGAAGATTACACACACAAATCAATCATACTATTTTCCATCTAAATATGTTGAGCACCTTTTATAATTCTAGTAACCATAGGAGTGGGGAAGAAAAGAAAGTATAGTGTTGCACACCTATATTCACAGCCCTTAAAAGTCTGAAGCAGGAAAATGGATGGATAGGTTGAGGTCAGTCTGGGTTATGTAGTGAGTTCCAGGACAGCCTGGGCTACGTAATCCTCTCTCGCAAAACAAAAATTTAAGGCCAGGAGTTCTGGTGCTTGTGTTTAATCCCAGCACTCAGGGAGGCAGAAACAAGGAGGATCTCTGTAAGTTCAAGGCCAACCAGCTTTACATAGCCAGTTCCAGACCAATCAGGGATACATGGTGTCTCAAAACCACGCCGTAGGAAACAGGCAGGTGGCTNCTTTATAAGCTGCATTTCCTCTCACAATTCATTTCTGCAGAGAATCAGCCTGTCCCTGGTCAAGCCTACAGCTTTTCTCTGATCTTGACAATTTCCTCCCAAGCTGGAAGCATTTGTAAGGAGGTCACCTATCACNCTGCAGCCTGCTGTGAGCAACCTCTTAAAATCAAGATGAGGGTCCCACTCCACCCCCACCTCCAGATGGAAGGAGGATTTGGGTTCCTCCAGATATATCTGAACTATACGCACACCTCTAATATTTAGAAATTTTGATTTTGGGGATAATGAAGATGAAAGTAATTTAATTTGTTGTTGTTTTAGGNTTTTAATGATTTGTTTATTTTTATTTTATGTGCACTGGTGTTTTGTCTGCATGTCTGTGTGAGGGTGTTGGATCCACTGGAACTGGAGTTACAGACAGCTGTGAACCAGCATGTGGGTGCTGGGAATTAAACCCAGACACTCTGGAAGAGCAACCAGTGCTCTTAACCACTGAGCCATCTCTCCAGCCCTTNTAGTTTAGTTTTTTGAGACCGGGTCTCTCAATGCTGTCCTGGAATGATACATAGATCAGACTGGCCTCAAACCCACAGAGATCCTCCTGTATCTGCCTCCCANGTGCTGATTAAAGTCACCTCTGGTGAAAGAGGAAATTTATTTATATAAATATTTATTTATTTTATGTTTATGAGTNCTCTATCTCCGTGTACGACTTTNTGCCAGAAGAAGGCATCAGATCCCACTATAGATGGTTGTGAACCACTTCGTGGTTGCTGGGAATTGAACTCAGGTCCTCTGGAAGAACAACCAGTGCTCTTAATCGCTGTGCTATCTCTCCAGCCCCAAAAGAGGGGATCTTAGTTTTGAAGTTCCTAAAAAGACCCACCCAAAGGTTGCTTGGCCACAGTGGGGACAGTTGAGATGAACAGATGTTTACAAGGGATAATAGAAAGCAGAAACTCGTAAAAGGACAGTGAGGTGCCCTGATGGGGCAATAGTGCTCATGACCTCAGGAGCCACCTTGCAGTCCCTACTGGTCCTGGAGCTCCCTAAGGCCTCCTTTATTATGATCATGTTTGTTTGTTTGTTTGTTGTGTGCCTTGGTGCTNATGTGGAGGCCATTTCTCTTGCTACTGTGAAGGTCTTCCAGTTGTCTGGCTTGGCAGCCAAGCCAGTAAGTCATCCAGATGACCCTTTGCTTCTGATACAGGATTTGGTTGTTTCGAGAGTTGTCTTCAAACTCAAAATCCTCCTGCCTCTGCCTCCTGAATGCTAGGATTATAGGCATGAGGCACCAGACCTGACTTCTGCAAGCCTTCTCCATCTCCAAGACTGTGATTATAATCTACATACACAGCTGATTTCTTAACCCAGACNTTTTTGGGGGGGACTTAAAAACTCAAATGACTAGCCAGGTGGAGCCTGAGTCGGGAGAATCATAAGTTCAAGACATGTAATGAGACCTTGTTTCAAAATTAAAAAAGAGGGCTGAGGGAATAGCTCAGTGGTGAAGTTAGTACTTACTCTATACTTGGTCCAAAAGTCAACCTCCAGTACCTCGAAAACAAACCAATGACAATCACCCCACGTTAATGCTAACACCTCTATTTGGCAGCCTCAAAAGCACCCAATATTTATGTTAACCTGGGGCCCTCTCCCAGCCACCTACAACCACTCTTGCAGCTCTTGCTGAGCAAGAACCACAAACTGCTTAGCTGCCTAACTCAGAAACCTAAGCTTGGCCCTATTTCCTCTCTCTTTCCTCACTGCACCCCTGCCTCCAATTATTATTTTACTTANTGTGTATGGGTGTTTTGTCTGTGTGTATGTCTGTGCACTTGTGCATGCCTGGTTCCCAAGGAGGCCAGAAGAGGGCATCTGATCCTTTGAAACTGGAGTGATAGGCAGTTGTGAGCTGCCTTATGGATGGTGGGAAATGAGCCTGGTTGCCTGGAAGAACAGCCTGTGGTAACTATTGAGCCATCTCTCCAGACCCTCTTCCTTCTCAACTTCAAACCTGACCAAATCCTGTAAGTCAAGTTGTATCAATTCTGCTTCCTAAATGTCTCAGTTGTCCCTCACCACTACCACCACCACCACCACCACCACCACCACCACCACTACAGCTGTCTCTTATACACATCTAGATGTGTATAAGAGACAGCCACCACCACCACCACCACCACTACAGTGTCAAGGCTTGCTTCCTTCCAGTCATGTTCTACCCTGAGGTCAAGAGATTTTTGTTTGTTTGTTTGTTTGTTTTTCGAGACAGAGTTTCTCTGTGTAGCTTTGGAGCCTGTCCTGGAACTCACTCTGTAGACCAGGCTGGCCTCGAACTCACAGAGATCCACCTGCCTCTGCCTCCCAAGTGCTGGGATTAAAGGCGAGCGCCACCACCGCCGGGCTAGAGATTCTTATAGTGTGTTGAAATGATCATCTCATTTCCTGACTTTAAATTTTTTTTTAATGAGGGCTGGGGATACAGCTCATGTGATAAGGTATTTGCATAGTATGAGGAGGCCCTGAGTTTGACTTTCAACACCACATAAAACCATCGTGGTGACCTGAGAGGTAGAAGCAGGAGGCTCAAGAATTCAAGGTTATCCTTGGTTATGTGGTAATATCAAGGCAAGCCTGAGCTACTTGAGACCCCAACTCTGAACAAACAAACTCCTCTCGGTGATTTCTCGCTGCCCTTNAGCTAATGTCTGTCTGTGGCATAAGATCGGAAGACTCTTCCCTCAGCACTGTGCCCTCCCCAAACCATCTGCAGTAGAAGTAACGGTTGCCTGTCCTCACTCTGGCCTCTGGACTTTTGTACTGTTCTCCTGTTTTGCTCATTCTCCTGGCCTTTGCCCTGTCCTGGTTAATGCCTCCCCGTCTCTCAGGCATTAAACATCACTGTCTCTGATAGGCCATTCCCAACTGCAAAAGTATGGTAGCTGCCCCAGCTGTATTCTACTGTGGTACTCTGCGCTGCTCCATGATCACCCTTCTCACAATTTTTCATTTGCCTACTCAGTTGCTTCCTGTCTATACAATGAATCCTAACAATCGGAACCTACCAAATTTGTGTCTGCAGCCCCTAACACAGTATATGACATCCGGTAAGGAATCAGCTTACTGCTGTTGTTGTTTGGAGACAGGGTCTCATGTAGCCCACCTTGGCTTCAAATTTGCTATGTAACTGAGGATGACCTTGATCTCCTGATACTATTGTCTACCTCCCCAGTGCTCTGTTGTAGAATATTATTATTTTTTTAAAGATTTATTTATTTGTTATGTATACAGTGTTCTGCCTGCATGTATGCCTGCAGGTCAGAGGAGGTCACCAGATCTCATTACGGATGGTTGTGAGCCACCGTGTGGTTGCTAGGAATTGAACTCAGGACCTCTGGAAGAACAGCTAGTACTCTTAACTGCTGAGCCATCTCTCCAGTCCCCTGTAGAATATTATTTTAGCATGTGTTACATTCATTTATGCTGTGGAACATTTGTTTAATGATGCAAAGATGTGTTGCATTCTTTTATGTTGCATTTGTTTAACTCTGTGAGGCTGTGTTACTTTGCCTGTCTAAAACACCTGATGGTCTAATAAAGAGCTGAATGACCAATAGCAAGGCAGGAGAAAGGGTAGGCGGGGCTGGCAGGCAGAAGGAGAAATCTGGGAGGAGGAAGAAGAAAGNTCAAGGAGCCAGAGAAGGAGGAGGACACAAGGGGTCAGCGACCCAGCTACACAACCAGCCATGGAGTAAGAAAGAAAGGTATACAGAAATAGAGAAAGGTAAAAGCCCAGAGGCAAAAGATAGACAGGATAATTTAAAGTTAAGAAAAGCTGGCAAGAAACAAGCCAAGCTAAAGCCTGACATTTATAATTAAGAATAAGCCTCAGTGTGTGATTTATTTGGGGGCTGGGTGGCAGGCCCCCCAAAAGAACAAAAACAACCAACAACAGTGCCCATCCCTGTTTGGTTGGTTTTTGTTTTCTTTTCTTTTCCCTGAGACAGGGTGTCCTCAAACTTGTGACCCTCTTATCTCAGCCTCCCTATTGCTGGAATTACAAGCATAGACCATCACACTCAGTTTTAATATTTGTTGCATGACAAAATGAGTATAAAGCCACTTTACTTCTTAATCCATTTGTAATGTATGTGTGTACATACACCTTCCTCAAAATACAGCTTGGCTGACAAGACTGAAAAATAGCTACAAAGCTGTNTGTTCTTGGTCACCAGAATGGAAGAGAAGCTGTCACTGAGACATGGGAGTGGCTTTTTGTTTGTTTCCTTTTGTTGTTTTTCTTGAGACAGAGTCTCACTCTGTAGACCAGGCTGGCCTGGAACTCACAGAAATCCGCCTGCCTCTGCCTCCTGAGTGCTGGGATTAAAAAGCATGTGCCATCGTGCCTGGCTTGTTTTGGTTTTCATTTGTTTTGCTTTTAGAGACAGAGTTTCTCTGGGTAGCACTGGCTATCCTGGAACTAGCTCTGTAGACCAGGCTGGCCTCGAACTCACAGAGATCCGCCTGCCTCTGCCTCCTGAGTGCTGGATTAGAGGCGT
>LZPO01054712.1:519338-532277 GCA_001675575.1 Neotoma lepida
CTCTGTAACCCAGGCCAGCCAGGAACTCACTATATAGTCCAGGCTGGCCTTGAACCAACAGCAGCCTTCCAGTTTCAGCTTCCTAAATGCTGGGATTCTAAATATGAGTCACTATGCCCAGCAACATGAGAAATGTTTAAGCTTTAATTTCCTCACATGTAATATGGGAATAATAAAATTTTCTCATATAATTCAACAAATAATAACTATCATTTAAAAAAATCCAAACAATAACTAGCATATCTAGACCCTAATTCCAAATAGCGGTAAGCCCATATTCCCCTGCTCAGAAGAGAAAGCCCATGACTGAAACGTCCCACCAGGGGGCAGTATTACCCTGGACAGGTCTGTTTTGCTTCCAGGGCAGCACATGACCCGCAGTGTTTCTCCTGAGCTGTGGGTACAATGAGGGGAGGGGGAGGAGGGATGAAAGGGGGGGGCAAACAAAGTCAGAGATAAGGACGTGTATCAAGGCCTCGTGTTTCTTTGACCCATCCCCCTTTTCACCCCAGGCTCCTCTGAGGCACGGTTTATGCTTAGGAATAAGCATTTTCTGGCTTATCATGGGGCGCGGTGGGAGGATGGGGGCAGCATTCCCCTGCCCTGCTATCCCACCAGAGTCTCCAGCTTCCACTTTAAGTAAACACTATGATAAGAGAAGCAGATTTGCAAGAGGCGCCTCCTTATTCTGAGCCACCCGTTTCTGGGCCGTGGAGAGTGACAAGAGCCAGAGTGACTCTTGTTATAGATTGTATTCATCCTTTTCCACCTTGATTTCAATGAAGGAGTTCAAATCAGGGCAGGATGCCTTGTGAGGCTGGTCGAAGGATGGAGAGACGGGTCCTTTCTCGTTGCCTCCTCCTCCTCCTTCCTCCTCTTGGAAATTGGGATTGTAAAGTTCGGGAGGAAGGAGCTGGGCTTCCACGGAAGGCANTCTGTCTGAGGGAGGCCCATACACACGGTTGGCTTTGGTGCCATGCTTTGAGTTAGCATCCAGGTGATAGCAGAGCTCGGTGAGGCGCTGGGCCCGGAAACGGGGAGAGCGGGCCACCCACACACCTGGCTCGTTAAGACTGTCTTCCTCATCTGACATCAGCTCTTCTGTCACGCCCTTCCACAGGTGTTGGTCCTCAGGTCCGAAATGCCTCATGATACTGGATCGGTTGGCAAAAAGCTACGGTAAGACCCAGGACAGAGATTAGGAGGAGAAACAGACTGTGGATTTGTAGAAAAGGTTTATGTTGGGAGAACGGACATGTAGAATCTGTGCCTAAATGTACCCAGTCCTCAAGTCAGATCTCAGAGTTCGTTCACCCTCCATCTGTCTGTCTACCCTCCAGTATTCTACGGTACCAGTCAACCGTATCCTCAGCTGCTGTGCCCTTTNGCATACCCTTCACACCAAAGCTTATTAGTATCTAGGCTAGGGCTCCAAATCTTGAAGGGAAGGCTAGAGACCTACCCGGTATCGNCGACTTCGGAGTTTCTTCTCTTCTTTTTCCTTCAGGCCTTTGAAAGGGTTGAGAGAGTTGCGGTACTCTCGCCTCTTGGTAAGGAAGTAGGCCACACAGGCTCCTGGAAGAAGGAGACAGCAAGAAGCAGGACCTTCTAGAGCAGGGGTCCCCAGACCCAACACTGCTTACTGAGTGGAAAATTAGGATCACCATTTGGCAGGCTGGGCTTTCAGTCCTCTTGGATTCAGTGCCCTTTGCCTGCCCACCTTCATCTCCAAAACTAACTCCTCCCAATGATCCCTCACTTCAAAGAGATAGATTCAACTACTTCTGTGAATTGACCTCTAGCATCAAATCTACTGCTAGTCTATCACCAAATCTCAGTACTTTTTTATGGCTGTCATAGGACCTCAGCTAGAGGTGTAGGTGACAGAGGGTAAGGAAAGTAGAAAACTTAGAACACAGTCTTTTTTTATTGCCGAGATTTAACTTCATTTTATGTATATGGGTGCTTTGCTTGCATGTGTGTCTGTGCACCACGTCNGTACAGTGCCCTCAGAAGCCAGAAGAGGACATTAGATCACCTGGAACTGGAGTTACAGACTGCTGGGAGTGGCCATGTAGGTGCTGGGAATTGAACCCAGGTCCTCTGGAAGAGCAGTCAGTACTCAACCACTGAGACATCTCTCTGGCCCCAGACATAGTATTCAGGGACAGAGGGGCTGGCTTCTGTGTTGGCAAGATGGCTTATAGGGTAAAGGTGCTTGATGCCAAGCCAGATGACCCAAGTATCAACCCTGGAAGCAGGGAATCAACTACCACAAGCTGTCCTTTGAGTTCTACATGCATACTGTGGCAGATGATTATACAGGCGCATTTGTATGCACACACAACACACACTAAATAAATAAATGCAATATGTTTTGTTTTGTTTTTGTTTTTTTGGTTTTTCAAGACAGGGTTTCTCTGTAACTGCCCTGACTGTCCTGGAACTCGATCTGTAGCCCAGGCTGGCCTTGAACTCACAGAGATCTACCTGCCTCTGCCTCCTGAGTGCTGGGATTAAAGTCATGCACCCCTGTGCCTGGCATTGTAATATGTTTTTTAAAAGACTAGGGCTGGAGAGATGGCTCAGCAGTTAAGAGAACTGGCTAATCTTCCAGAGGACTGGATTTGATTTCCCAGCACCCACATGACAGGTCACAACCATCTGTACTTTCAGTTCCTGGGTATCCAATGCCTTCCTCTGACCTCAGTAGGGTCATGCACACAAGTGATACACATGCATACACTCAGACATACACACACATGCAACATAAAACAAATAAATACATATTTAAAAAAACAACAACAACAAAGCCAGTATGGTGGCACATGCCTCTAATCCCAGTACTTGGGAGGCAGATCTCTGTGAGTTCAATGCCAGCCTGGTCTACACAGAGAGTTCCAGGACAGCCAGGTGACAGAGTGAGACCCTTGTCTAATAATAACAACAACAATAATAATAGGCTAACTCCTGGCCTCAGATTCAGTCCCTATATAAACATAATGTGTAAGGGCACTCTGGTCCTTTTCACATTTTCATTCCAAACTGAGTTGGGGAAGAAGGCAATTTGAAGTAATCTTTAATAAAATCTAGGTGAGAACAATAACAAAAGGTTTTAAAATGCACCAGTACTATTCTCTCTCCCTCCCTCCCTTCCTCCCTTTCTCTTTCTTCCTTTCTTCCTTTCTTCTTTCTTTCTTTCTCTTTCTAATTTCTTTCTTTCTTCTCTTTCTTTCTCTCTCTCCCTCCTCTCTTCTCTCTCTCTCTCTCTCTCTCTCTCTTCCTTCATAGCTCAAGCTGGCCTAGAACTCTATATATTGCCTAGATTGGCCTTGAACTTGAAGCGATCCTCTTGCCTCAGTCTCCAGCCATGGGGTCACAGGTATGAGGTACCATTCCTAGCTGCCGTGTACTATTTTAACACCACCTGAA
This sequence comes from Neotoma lepida, assembly GCA_001675575.1. NCBI lineage: Eukaryota > Metazoa > Chordata > Mammalia > Rodentia > Cricetidae > Neotoma > Neotoma lepida. The sequence continues at coordinate 522,771 of LZPO01054712.1, forward strand.
TCATCCCCATGCCTCCTCCCTCCCAGCCAAGGGGGGGTGGTGGCAAGCAGTGAACATGAGCAGAGGAAGTCAGTGGTCCTTACCTTTCAGCTCCTTATCGGTGTAATTGTGAGGACTGGTCATCAGTTCCTGCTTGAGCTTTTCCAAAAGGAACTTCACTACTGAAATATTCCAAGAGGACTTAATGCTGTCACAGAGGAGAAAAAAAAAAAAAATAAGGCAGACAACTTTGGAGGAGCCAGAGGAGCCAGGCACACCTAGAATGAATCAGCAGTATAATAAACTCCTTAGCCTGGTACAAGCCAGCATCCCCCCTCCCACTCCCTCTCAGGAAAGCACCCTGTAAGCTTTTTTTCTTCAAGAGAGCGTACCTTTCAGATCCATTGAATCTCTTGTCATTGGTAATGTGGTTGTGCACATTGTGAACCAGTTTCTAGGAGGGAGAAAGGATCAGGTCAGGAAGAGACAGGAAAACTTTCCTCTGCTCTCTAGGGTAAAAAAGCATCATCCCAGTGTGTGGGTTCTTCTCTTTCCCAATCATATAATCTACTTCNTAGGCACCATTTGCTTTTTGTTTGTTTGTTTGTTTGTTTGTTTGTTCTTTGAGGCAGGGTTTCTCTGTGTAGTCCTGGCTGTTCTGGAACTCATTCTGTAGACCACGTTGGCCTCAAAATCATAGAGCTCTGCCTGCCTCTACCTCCTGAGTGCTGAGATTAAAGGCGTGTGCCACCACCACCTGACTTCTAGGCATCTGTCGTGGTTAAGTTTTTATTGCTGTAAAGAGACACCATGACCACGGCAACTCTTATAAAGAACATTTAATTAGGGTGGCTCCCTTATAGTTTCAGAGGTTCAGTCCACTANCATCACGGCGGGGAGCATGGCAGGGATCATGGCAGACATGGTTTTGGCTACATCTCCATCTGAAGGCAACAGGAAGTTCACTGACTCACTGGGTGGTATTAGGAGCATAGGAAGTCTCAAAGCCCACCCCCACAGTGACACACTTTCTCTAACAAGGCCATACCCACTCCAACAAATCCACACCTCCTAATAGTGCCACTCCCTATGAGATTATGGGGGCCAAATGTATTCAAACTACCACAGCACCATTTTTTAATATGTCCTTTCTTAACCNAAGAGCTATCTGAAGATTTATATTTTTTGCTTTTCTTTTTAACCAAAGTCTCATGTACCCCAAGCTGACTTCAAATTTCCTGTGTGGTGAAGCTGGTCCTGAACTCTTGCTCCTTATGCCTTTATTACCTGGATGCTGGGATTATAGGGATGTGCCACCATACCCAGCTATCTAGACTTCTTTGAATATAAGTGTATTCTGAAATTATCTGTTAAAGCTGAGGAGCCACTAATCAGGTGTATTGGCATGTGCCTTTAACCCCAGTATTCAGGACACAGAGGCAGGCAGATCTCCGAGTTTGAGGCCAGCCTGGTCCTTAGAGGGAGTTTCAGGACANCCTGGAAAGAAAATGAAAAATGATCCCAAGTCTGAGAAGTACACACACGAGACTTGAAAACCACAAATCTAAAACAACAGAAACGGAAACTGGAAGGTGCCCTGGAGACAGCCAGCCCTTCCTCTCACGGCATCAAGCAGCTGTCCNTTTTGTTTAGACACACTGATTTCCTTTCTTTAAAAAACAAATTGACNAATTTACTTAACTGTATGTGTTTGTGTGTGTGCCTGAGTGTATGTATGTGCATCACATATATGCAGGAGCCCACAGAGGTCAGAGAGACAACGGATCTCCTGGAACTAGTGTAATAGATGGTTGTGAGCTGCCATGTGGGTGCTGGGAATCCAACCCACACCCTCTGCAAGAGCAGTAAATGTTCTTAACCCTGAGCCATCTTGCAGCCATCTACCTCCTTTCTGAGTCAGTTTATTCTGGGGAACATTTTTTTTGGTGGGGGTGAGGGGTAGGGAAGAGGGCAGGACCTGACTATATAGTCCTGGTTGGCCTGGAATGCTCTATGTAGACTAGGCTAGGCCCAAACTCATAGACATCCACTTGCCTCTGNCTTCCTAGTGAGGCACTACCACAGTGAGTCCTACTAAACATTTTTGTTTTGCTTTTTTGAGAAAGGATCTCTCTACATAGCCCTGGCTGTCCTGGAACTCACTCTATGTGGCCTTGAACTCACAGAGATCCACCTGCCTCTGCCTCCTGAGTGCTGGGATTAAAGACTTGCACCATGCCTGGCCCCCAAATGAACATTTTTAGTTAAAGAGTTTTATTGGAGGCTGGAGAAGTGGCTCAGTGGTTAAGAAAACTGGCTGATCATCCAGAGGACCTGGGTTGGATTCCCAGCACCCACATGACAGCTCACAACCATCTGAAACTCCAGTTTAAGAAGTTATGAGGCCCTTCCTGTCTTCCATGGCATGTACATGGTGTACAGACATATGCAGGCAAAACACCTATACACATAAAAATAAATACATTTTTTAAATTTAGTTTTATTGGACCCAGCATGGTGATGTATGCCTTTAATCTGAGCACACAAGAGGGAGAAGCAGGCAGATCTCTGTGAGTTTGAGGCCAACCTCGTTTACACAGAGTTCCAGGACAGCTGGGACTTCATAGTGAGAGACTGGCTCAGAAGAAAAAAAAAGTTTTATTTTCAGAACTCTGATCCAGTTTTGCTTGTCATGCCACACGAGATATCTGGAGACAGCTTTCATGAACTTCCCTTATCTTCTTTCCTTGCCTGGACTAAACGGCCTCAGTCCTGGTGATCAGGAGTAGGCTCTGGGATGCCTGTGTCTCACCTGCAAGGGAGCACCAGAACTGAGGCTAAGCCATTAGCTGAGACCTAGCCAGAGAGAGCATTACTTCCCAAAGTGAGGCTCTGTGCTTGGGAATAAATCTGAAGATGGCATTACCTTCCTTAGTCACCCGACATCACTCACAAAGTCATAGGGTTCATGCTACAACTGACACTTTGAGCGTTTTTAATTTTTTTTTTTTTCCAGACAGGAAAAACCTGGCTGTCCTGGAACTCCCTTTGTAGACCAGGCTGGCCTTGAACTCAGAGATCCAAGTGCTTCTGCCTCCCAACTGCTAGGATTAAAGATGTGTGCCACCANTGCCCGGTGACACTTTGAGGTGTTTTTTGTTTTTAAGGTTTATTTATATATTATGTATACAGTGTTCTACCAGAAGAGGGCACCAGATCTCATTATAGATGGTTTGTGAGCCACCATGTGGTTGCTGAGAATCGAACTCAGGATCTCTAGGAGGAGCAGCCGGTGCTCTTAACCTTTGAGCCATCTCTCCAGCCTGACATTTTGAGTTTTAATGAAAGGTTTTATATTTACTAATGTTATATCTAGCTTTGTTTTTTCTGATTATATTTTCATCCCAAGCCCCTTCAGTCAGTAGAGATTACCAAAACTGATAACCCCCCCCATTCAGAAATCCCCAGCCTATCCCCCATCTCTATAGTTGACTATACAAAATAGGAAAGTACTATCAGTTTAGTAGTTCCAGCCTCCACTCTATGAAGAGGAATGGTGCTATAGTAGCCCCAAATTCCACATAGTTTTGTTTTACCACTTAGAAGTCAGGCATGGTGCCTCAGGACTGTAATCTCAGCATTTGAGAGGCTGGGGCTGAAGGCGCACCACAAATCTGAGGCTAGTCTGAACTACATAGTGAGCTCCAGGCCATCCTGGATCACAGAGAGAGACCTTGTGTCAAAAAGATTTAAAAGGGGGAGAGGGCACTAGAGAAATGGCCCATCGGATAATAACACTTGTTGCCCTTCCAGGGAATTCGAATTCAGTTCCCAGCACCCACACGGTGGCTCACAACCATCTAACTCCAGTCCCAGGGGATCTAATGCCCTCTTCTGATTTCCGTGGACACTGTATGCATGTGGTGCACAGACATACATGTAGGCAAAACACCCACACATATCCACATGTATAAAATAAAGTCTAGAATAATAATAAGATAAAACATTTNNAAAAAAACAAAAACAAAACAAAACCAGAGGCCAGCAAGGTAGCTGAGTAGGTAAAAGTATTTGCCACACAAGCCCAAAAACCTGAGTTTGATTCCTAGAACCCATGTAAAAACAGAAAGAATTGACCCCACAGAGTTATCCTCTGACATCCACATATTCACTGTGACATATGTGCCCCCTTATCATATACAACAAACTGCATCTCTCTCTCTCTCTCTCTCTCTCTCTCTCTCTCAATGGGAATGTAAACAGGAATGTAGCTCAGTTCACAGGTGCTTGCCTAACATGTACAAAGTCCTGGGTTTCATCCCTAGCACTCTATGAAACCAAGCATGACAGCACATTCTGTGATCCCAACACCTGGGAGGGAGAGGCAGGACCACAAGTTCAAGGTCAGCTTCTACCACACAGGAGGTCTGGAGCCAGCCTGGACTGCATGAAACAGTACCTTTAAAAAAACAAAAAGGGTCCNGAGAGAGAGTTGAAAACACTGGCTGATGTTGCAGAGGACCAGGATTCAGTTCCCAGCACCCACATGGAAGCTCACAAAGTGTCTTTAACTCCAGGCTGGGAATCCNGCACCCTCTTTTGGTTTCAGTGGGCACCAGGCTTACACACAGGGCACATGTACATATGAAGGCAAGATACTTATTTACTTAAAAATAAGAAATAAATCTTTAAAAAACTAGAAACTAAAGTNCAGATGTAAGCAATCACAAAAGAATAGGTGAACGATTTCATAAGAAGTGTGACTTCTCACAGAAAAGAAAAGGAGTTACCTATCTTCCAAGATAAGTATCTTGGAAGAGATCAGGTGATAAAAAAAATCAAACCAGGCTTGAAGTGCAAAGGGAAAGTACTCTAGACAGTAGGTGTTGAGACTAAAGGCTGCTGGCTCATCTATCTCCTGAGTGGGCCAAAAATAAACACACTTCCCCAAGGGTGGCTGGCATCTGCACCTTTCCAAAGAGTTAAGCACACTGGTCTGGTCCTTCTGGTCCACAGGGTCCCTGTGCAGCATCCACAGGCATCCCAGCAGATCGGAGAGAGAGCTCTTGGACTCCTAGAGTTTAGGATTAGCCCTCTGAGGCCCTAAAACCATTCTTCCCTTGCAAGCCAACAGTCATGCTCAATCATTTGTTTTCCTTTATTTTTCTGAAATAGTCTTACTTACTACAGTGCCAGGGCTGGCCTCAAACTTACCGTGTAGCCTAGGCTGGTTTCAAACTCAATATTCTCCTGCTTTGGCTTCCCAAACTCTGGGATTACAGGTGTTCTCCACNTGTGTCTTTTCCCTGAGTACCTTCCTTTCTCTGCCCTAGTACTTAAAATCTAAACTAAAGGGCTTGCTGCTCTTCCAGAAGACCCAAGTTCAGTTCCCAGCATCCATGTTAGGTGACTCACAACTGTCTCAAACTGTGGCTCCAAGGGGTCTGACATCCCCTTTTGGTCTCTGAGGATACCTAAACACACGTGGGGCACACACACACACGCACACACATAAAGAAAATAAAAATGAATATTTTTCTTTTTTTTTAATGCATTAAGAAGGGCTGGAGATAAGGCTCAGTGGTTAAGATACCTTGCTGTCCTTCCAGAGGACCCAAGTTCAGTTCCTATGCTCACACTAGGATATTCACAACTGCACATAACTCTGGCTCCAGGGAATATAACACCACCTGGCCTCTGAAGACTCCTGCACACATGTGGTATACATACACATATATAAAATACAATTTAAAAACATTAAAAATCTATATTAAGATCTAGTTTCAAGGCCAGCCTGGTCTAGTTCTAGGACAGCCAAGGCTACATAAAGAAACCCTGTCTAGAAAAACCAAAATAAATAAATAAATAAAATCCAGCAGTGGTGGTGCACGCCTTTAATCCCAGCACTCAGGAGGCAAAGACAGGCAGATCTCTATGAGTTTGAGGCCACTCTGGTCTACATAGCAAGTTACAGGTCAACTAGGGGTAATATAATGAGCCCCTACTTCTCATTAATTGATTAATATTTAATAAATTCCAACTGCTTCTGAATAAATAAGTAAATAAATTCGGACTATGCTGGGTATAGTGGTATATAGTTTATAATTCCAGCCAGTACTTGTGAGGTAAAAGCAGGAGTTCAAGATCAGCTTCAGCTATGTAGTGACTTTGAGGCTACTGAGTTTCATGAGACCCTGTTTCAAACAAACAAAACAAAGCCCCCCAAACCCCACAAAGCTCTTGAGCTCACAGTTGATCCAAGAGACTACTCCTCCAGAAGAAAAATCTCTCAACCTCTGCACTCTTGACATATTGAGCTGGAATGCACATTGTGGGACACTCGGTAGACTCCCTGGCTCCTACCTGTTGGATATAAGCATTCTCCCTCTACCTACCCACCAGTGATAACAGTCTGAAAGGTCACTAGTCCTTATACATGTCCCTGGANGGCAGTTACTCCGGGCTGAGAACNACTGCTCCACAGGTTCTTCAGGTTCCATTAGCTGCCACACTGGGAGCTCTTAGCTCGGCAGAGCGACCCTGGGGCCCTCATCCTCTCCAATAGAATGTTAGGCAGTCTTCCTAGCCAGTCCCTTTCTGCCTNCAAGAGCTCTCAGAATGANGAGATTCTTCAGAGCTCTGGGATTGGGCAGACTACACTAGGCTCAGCACCTCTGTGGGGCTTGCTTGACACTTCTTCAGGACAGTCTAGCTTTCCCACACAAGATGTCCCTTGTTACTTACCCTGCACATTGGCTAAAACATGACCCTTGGGTGGTCAGTCTGCTCAATTCTTAAAGATCTTCCCATCAGGATTATAAGAGCACTGAGAGAGAGAATTCTCCTCTCTTTAAAGGGAAGGTGCCAGTCTATCTAGACAAGCCTAAAAGATGGGACGATGGAAAAGGCTCTGCCCCTAGTTATGGAATAATGTCTCCCCTTATCCTTCCCATTCCAGTAGGATTTAGGACACTATCCATTCTATTTGGAGGCTTAAAATCAACCCACTCTTTCAAACCAAAGAAGACATGATTGACACCAAGCTCACTTACGGAGAGCACCAGATCTCGCTTGCGCCTGGAGTTTTTCTGCCCAGTTGCTCGNATCCTGCATGGGGAGCCAATAAATCCCATGGAACGGCTCAACTCCCCAGCGCCGCCAGGGCCNGACTCTTCCAAGGCATTGTCCAGTGCTGCTGAACCAAGCATGTCCTCAGGGCGGGTTGCTGGTAGCTTGGTTCCATTTTCTGGTCCTGTTTCTGAGGATGCCCTCTGGATAGCCAGCTGTGTGGCTGGTGAAAGCTGTTTGGCGTAAGCAGGGACCAGCACTCGTTGTATTGCACCCTCAGAGGCCACATAATCATCTGCCATCTAAGAACACAGGAACAGTCTATTACCAGCCAGGCAGAGGAGGACCTGCCTACCACCATTATTGGCCAAGGACAGTGAACAAAGTAGAGGAGGCCAGGTCAGCAGTCTTTCCCGTCAATGGCTTATTTCTCTGGGGGTCTATGGAACATCAGGCAAATCGGCAAATCATTCTTTTTTCCCCCACAATGTGTAATGGGTGATTTGTCTGCATGTAAGTCTGTGCACCACATGCAGACATCTTCTGGCTGTGGAGGCCAGAAGAGGGTGTTGGATTTCCTGGAACTGGAGTTACGGATGGCTGTGGGTTGCCATGAGGGTGCTAAGGAATTGAACCTGGGCCCTCTGGAAGAGCAGCCAGTGCTCTTAGCTCCTGAACTATCTCTCCAGGCCCGGGCAGACTGTTCTTACATGAACAGGACCTGTAATGTTGGGTTGTTTACCACAAAATGGCTTACATGAACAAATCATGCTTTGACCTTCTATGTGTACAGTTATTTATGACATATTCTTGAGTATTAGAAATGTATCTCGGGGGGTGGTGGTGGCGCACGCCTTTAATCCCAGCACTNGGGATGCAGAGACAGGCGGATCGCTAAGTGCAGGGCTAGCCTGGTCTACAGAACAGTTCCAGGAGAGCCAGGGCCACATAGAGAAAGCCTGTCTCAGAAAACAAGACAACAAACAACAAAAGATGTATCTAGTTAAGAGTTCTGTCTGACTGTAGCATAAAATAAGTTTGGGTTTTGCCCAGTCACTGGGCATGCTTTAGTGAATGAAACATTTCACTATTAGAATAAGAATTTGTACCTCTATTTATGTTCAAACTATCTGTATATTATCTCTCCTGCAGTTGTACATCAAATGTTTTAATTAAAAAAAAAAAAGAAAGAAAAAAAAAGAGTTCTGTCTGAAAGGCACAGGGGAGAAGGTTAACAAGAAGGGGAAACAGAGCAGGACAGAAACAAGAAAACTGAACAGTAACAACAGTAAAAGGGGGAAATGAGAGAAAAGACAGTGCAAAGTGGGGGGAAATGCAAAGTCAGGACCCCCAGAGAGTATGTCCCAAACACAACAGACACCTCACCTACCCTCTAGTCCCTTGGCGGGACCAGTCTGGGCTAAGCCACATCCCACAGTCTCAGCCTGAACATCCAGCTGACTGCCGGTGCAGTCAAGGACACACAGGGCGAGTTAGAGGAGGGAGCCAAGCAGACAGTGAGAAGGAAAAAGTGGGGATTTTTGCAGCCAAGAAAACAAAACAGTGAAAGTGGGGGGAACCACACACGTACAGAAAGACGCGGAGGAGGCAGCTGAGATTTACAGGCCTGTGAGCCACTTTCCGTGCTGTGAAATCTAAAAGCTAATTCCATCCTGTCAGCTTGGAAGCCTTCCCTGCCTAAGGAACCCCAGTGCAGAGCACCACCTGGCCTGGGGAGCCTCTTGTCTCCTGTCTCTCAGGCCCAAGCTGGGCAGAAAGGGTGGAAACAGTGACCATGACCACAAAGCTAAGCCTTTAGGAGAGCAACAGCCAATTGCTATGATAGGCTAGCGTCTAGGGGAGAGGTCGAGTTGCTCATTCCTCATATTCAGCAGATGGGCTGGGAGTTCCCGCCCTCTCACTCACCCTGTGTGTTCGGGTCTTTACTCTTTACTGGGTATGGTTACCGTGTTGGGGGCAAAAGGGAAGAGAGTGGCAGACAGAGGGTAGGGGGGAGCCGAAGACTCCCCTCCGGCTGTTGAGTGTGGTGCATCTGTTTCTCCCTGTCTCTGCAATCTCTGTCATCCTTCCATCTCCTTCTCTTCCTTGAGTGCCTTTCTGCAGTTCTTCTTCTACTCAGCAGGCTTTTCTCCTTCATATGGCCCTGGACCACTGAAAAACTGAAATAGCACTGTGTATTTCTATGTCTTTTTCTGCCCAGAATATGTCCCTGCCCCACCTCCTTAGGAGACATATTTTTATTGTTTTTAATTTTGTATGTGTATGTGTGTGTGTGNATATGAACATGTAAGTGCAGGTCCCAGGAGGCCAGAGGCATCAGATCCCCTTGGGTCTGGCTGTTATGAGCCACCTGACAAGGATGCTGGGAACTGAACTCAGGTCCTTTGGAAGAGCAGTAAGCACTCTTAACCACGGAGCCATCTCTCCAGTCTCTCCTCG
>LZPO01054712.1:551652-569882 GCA_001675575.1 Neotoma lepida
CCAGCTCTTGGGAGGTAGAGGCAGGAGGATCAGGTACCAGGCTGGCCTCAAACTCAAGGAGATCTGTCTCCTGAGTGCTGGGATTAAAGGCAGGAACCACTACCGCAGGCTGTATTTATTATTATTATTATTATTATTACTTAGAGATCCACCTCCCTCTACCTCCCGAGTGCTGAGATTGAAGGTGTGTGCCACCATCACCCAGCTAGTTTTTAAACATTCTAAATTTATTTTTATTTAAAGACTGGGTCTNNGTGCTGGAGAGATGGCTCAGTGGTTAGGAGCACTAGCTGCTTCTTCAGGGGGCCTGGGGTTCAATTCCCCACACNTACATGGCAGCTCACAAATGTGTAACTCCAGTCCCAAGGGATCTGATACCCTCACACAGNTATACATACAAGAAAAACACCAACACTCATAAAATAAATAAATTAAGAAAATAGAAAAGCCAGGCAGTGGTGGCACACACCTTTGATCTAGGGCTTGGGAGGCAGAGGGAGCTGGGAGGCAGAGGGAGTTGGATCTCTGATTTCAAGGTCAGCCTGGGCCACAGAGCTAGTTCCAAGACAGCCAGGGCTTCACAGAGAAACCCAGTCTTGAAAAACCAAAAGAAAAAAAACCTGTTTCATGTAGCTCAAGCTGGCTTCCAATTTACAGTGTAGCCTAGAGTGGCCTTGACCTTCTGATCCTCCTGCCTCTACCTCCCAAGAGCTGGGATTACAGACACCCCACCACTACACTGGTTTTATGTGGTGCTGGGGTTTGAACCCAGGGCTTTGTAAATGCTAGACATGCACTCTACCACCTGAGCTAGACCCCCAGCTAAAATCTCATTTAAAATGTACAGTCTGTTTGGGTCCATGCTCAGCGGTTCCCAGGCTCCAGGGACTCCACAGCAAAATCAATCTCCCAAGGCACGACAGTCATTTGTTTCCCAAACTCTTCTCGAAGTCTCACTAATTCACAATTTCCCTGCACTTGACAAATGCAATTAACAAGACTCCATCAGTTCCTAAGGACAGCCTTATCAATCAGAACACAAACTGCACCCTGCTCAGACGGGAAGGGAGCTGCCGTATAGAAGAACCTGCCAGACTTCTAAATCAGAACATGACTAACTGGTGGTCTTATGTCCGCCTCTATCCCTGTCTTCTCTAACAGGACTTGCTGTCTGCTGCCACCATAATTTGCAGACCCCCCCCTCAAGGCTGGGTGTGTGAAGTCAGCTTTGTGTGTGCTCAGCAGGGACTTTTCCCACCCATACATTCTAGTAGCATTGGGGAAGCTTTCTGCCCAGGCTAGAAGCCTACCTTTTCCCCTCCAGCTGCACATCCATCATCCAGAACAGGATCACCAAGGCTTACACTTCACCCACGTGTCCGCTTTCTCAGGGCTCAAGCCTTTCCTTCCCAAATCAGTCAAGATTCCAGATTTGGCTCAGCGTGGTGGTGCATACCTTTCACTGAAGCACTTAGGAGGCAGAGGCAGGCAGATCTCTGAGTTCAAGGCCAGCTTGGACTAGAGAGTTCTAGGGCAGCTAGGGCTGTAACACAAAGAAACCCTGTCTCTCGGGGAGGGGATGGGGAGGTTCTAGCTTTATTCTGTTTATCATTCTACACTGCATAGTCTCCTCCTACCTCCAACCCGAGGTAGGAGCTTTTTCCCTCTGCAGCCCTGGCTGGAACATCCCTGTGCATCTTTCCACCTCATCAACTTTTCATCTCTGCAAACTGAAGCAGGAAGTCTTTCCCTCCTCCCTGCCTCTCTCTCCTGCTTTGCTATTAGCTTCATGAGTGAGGACATTAATGTATTCACCAGATGATGTCTTCACATCACTGTTCCCTGTAATTACAGTGCCTTCTCTCCCACTGTCCTGGCTTATTGACTGTAAAGTGCTTGAAGGAGGGACCGTGTGGACAAAAGATGCAACAGAGGCTGAGGTTGAAAAGTAGTGTAATTTTAGCATCCAAGAGTAAAACCAACAGCTAATGCGTCAGGAGCTCATCAACTGCTAACACAGGCATCAATGTTTCAGAGCTTTACCAAAGGTACTGAAGTAACTGTGGACTTCACTATAGAATGGGGTGCTATTATTTATTATAACCAATACGTGCCACCCAAACAGGTGCAAACAGTCACTTTCCTTCAGAAGACAGATGCCATATACTTGTCATGTAAATCAGCTACATTGTCACTGGAGACTCGGATCCAGCCATTCTCTCGCACGTGGTAGAGGTTGACGGCACCTCCAGAGTAGGCGTCTCTGTAGGTGGCTTGGTAGATGGCGCGGCGGGCCAGATCATATGCCTCCTCCACTGTCAGGTCATAGGAGTAGCCTCGATCCATGACTCCATAAGCGTACACGGAGCCAGAACCCACCGAGAAGGCAGTTCCAGAGATCCGGTTCCCCTCACTGTCTACATAGTAGCTGTCTCTTATACACATCTAGATGTGTATAAGAGACAGGGTCATAGGAGTAGCCTCGATCCATGACTCCATAAGCGTACACGGAGCCAGAACCCACCGAGAAGGCAGTTCCAGAGATCCGGTTCCCCTCACTGTCTACATAGTAGAGGCCTGGAAAAGGAGATGAGCAGGGAAAAAAGGAAAAAGACCATCATTTAGATGTGTATAAGAGACAGGTGCAAGGTGGCCCTAGGTTTGAGTTCTACCCACACACACACACACACACACACACACACACACACACACACCACANCACCACCACCACCACCACCAAAATGGAATCTCAGCACACTNGGGAAGAAGAGGCAGGAGGATCAGGAGTTAAAGGCTAGCCTTAATTATGTATTGAGTTTATCCATAGGGTAGCTCACAACTGTCTATAACATACACACATGCAAACATTCATACACACACAGAAACAAAATAATTTTTTTAAAGATTGGAGAAAGACAAAATCAAATTTACTGTTGAGATCTTCGATTCCACAGCATCATACCACCCATCTCACCTCACATCACANCCTCGATCCCNCCTGTTCTCTTGGCAAGTCNAAAAGACAAGTATGCTGGACATTCCAAGCACAGGACTTGAGGCATGGTGGACGATAACACTCAAAATCTAACCCCAGGGATGCAAGAGATGGCTCCTTCTAGGCCAAAGACTAAATGAAACAGAAATGGCAACTAGATAGCTGAGCTGTACTATCCAACACAGTGACAAGTGACCAAATGTAACTGCCGACAACACTTAAAACGGTACTACCACCAGATACTGAGAAATGGTTCGGGAATTTTATATTAACTATAAACCAATTCCACTAGCTTTATTTATTTCTGATTCACTCACTGTGTGGCCCAGGCTGTCCTGTTGCTATATAGCTCAGGATGGCTTTAAACTCTTGACCCTCCTGTTTCAGCCTCCCTACTGCTAAGATCACAGCTATGGATCACTTGGCCAGTGAGGTGACTCAGCATGTAATGTTGCTTACNACCAGGCCTGATGTCCTGAGTTTGATCCACAGAACAAGAGAACCAACTCCCATAAGTTATCCTCTGAACTCTACATGTATGTGTTGGGATGTGCACTTCCCTGAACTCACAAACACACAGGAAATACATTTTGAAAAATGGGGCGGAGAGACGGTTCCATGAGTAAGAGCACTGGTTGCTCTTGCAGAGGACTTGGGTTTGGTTCCCAGCAACCACATGGTGGCTCACAACCATCTGTAACTATATTTCAGGGGATCCGATACCCTCTTCTAGGCTCTTTGGGCACAAGGCAGGCACTATGATACACAGACATACGAAGACAAAACACCCACACATATAAAATAAAACAATTTAAAAAGTTTAAAATATATATATTCATGAAAAAATTTTAAATTATGTGTGCAGCGGCACACGCCTTTAATCCCATCACTCGGGAGGAAGAGGCAGGTGGATCTCTGTGAGTTTGAAGCCAGCCTTATCTACAGAGTGAGTTCCAGGACAGCCTGGGCCGCACAGAGAAACCCTGTCTCAAAAAAACCAAAAAAAGAAAAACAAGACAGAAAAAGAAAATGCTAGCTAGAGTTTATCAGTCAATTTAAATTCTCCAATATAGCTGTTTTCTAGACCTTATTATTGTATGAGGAAGAAAAATGTGCCAGACATCGTACTTATCACTTTGTATTTACTGCACTCAACCACTGTGACAGTTCACTCAGCCAACTGACAGATGAAGAAATAGGCTAAGAAAAAAGGTAACCTAAGGTCAACTGACTAAGACAGTCAGTGACACAGCAAGTCTAACTCCATGCTCTTTCCTGTCCAGTACAAGGCCTTCCTTGGAGAGGGAAGGAAAAGCTAAGAACCTAATTAACACATGCATCCTCAGTGTCCCCCAAAATGCCTTCATCCATCTGTCCATTTAACCCCTCCCCACTGTAGTGTCCACCCCGAGGATCACATAACTACAGCACAACTCACCAGGGCCTCTCTTATCCCAGCCACAGATCATGGTGCCCATGGACAGCCCCATGCCTTTGTACTGATACACCATGTTAGCAAGAAGTTTGGAGGCCGCTGCGACAGAGATGCGTTCCTTATTCCGAAGCTCATAGATTCGACATTGCCGAGCCAACAACCGCTCCCAGAAGCTGCAGTCGGCTGCACCCCCAGCCATGGTGCCCAGAAGGTAAGGGTTGATTTCTATCACTTTTTTCACCGTCTGGGAGGCAATATAAGCACCTGCTGTGGCCCGGGAATCAGCTGCAACAATGACTCCATGGCGAAACTAATTCAAGTCAGAGAAAACACAAAATAGGTCACATAAGACCACAACTACTTCCAATACTTCTTTTTCCAATTAATGTAAAACCGGAATATCTTTCTGTATCTTTCTGGATTGTGTGATCAAGTTCACATATTAAATGTCATTTGGATTTAACAGCAATCCCTGATTTGGGAATAACCAGATTACTCGCCTTACATATGAAGAAACAAGTTTAATGATATAAAGACGCCCCTAAGGGGACTAGAGAGATAGTTCAGTGGTTAAGAGTACTGGCTGTTCTTCAGAGGTCGAGTTCAGCTCCCAGTACCCACATACACCTTTGTGAGTGCCCACAAAGGTAATTCTTGTTTCAATGAACACGACGCCCTCTCTTGGCCTCTGCGAGCACTACACACATGATGAATATACATAAAGACAACACACACACAAAAACCCAAGACTAAATAAATCTTTAAAGACTCGCCTAAGACCCACAACTGGTTATTGTAGAGCTGGAAGAGGGGCCTTAATTGTTCAGCACCCACTACAGTAGTCCCTGGACTTCATCAAGCCCCCGGGAGGGGACGTCCAGTTTGGAAAACCTTTGGTGAACCGCTACGATAGCTTTCTTCCCCTCCGCCACGGTTCGCTCTTACTGCGGCTTCTGTCTCGGTCTCCTTCTCTCACCGCCCTCCCCACCTCCCCTTTCTCAAGATTATGAGACGGCGACACCGCTGAGGGTCNGGATGAGAGGACCGACCCTCCGCCCGCCTGCGTTCCGGCTGGGATGCCGGACAGGCGAGAGCCGCAGACTGGCTGGCTGAGCACCTTGAAGGCCAGGGTGGTGGTTCCATGAAGCATTTCGATTTTCGGCTCCTCNGGGACACCCCAGCTGGGCGCGGCCAGGCTCAGCCCATCACCAGGACTCCCCGGACCCAGGTCCAGCAGATCTGCACGACCTCCGAGTCCAAAAAACCCATGCTGGTTCACCGGCAAAGGCCGCTCCAACACGCTAGCCAGCGCCATGTCTAGTGAGGGCAACAGGAAGTAACCCTGAGACCGCCTCCAAGGAACGGACGGGCAACTCCGCGCCGTCACAGCTTCACGTCCTATTAAGTCTATGGCTAGGGAGGAGCCATTTTTACTCCGGGCAACTACGCCTCCAAACGCCTGCGCCGGACTGTTTTCACCGAGGAAGGGCGGAAAAGAACGCTGAAAGGATGCGACTGCCATTTTCACTTTGGTCATAGAAGCAGCANCGATAAGAGTAACTTTAAATTCCTAGAGAGTGGTTGGAACGCTCTCGGTGAGTGAGGGAGGTGAGTTCGGCCATCTTTGNGAAGGGCGTGACTGCTTGAGAATCCAAGCTGGACTCTGGCGTTTGGTTGCCGCCCAGGCCCAGGTTCAGGTTCCACCCTGCATCTCTGTTTCTAAAAACCCTGTTAACGAGACTGAGGATGCCATTGTTTTTAAGGTCACCCTTCCTCACACTGGTTAAAATAATTGTTTTCAGGCCATTTTCATATCTATGGTATTAGTTCAACTGAAGTAGTTTGTTGTAAAAACAAACAAACAAACAAAACAAAACAAAACAAAAACAAATGAACAACAAAAGACACCTCCTTGACGTGGGCAGTGGTGGTGCACACCTTTAATCCCAACACTAGGCAGAGGCAGGCAGAGGGAAATCTGTGAGTTTGAGACCAGCCTGATCTACATAGTGAGTTCCAGGACAGCCAGGGCTACACAGAGAAACCCTGTCTCAAAAAACAACAATACTACTTCTTTTTAAATAACATTTATACCACAGCTGTTTTTTTCTTTTTTTCTTTTTTTTGAGATGTTTATACCCTATAACCGTGACTGCCCTGAAACTCACTTACATAACCCAGGCTGTCCTCCAGCTCTGCAGGTTCTCCTGCCTTGTCTCAGAGGAAAGGGATTGCAAGCCTAAGCTGCCACACCATGCTCGCTATCCCTTAAAAGGTTTGTTCGGTTTTTGTTTTTGTTTTTTTGAGACAGAGTCTCACTATATAGCCATGGCTTGGTCTGGAANTTGCTATGTGGATCAGGCTGGCCTCGAACTCACCGTGGNTCCNCTCTGCTTGTGCCTCTAAAGCCTCTCCACCACAACCTGCAAAAAGTAACCAGGTTTGTGTGTGTGTGTGTGTGTGTGTGTGTGTGTGTGTGTGTGTGTGGCTTTTTGAGACAGGGTTTCTCTGTGTAGCTTTGGCGCCTTTCCTGGAACTCACTTGGTAGCCCAGGGTGGCCTCGAACTCACAGAGATTGGCCTGCCTCTGCCTCCCAAGTATTGGGATTAAAGGCGTGCACCACCATGNCTGCCTTTACACCTGCACATTTAAATCAGTAGTAATTGACATCTGAGAACCTGAAGGAGAGTTGAGGGTCCATAAAGATGTAACCAGAGANTCAATTGCAGCCTGCCAAGATTAGGTGCTTCATTGGGAACAGGCCATATTNCACAGCCTCTTCTTCCTCCATCCGCCTTTACTTCTCAACACTTTGGGGTATAATAACAAGTCAGGAAGTAGGTATATGTTTGAAATGTTGCTTCCTGCTTTATGGGTCTAGCCTTGCTTGTTGGATTTACTTACCAGTATCTAAATTCAGTATTCTTTTGATGCCCAGCTCAGGCCTTCCTCTCCTATAGCAGGATTTCATGCTGGAATCTGGCAGCCGTTTCCACGTTCTACAACCAGAGGTAGAACATTTTTATCTGTCTCACACTTGGATAGTGTAGGAAATACAAGGTAGGGCTTGTGAGAGAGAACACAGTGAGAGCGCTTGAACTGGCTTCAGGTTGGATCCCCGGCACTAAGTTAAAAAGCTGGGTANGGGCATGAGTNCCTGTAGCCCCGGTGTTGGGCAATGNAGACAAGCAGATCCCAGATGCTTTCTGGCCAGCCAGACCAGGGGAAAGCCAGAATTTTAGGTTGGTTGAGAGACACTGTCTCAAAGGAATATGGTAGAGTGATAGAGCAGGACAGTTGGTATCTTTTGCTAGCTGCCACATGGGAGTCTGTTCCACATGTACTCCACCACATACACACACACACACACACACACACACACACACACACACACACACACACACACACGTGCATGTTGTCTTTCCTCCGGCACGGTGGCTGCACCTGAATCTACTGCTCTTTCAGTAATTGCAGCTCTGCAGTTACTGATCAGCTTCTCAGGCAGTGGTGACCTGGCGGNACTTTTATGTCCCACTAGATCCGCTTCCTGCCGCTGACACCAAATGTAGTTTTTAACCAAATCTCCATCAGTCTATTTATCAATAAGACTCGGAATCAGAGGCTGGGGTGAAAACCTGCTAGCTCAGGGGTTGAGGAGCAACTAGCTGACCCTCCCTCTTTGCTGGTGTCTCAGGAAGAGAGCATCCTTCTGTTCAGCCAAACCAAAAAGCACCACACTCAAAGCCCCTCCTTACTACTTCCTGTGCTTCTCTCTGTCCATCCTCCAGACTCCCTCTGACTCTCTATGATTACTTTCTGTCAACTAGTTGCTGGCTCTGCCTCCTGACCCAAGGTTGATTTTATTTAAGGCAAATAAATGCAAACTCGGGGTTCACAGTGTGGTTGAATATCCCAGAACACATGCATATCCTTCCACACACCCCTGCCACACACAAAGGAAAAAAGGATGCAAAGTTCTTGTTTATTGAGTATGAATTCTTTGCAATCACTCCCTGGATGCACCCAGTCCTCTGACTGCTTTGAATAGTTTTCATTCTTGACTAATAGCACCTGTACCTCTGTTAAGGCACAGTTTTGATTTTTCTGTGTCGAGGTCTCACTACATAGTGTAGATAGTGTGATCTTCTGTTCCCAGCTTTCCCAGTGTGGGAATAGNTGTGTGCTACTGGGCTTGCAAATATGACCTTACATTTACTTATGTGTGTGCACATGACAGAATGGGCTTATGTTTGAGTACATGTGCCACATCACTCATCTGATGTCAGAGAACAGCCTGCAGGAATCAATCCCCTCCTTCTAACAACATGTGGGTTCTGGGGACTGAACTCAGGCCATCAGGCTTGGTGGCAAAAGCGCTTTTTCTCTCTGAGCCATCTGTCCAGCCCCAGTTGTGACATTAAATGAGAACTAATTCTCAACTGTTTATCTCTTTGCCTACTTCATACTCAGTACACATTTGCTGTATGACAATAATGTTCTTCCACTCATAGAGGCCAAAGCCCTGGCTCATCTTTGACTATGTCCCTTAATTTCTTCCATGATTTGTCAGGTTCTCTTGCTTCTTCTTATAGCCTTTTTCATTACAACTGATATCACCTTTGGTTTCTTTTTCTTTTTTTAAAGTTCAAGTTGGGTGTTGTTGTTTGTTTGTTTTTACTCTTTACTCTTTTGAGGGGCCTGCCACCCAACTCCCAAATAGATACACACATAGACATTACTTATAAATGCCCAGCCTTAGCTTGGCTTATTTCTAGCCAGCTTTTCTTAAATTATCCCATTTATCTTTTGCATCTGGGTTTTTATCTTTCTCTGTTTTATGTATTTTTCTATCTTCCTTTGTTCTTTCCTTCTTTCTTTCTTTCCTTCCTTCCTTCCTTCCCTCCTACCTCCCTCCTTTCTTCCTTTCTTCTTTTCTTTCTCCATTGCTGGTTCTGTAGCTGGGTAGCTGGCCCCTGATGTCCTCCTCCTCCTNCTTTTCTGGTTCCTTGGTCTTTTCCTCCCAGATTTCTCTTCCTATTTATTCTCTCTGCCTGCCAGGCCCTCCTATTCTTTTTCCTGCCTTGCTATTGGCCGTTCAGCTCTTTATTAGACCATCAA
This sequence comes from Neotoma lepida, assembly GCA_001675575.1. NCBI lineage: Eukaryota > Metazoa > Chordata > Mammalia > Rodentia > Cricetidae > Neotoma > Neotoma lepida. Next base: position 561,201 of record LZPO01054712.1, read on the forward strand.
GTGTTTTAGACAGGCACAGTATCACAGCTTCATAGAGTTAAACAAATACAACATAAAAGAATGCAACAATCTTTGCATCATTAAACAAATGTTCCACAGCCTAAACAAATGTGAACATCTTAAACTAACATTCTACAGCAGAGTGTAGTGGTGTACATCTCTAATCCCCAAACTTGGGGAACATAGGCAGGTGGAGCTCTGTGAATTCAAGGCCAGCCTGGTCTAGTTAGTAAATTTGAGTCCAGCTATGGCTACATAGTGAGACCCAGTCTCAAAAACAAACAAAACAAACAAAAACTTTCAATTATATTTCTCCTTCGCCCCTCATCCCCTTTCTCTCTTCTTTCTCTCTCCCCTTCTCTCTCTCTCTCTCTCTCTCTGTGTGTGTGTGTGTGTATGTGTATATATGTGTATGTATGTATGTGTGTATGTGTGTGTGAGTGTGTGTGTATGTATGTGTGTGTATGTGTATGTGTACACCAAAATTGGGCTGGAGGTCAGAGGACAGTTTGGCATTTCTGGTCATCTACTTGTTGCATAAATTCTAAATAGTCTTATCATAAAAACCCGGAGCCAGATATCAGGGTGAAAGTCAGAGAAGCAGAGTAAGCCACAGCCACCACCTCTTACCTCACCAACTCCTCAGCCTGAAAGAGCCAGTTCCTGTCTCCTCCTGCCTTATATTCTTTTCTCTGCCCAGCCATATCACTTCCTGTCTCAACCTTCCTAGTGCTGGAATTAAAGGTGTGTGCCACCACTGCCTGACCTCTGTAGCTAACTCTGTGGCTAGCCCTGTCCTCTGATCTTCAGGCAAGCTTTTATTTCTTAGATTACAAGCAGTATATCACCACATCTGCCATTTGGGTCCTGAGGATCAAGCTTTTCTTCAGGCTTGGTGTCAGGAGCCCCACCTACTAATCCATCTTACCAGCCCACCTTCGGTTTCTTATCCTGAAATACTCTCCTAAACTAGTTTTCTGGTCCTAAAGATTGTCACTCTGTAATTAATTAGCTGGAGATTCAGTCTTGTTTTCCTACAAAGAAGTTGCAACAAGTGATGTAGTTCAGAAGTGTTGAGGTCAGTATAGACACAGGTCGTTTGAGACAAGTGGTCCAACATGGTTTTTGTTTTGNTTTTTTTGTNTTGTTNTTTTTTGTTTTTTGTTTTTTGTTTTTTTGGTTTTTCGAGACAGGATTTCTCTGTGTATAGTCCTGGCTGTCCTGGAACTTGCTTTGTAGCCCAGGTTGGCCTCAAACTCACAGAGATCCGCCTGCCTCTGTCTCCCAAGTGCTGGGATTAAAGGCGTGCGCCACCACTGCCCAGCCCAACATGGTTTTGACAAGGAGATCTGAGGTCCACTTGGGTTCCATTGTTCCTCAGCGTTAGAGCCTTATCAGTATGTTTTCGTGTTGCTTGCCTTTTCCTGGAGATGTTAGCAAGTTCTATTCACCCTACGTGGAGCAACCAAGGACAGACCAAAGAACTCTTCCACCAAGGTGAGCTAGTGAGTTTACTTACAGGTGTGTCACTAAGTGGTCACTTATAGGAATCTGGGCACCTTAGGGAAGCTATACTACTAAATAATAGTCTCTTTCCTCAAATAGCTGTTGGGGGGGCGGGGCTGGAAACACGGCTCAGCAACTGCTCTTACAGAGGATCAGGGTTCAATTCCCAGCATCTGCATGGTGCTTCAGAACCATCCATACTCCAGTTCCAGGAGGTACATTGCCTTCATCTGACCTTCATGGACACCAAGCATGCACATGGTGTATATACTGAATGTCGGCAAAATACTCATACATAAAATAAATAAATAAATTTNAAAAAAACCACACACACAGCTGTGAACTGCTTACTGTGTGTACCACTTNACNTGTGGTCTCTTCAACACTGTTCCCCTTCCTCAAAGGGAAGTTAGTGGTCTCAGTCTTGGAGGATGTCGTGTGGACAATCACATCTGCTCTGATTCAAGAAGGCAATAGCTGTGTCCTGCCCAGAGGACAGAGTTCCACAGAACAATACAAGNGCTGTAACATCAGCGCTTAAGCAGAGACAAGAGGACAGTGAATTTGAAGAAAACTTGGGCTTCAGAGGGAGTTGAAGGCCAGCTTAAACTATGAAACAAGATCCTACCTTGATGCTACCAAGGCAGCATCCCAGCACTGGTGAGTCAGAGGCAGGCAAATCTTTGTGAGTTCAAGGCCAGCCTGGTCCACACAGTGAGACCCTGTCTCAAAAACAAAGAAATAACAACAACCCCCAAACAAACAGCAGCAACAACAAAAAATGCTGGGTGTGATGGTACACTTGGAAGGAGAGTTCAAAGTGAACCTGACTTTACATGGGGAGTTTCATGATAGCCCAGACTACACAGAGACCCCTTGTCTCAAAACTAAAAACCAAACAAAACACCAAAATCAAATAAACCCCAACCACAACTTTACCATTTTAAGCCTGTACTGGGGAAGGATTTCAGAATACATGGAACTTAAACCAGACATTGAGGGATAGGATTTAAATGCTGGGGACGGGGAACAGAAGAGGGAAATGTGCTAGGAACAGAGAGAAAAGAGGTTATGGTGGATGGATTGAGAGTGGCCTATAGTGGACTGTTGTGGAATATTACTTTAACTAGACAAAGATGTGTTAACATTTGTTTATGCTGCATTTATTTAACTATGTAAAGGTGTGTTACATTTATTTATGTTGTATTTGTTCAATGATGTAAAGATGGGTTGCTTTGCCTGCCTAAGGTACCTGATTGGTCTTATCAAAAGCTGAACAGCCAATAGCTAGGCAGTAGAGGGATAGGTGGGGCAGGCAGGCAGAGAGAATAAGTAGGAGGAGAGGAGACCAAGAGGAGATGCTCAGGGCCGGCCAGCCANACACGGAAGAAACAGGAAAAGTAGGACATACAGAATGAAAGAAAAATAAAAAGCTCCAAGGCAAAACATAGATAAAGAAAACAGGTTAAAATAAGTTATAAGAGCTTAGTGGGACAAGCATAAGATAAGGCCGAGCATTCATAATTGATAATAAGTCTCTGTGTCATGATTTAGAGCTGGTTGGTGGTCCAAGAAAGCCTGCTACATTTGATGCCCAATGTGGGGCNCCAAAATGCTGTTTTACCTTTGTCACAGTGGCTGCGCTTTAAACTACTAGCAGCCCAGCTGCTCAGGCCTTAACCTGGGGGGATTCTGTTCCCCGAGACAATGGCTCTGTTGCTGCCACTAAAGGTAGCTTTAGCTAAATCTCTATCCTAATAAAACCCAAGATTCAAAGGCCAGGGTGGAAACCTGCGAGCTCAGAGAGTTAGAGTACCAACTGGCTAACTTTCTCCCTTTGCTTGTGTCCCTGGAAGCCTCCCTCCCTCCACACTGCCCCACTGAAAAACACACACTAAGCTCCTCCCTGCTACTTNCTGTCAGCTGGTTGCTAATCCCCCTCTCTGAACCAAGGTTAATTTTATTTTTTATTTTTATTTATTTATTTTTTGGTTGTTCAAGACAGGGTTTCTCTTTGTAGCTTTGGCGCCTTTCCTGGAACTCCCTCGGTAGCCCAGGCTGGCCTCGAACTCACAGAGATCCGCCTACCTCTGCCGAGTGCTAGGATTAAAGGCGTGTGCCACCACCGCCCGGCGGTTAATTTTATTTAATTAACACAAATGCAACATATCTTTACATAGTTAAACAAATGCAGCATAAACAAATGTAACATATCTTTGCCTAGTTAACAAATATTCCACAACAATGGACTTATTTTTAAATTTTCTTTTACTTTATTCTGATTTTTTTGAGACAGAGTCTCTCTCTATGTAGACCTGGCTTTCCTTGAACTCACAGAGATCTGCCTACCCCTCTGCCTTCCATGTGTTGGGATTAAAGGTGTGAGCCACTGTGCCCAATGCTGGGTGCTATAGGGAACTCCAAATGTCAGCCTGGGTTGAAAGAGGTTTGTATTTTATCTTGTAGCCATTTCTTAGAGGAGAAGACGCAGTGTTTGAATTATATCTTAGAAGAAGTTGCCCATGTGGAGGATAGGAATAGAGTGAGAGGTCAGGGTATCGGTTTAGGGGACCATTCAGCTGTCCTGGCCTGACTTGATGATGGCATGATGTAGGAGGAGTTCACTCCAGCCTTTTGAAGAGTCTGAAACTTCGTAGTACCTTTTTTTTTTATTAAAACATTTGATGTACAACTCCAGGAGAAATAATATACAGATACCTTGAACATAAATACAGGTTACAAATTCTTATCCTAATAGTGAAATGTTTCACTAAAGCTTGCCCAGTGATTGGGCAAAACCAAAACTTATTTTTGCTACAGTCATCCTAGGGTCCTTCCTGCTAGGTAGCCTCCCTGGATNTGTGGGTTGCAGACTGATTGTCCTTGTAGTACTTTTTAAAATTTATTTATTTTTATTTCACACACATTAGTGTTTTGCCTGCATGTATGTCCGTGTTAAGGTGTCAGATGCCCTGGAACTGGAGCTCCAGGCAGTTATGAGCTGCCATGTGGGTTCTGGGAATTGAATCCAGGTCCTCTGGAAGAGCAGCCAGTGCTTTTAACCACTGAGCCATCTCTCCAGCCCCCTGTAGTATTTATTTTTAAAGTTATTTATTTATTTATTTGAGGTAGGGTCTCTCTGGCTGCTCTGGGACTCACAATCCTCCCATCTTAACCCAAATGCTGGAATTGATAATAGGTATATATCACCACACATGGATGCCTTCAGATTTTATTAATTAATTAATTAATTTATTTATTTAAACATTTTTGTGATGCCAGGGCTTGGGCATTGCTAGGCAAATACTGCACCACTAAGCTACATGGATACCCAGGAAGGCCATCTTTTTAAAAATGAACAAATTATTTATTTATTGTGTGTGTGTGTGTGTGAGGTCAGAGGACAACTTTTAGTTCTTACCTTCCACCTTGGTACTCTAGGCTAGCTGGTTCTCCTGTTTCTGCTTCCCAACTTGCCATAGGCATGCTGATTACAGATGTGTGTCACTGCATCTGCTTTGTATTTTTATCTTTATTTTTTCTGAGACAGGATTTCTCTGTGTTTCCTGGCTGTCCTGGAACTCGCTCTGTAGCCCAGGCTGGCCTAGCCCAGAGATCTGCCTACCTCTGCCTCCTGAGTGCTGGCATCTGGCTTTTTAATGTGGCATTCGAGGATCAAACTCTGGGTGCCAGGCTTGTGAAGCAAGTGATTTTACCTAGCGTGTGATCTTCCCAGCCTAGGAACACCATCTTTGTGTGCAGAGGGAAGGACCCCNTTGTCCCCAAAGCAGAAGAGAAACTTGCAAGTTCTTACCCCTCAGTAGCCTGCTTTTCTGGGAGGTATTTGAGTCTCTTTCTCCTTTCCCTCTTACAGAAACTCTCACCTTTTCTGTGTTCGGCACAGTCCATGTTNCGTTCCCCCATCTTACCGTGAGTTAAAAGTCTTTGCATGCCTAATGTCCCACACAGCAAAGCCAAGGAGGGCCCAGCTCTGCTCCCTCTCCTTGCTGCCCCCTCTACCCCCTGCTGAGTAGATGGAGGATGACAGACAGGAGACTCTATTGGTGACTCTTACATGACTGATAGGTGGCGTCTCTCCAGCGCAGGAACCTCCGCTGGCCCATTCTGTCTCCCCTTGGCAGTTCTCTGATGTGGGTGGAGACAGAGATGCTTTACCAACCAATTCCGAAGCCTGATTTGAGATTCGGGAGAAATGAAGCATCAACTCACATGTCTTACTTACTGGTTCTGGCTGCTGTCCAGCTTCTCTGCAGCGTCCTTCCTCCCCTTCTGACCCAGGCCTCAAATGCTGCCCCCGCACCTTCCAACTTCACTCANCCTCCAGGATGGCTCTTCAGGATGTGTGCAAGTGGGAGGCCCTCGACACCCAGGGGCCATCCCCTCACTTGCCTGAGGCTGGTGGTTGGGCCGTGCCCCGGGGCTGTGACCCCCAAACCTTCCTGCAGATCTATGGCCCCAGGCTGGCTCATGGCACCACCACCCTGGCTTTTCGATTCCGTCATGGTGTCATTGCTGCAGCTGACACTCGTTCCTCCTGTGGCAGCTATGTGGCATGTCCAGCCTCACGAAAGGTCATTCCTGTGCACCAGCACCTCCTGGGTACCACCTCTGGAACCTCTGCTGACTGTGTCACATGGTATCGGGTGCTACAACGGGAGCTGCGGCTTCGGGAACTGAGGGAAGGTCAGCTGCCCAGTGTGGCAGGCACAGCCAAACTCTTGTCAGCTATGTTGTCCCGCTACCGGGGTCTGGATCTGTGTGTGGCCACTGCCCTGTGTGGCTGGGACCACTCGGGCCCTGCCCTCTTCTATGTCTACAGTGATGGCACTTGTCTGCAGGGGAATATCTTCTCTGTGGGCTCTGGGTCTCCGTATGCCTATGGTGTGCTTGACCGTAGCTACCGCTATGACATGACCATTCAGGAGGCCTATACCCTGGCCCGCTGTGCTGTGGCCCATGCCACCCACCGTGATGCTTATTCAGGGGGCTCAGTGGACCTTTTCCACGTTCGAGAGACTGGATGGGAGTATGTATCCCGCAGTGATGCCTGTGTGCTATATAGGGAGCTGCAGAAAGCTCCTAACTTGGAGCAGGAGGCAGAAGCCAGTCAAGTCCACCCTGAGCCTGCTACTCCACAAGATGCTGAAGAAGGTGGAGAACTCTTTGTGGAGCCAGAAGAGGTGACCCCAGAAGACTACAGGATAATAGCAAAGACTGAAATGATGTGAGAAATGACAGAACCCGGGAGCCCCAGACAAGGCGAGTGGGTCAGGGAATGAGGCTGCTTTGGCAGGGTTAGTTCTGGAAGCAGCCTCCTGGCATCTGGCTCTGGCCCTTCTGGGTTGCCTGCTGTTTTTGTTTAAGTCCCTATCCTTTCTGCCTCCTAGAGCTGTTGATGTCTCTGTCCAACATGTTCTGATGATGCCCGATGGATGGTATAGCCTCCTCTGCCTCTAAACNGACTCACCAAACACTTGTTGCATGCCTACTGTGTGCCAACTGCCCTGCTATGTGCTAGACCCTTTTTGGTCATCCCAACCCAGTCTCTATTCTCATTTTGATCCTTATCTGTCTGAGTCTTTGTCTCTCTCTCCTGGTCACTTCTCACCTTGGTCAGGCAGGCCATTGAGAGATCANGCTCTCTCAGAAAGACGTAGAAGCCCCGAAGGCCACAGGGCCCAGCTCAGTTATGGTGGTGATGGGCTTGTCTCTGCTGCCCCCCTGCCATGACTATAATGACTGTAATAGCTCCTCCTATACCAAGTGCAGGTCTCATGACAGCTTTTGGAAGCACCATGACCCTGTATTGAAGCTGGATCAGGTTTAGAGAGTTATTGGACTTACCAGGTTACAGTAGGTGACAACATTGTAGGCTTAGACATGCTCAACCCTTCCTGGGCTCTCTGTGCGTATTTCCCTCCCAGCCCCTACTGTCCTGTCCTCCCCTCCCCCCTTTTGAGACAGGGTTTCTCTGTGTAGCCCTGGCTGTCCTGGAACTCTTTGTAGACTATGATGGCCTCGAACTCACAGAGATCCGCCTGCTTCTGCTTCCTGAGTATTGGGATTAAAGGTGTGAGGTGTCAACAGACTTCTCCCTGCTTTTTCACTCCTCTCTGGTTGCTCTCTCCAGAGGGTTAAGACCAGAGCCGGGTACTATACTAGTGGTGCCAGCTAGCACATCTTCTGGCCTTCCTGGCCTGCTTCTGGTTTTCCAGGGGGCCCGGACTTGGAGATGCAGGCTTTCAGCTTCAGGAGAGCCCCTGTCCTCTCCCCAGGCTGGTCAGGAGGTNGGCTCTGAAGGAAGGGCACTGAAGCAGCTTTTCTCTTACCCCCCCTGAAGCCTCCAGTCCTAAGACTGACAGCCGCTTCTCCCTCTTCCTTGACCATATACACTTAGGATTAAGAATTCATTGACATTGGACTCACAGACTCTGAGCTGGATTCTCCAATCTCTGGAGAGTTGGAAGGAAAGTCGGGGACCCTAAGAAAGAACAGAGGACTACATGGGAACTAGTTTGCAAGCCAGGGTGGAAATCTGGCTATTGGCCCTCACAGCAGCCTTCGTCCCCTGCAAACTGCCCAGCCTTGGGGAGGAGATGTGGGTCCTCAGGGGTGATAACTGAAGGTCAGGGACACTTGGGACCGCCTAGTCCTGGAGGAGCACACAAGGAGGGGCAACTTTTGCACAGGCATGAGTGGGTTCAGATTCATGGCCACTGATGTGAGTAGGTCTTACATCCAACTCTAGGTGAGTGATTCAGGATAGGTATCTGCACTTGAGTGTGGCAGGTGAGGCATGTGTGGTGACTTTGTGGAAGAGAAAGGAGCGACACTTGAACAAGAGCAGCCACTGCAGCCTGTGTGGTACACTGCCAGCCTCTGTCCTCCTTCCCCTTTGTACATCTTGCACAGTGGAGAGCCACAGAAAAGAGGGGCTTGGGGCTGGGCTGTGCACCANCCCATAACTACTCCTTACCCTCCTGGTCTGTTCTGAGGCTTAAGGGGCAGAGGTGTGGTCTGGGACCTGTGGTGGACATCTGAGCCCAGCCAAAGGCTGCTGTGAAGTTGTGTGTGTGTGTGTGTGTGTGTGTGTGTGTGTGTGTGTGTGTATGTGTGTGCGTGCATGACACCCAATCCCCTGAGATGCTCTGTACA
>LZPO01054712.1:570622-581973 GCA_001675575.1 Neotoma lepida
TGCCTCCCGAGTGCTGGGATTAAAGACGTGTGCCACCACCGCCCAGCTGTTCCAATAACTTTTAAAGGTTGAAGCAGCTGTCAGGGTGAGACCCAAGGGTCAGAGAGCCTGCCTTGACTGCAGGACCCTGTCCTCTCTGATGCCCTGTTTTGCTGCTGCAGCTTCAGTTTCTTGAGGCCCTGGAGGCANGGACACCTGCTCTTTTGCAGGCCTACTAATGCAGCTGTAGCTGAGGAAATAACCAGAANTGGAGAGAGGGCTCTTGGNGTCCCAGTGCCTGGTCGTTCTAAGTCAGCANCTATGGAAAGCATGAGGTTTGCTCCCAGCNGTGTGACCTTAATCTCAGCCCTCAGAGATGGAGGCAGGAGGCTTGTTGGGAGTTCAAGGCTAGCCAGGGCTATACAGTGAGGTCCAGATCTGCTGGGACCCACTTACTCCTGGGTAGTCTGGGTAGCCTTTTCAGGAGAAAAGGCTTGAGACTTGTGCTGTTCCCCAAGCAAATGCCTCCTCTGCCTCAGGAAATGAGCATTGAGGATGTTGGCAACTAGCTGCCACCCCACCTGATGTAGTCTACCCCTTAGCCACTCACATCCCACTTGAGCATTGAGGATGCTGGTGTGGGGGGCCCGCCCCCCCTTTTCCCCAGGGTACTCTTGAGGAATAAGGGATAAGAGATTTAGATAGAAATATAGAGGGGAGGGCTGGAGAGATGACTCAGAGGTTAAGAGCACTGACTGTTCTTCCAGAGGTCCTGAGTTCAATTCCCAGCAACCANATGGTGGCTCACAACCATCTGTAATGAGATCTGGCGCCCTCTTCTGTATACCTAATAAATAAATAAATCTTTAAAAAAAAAACAACAACAGAAATATAGAGGGGAGAGAGAAAGACAGAAACACAGGATAGCCTCAGGAGGGCCTGGATCCTTATCCACTGACCCTTCTGTCTCTTCTAAAGGGCTTTTAAAGGAATGCCAAGGGGTGGAGCAAAAGATCTCCCCCTAGCACAGCCAAGTGCAGCCCCTTCCAAACACCTGGTAACCACGCCCATGGTCAATCCATCCCCTTATGCAGCCCTGCTGGGTAAAGCAAGCTCAGATCTCCCTAGGAAACCTCTCTGGGCTCCCACATGTTGGCAGTCCCAATTAGCTGCCACCCCACCTGATGTAACCTACCTCTTAGCCACTCACATCCCGCTTCTCTGACTCTTTTGTGCTCCGTGAAGACTAAGACCTTCTGTGGGCTGGGGAGATGTGTGTGTAAAAGTGGAAGTGGGAGGTCTCGATCAGTGGCACTGTCCTACAGTGACCCCTTATTAGTACTCTAGGCCCAGGGCTGGCTTGCGGCCCTCAGCCATCCACTCCCCCACATTCTTGTTACTACTATGGAACTTCCTCTTTCCCTCTGCTCAGTCTTNCGTCTCTGCTCACTCTGTATCCCCCTTGTTCACTNNCCTCTTGCCAATCACACAGGTTCATTTCTTGGGACANTTTGAGACAAATGGAATGGACTTGAAGAGTTGGTGGTGGACATGGGGACAGTCATTATCTCCTCAAAATTCTGCTCCTCAAGTGGAGCAAACACTCCTCTGAGAGGGTAAAGCCAGTACCTCCAAGGAGAGGGAATGAGCTGGGCATGGACAGTTTAGGCCGTTTCCTCCCTCAGCACAGAGGAAGCTCTGTCCAGAAAGCGGAGTGCAGGAACAGAAGCAGGCTCCTACTTTACAAAATAAAGTGTTTATTATGAAATTAGAGATGGAGGCCCCTCCCCTTCCTCCCTTTTCCCCTTCCCCAGCTGCCTCCCCTTTCTCTCCCCCCTCCCTTCCCTTCTGGGGCCTGAGAAGCACACAAGACAATGCCCAGAGCTGGGATGCCCAGGGCAGGCTGACAGCTGGGCAGAGCTCCAGGGAGGTGGCCACGTGGGGGCTGAAGCTCTTGCCCTGGGAGGTGAGCTGGCTCCCTTCTTCCTTCTGCTGGAAGCCGGTGGAGCCAGGATGAGGCCATGAGTGATGGATGGAACCATGCGGGCAGGTCTATAAGGAATGGGGAGTTGGTGTAGAAGTGGGATGGGGGAGCAGCTTTGGTCCACCCCCTCCTGTGTGGCCCACAGACACTGACCTGGAACAGAGCATCTCCTGCAGTAGGGTGGGGCAGCAGTAGCTGGAAGAGTCTCTTGCTTTTGGCATGGATAACAGAGAAAAAACAAACAAACAAAAAAACCAACAACAAACAAACCAAAAAGCCAGGGACTCAAAGAGAAGGGAGGAACATGTGGGCAGGAGACAGACAGAGAGCATGTGTGTGGGCAAGGGGGACAGAGTCTGAGCGATTAGAATTACTAGACAAAAACAGCCACAGAGTCACAGTGAGAACAGAGGTTGGGTCAGTTATAAAACCCAGCCCCCGACAGTGGAGAATCACAGACAGGGATCTCTGGAGAAACACACAGACCGACTGAGGAGTGGGAGGTAAAAGGGAGGGTACCGGGGGAAGGAAGGAGGGACAGACACATTGGGCCCCTGGGCTGCCCCCGCCTGCCTGGACCCCGTGGGGCTCACTCAGAGGGCCTGTGCACACTGCCCCATGCCCCACCGCAGCGCAGTGGCAGGGCCAGGGCCGGCCTCAGGGGGCCGGGGGCTCCTTGGCCCCATACAGCTCAGCCAGAGTGCGGAAGAGTGGACCCCAGTCGTCCAGTGGCTCGGTGGGGCCGGGGACACCGCCAGCCTCACTGCCCGAGCCCAGGGAGCTGAGCGAGCCGCAGGAGGAGCCCCGGCCCTCATAGCCGTACACCTGCACCGAGTCGTACGGGGGCACACTGGGGTCCTCGTCCGCCTCGCGCAGCCGCAGCGCCAGCAACTGCGCCACATCAGCGGGGCCCGGTGGCCTGGGCTGGCGTGGCGCTCGGGTCCGCGGCAGCACGTCGCGGCGCACCGGGGGGCCTGCTGCTGGAGGGGCAGCTCCGTCAGGGTTCTGCAAGGCCGCGATGTCGAAGGCCTCGGTATCCTCCTCTCCACCGCCCTCGTCATCATAGGTGATGATGTTCTCACGGACGTCCTCCTCTTCCAGGACCATCAACGCTTCCTGCTTCTGTCGCCTCAGGGCCACGAAGAGCACCACCAGGGCTGCATAAGAGCACACAGGCCACCGAGCCAGCTGGTTCCCATGAGGGGCCAGATGAAAGCCGAGGCAGTGTGGCCAGAGGTTGCACGCCCTAGATCTGACATTGGGCAAACCTTGCTTTGATTTCTGCCTTGACCCTTTTGGCTTTGTGTGAATTTACGTGGAAGCAAGTTTTATCTCCTTAGGTGTTTGAAAGATTAAAATGAAACATTCATGATGTGTCCAGCACCACACTTGACATAGAATAAGAGTTCTTTACTTATATAAGGCTAGTGACGGATTTGCAGGTCCACTATATGAAACCAAACGTTTTCTCTTGGACCTATTAGGAAGTAGAAAATGCAGGCCTGAGGGGGTCATTCATGCCCTATGTCTAGACCTGCTTTCTCCCTCCCCACAGAACAACCCCAGATACCACATCTTGTCCCATTGTGGCCTGACTCACCAAGTAGGGTGCCCATACAGGTGACAATGGCAAGCAGGGCACCAGTGCTGAGACCAGTGGGTGAAAGCTGAGCCTCAGGCCAGCAGGATGCCATGGAGCCATCGGGCCGGCAGCGACACACACTGACAGTCACNGTGGCAGTGCTGCTCAGAGGTGGCTGTCCCCAGTCCCAAAGTTCTATAGGAACCAAGTAGGGGGCCTGGCGTGGTGGAGCAGGGCGGGAGGGCAGCAGCAGGCTGGCAGAGCCATCTGTGGAAAAAGGAAGGTGGTTGGGGTACTGTGGGGATAATATTGTGTGCCCTAATAAACTTGCCTGAGGATCAGAGGACAGAGCCAGCCACTAGATTAGACATAGAGGTCGGACAGTGGTGGCACACACCCTTAATTCTATCACTAGGGAGGCAGAGATCTGTCTGGATCTGAGTTCAAGGCCACACTGGAAATAGAGCCAGGCAGTGGTGGCACACACCTTTAATCCCAGTACTGGGAAGCACACACGCCTTTAATCCCAGAAAGTGACATGGCTGGGCAGAGAAAGGTATATAAGGTGTGAGGAAACAGGAACTCACTCTCTTTAGGCTGAGGATTTCATAGAGGTAAGAACTAGTGGCTGGCTGTTCTGCTTCTGATCCTCAGGCAAGTTTATTAGGGTACACAATATATCACCACAGGGTACCTTCCTGTAGGGTTGGTCCAGTCCATAGAGCCAGCTTTCCCAGGCAAGGTTTATGTACAGAACGAACAAGTGTCAATGCACACCTACCTCCTGTTGGTAGATGGTTCCACAGNTAAGGCAAGGGCAGTCAGGCTGGGCCAGGGNTGTAGGAGGGAGAGGAGGGAGAGAGGCATGGGTGTGGTTGCAGAAGGCCACCCACCTCGGTTGTCCCGGACTGTAAAGTTGGCATCAGGGCCCACAGGACCTTGAAGGGAGACTTGGCTACTGTTGCCAACTTCATCTCTGTCTAGAGCCCGGATGACCTGAATCAACTGGGAAGAAGACGAAAGGCCTTTCAGTGGTATGGCTGCCGGGGGCCTTGAGAGTTCAACCCGTCTACCTCAGCTGCTTACCTGGCCGGGGGCTGCAGAATCACACACAAAAATGTCATAGGGCTCAGCAAGCTGGGGAGCATTGTCATTTTCATCCAGGGTCTGGATGGCCACTTGCACACGGGAGGATTGTGCAGAGCTATCTGAAGCCAGAATACCAACATATGGACACCATATATGCACATACAACATACATGGTCCAGAGGCATAGATGCCACACAGCATACACACAGAACAACAGGAGANAGCATGTAATACACAAGCAGCAAACCACGTTTTAAGGTGGGTGGAACTATACCAAGTGCATATGTGCTCACATCGTACTTCAGATGTACATATTATACAATACACATGCAACAAAAATACAGAACTGATGATGTACACACACAGCAAACTCATGCAAGACAAACACAGCATATGCATAAATGAAAAGTACACACAAGGTATGCAGATACAAACCATGAAATACATAAAGTCATACTATACATATATTATGTGGGTGTTGAAAACAAANCAAACCCACACAAAGCAGAGATGAACAGTGAGTGAAGCATTAACCCCATCCTCCCCTGGCCCAGAGAATGAGTTTTCACGCACAAGTAGAATGGACACACACACACACACACACACCATCAAAGGTCTGGGAAGCTGTAATACAGCAATCTGTATCACTGAGAGTTGACAGGGAAGAGCTTCTCACAGAGTGCAGAGCTTAGGCCTCACCCTGGGTGACTATCATTATCTTACTTTGTTTCTCATTCTCAGTGTCATTCAAGAGAGAATGCTAAGTGTACTGAGCTTCCGATTCCTTTAGTCTTTTCTCTGGGATGAGGGAGAGCTGGCTGGCCCTAGTGAAAGGGGCTGAGTTCTCCGCTTGGGGCAGAGCAAGCTGAATGGGCTGCCTGGCCCTAAGGTCTGAAATAACGAGACAGAATGAGATGGGGTCCAGTGTTTCACTGCAGTAAGGGCCATGAGCTACCAGCCAATATCAGGGTGGGGGATAAGAACAGGATTTGGCAAGAGTACGAGAAAACAGTGGGGGACACACATACAGAGCTATATGTAAACAAGCAACCAGACACAACGTAGTATGTAATACACACTCATACACATAAAATCATTTCTACAGAAATGCAGCTATAGATACAACTGCTAGAGAGAACACAGCTGCACAGACAGAAACAAATACAAATATATTTAACACATGTGAAAAGCAGGAAGGCAGAGGAGATAAGAGCTCACGCTGCAAACTGACTAGGTCAGATGCCTCTGCCATTTATTTTCTGTGTGACTTTGGGAAGTCACTTAACTTCTCTTTATATGAGTTTCCTCACTTGAAAACTGGGAAATCATCGTATCTCCCTCATCAAGTTGTGATGATTAAATGAGTCAATCCATTTTTGGGACTTAAAATAGTATCTAANACACAATAAGCAGTAACTCATCCGACCACAAATACTCACACAAAGTATCATCTATAGCTACTCGNGTACACCACTATACACATTCAATCACACGCACAAATACCACAAATATAATTCTATGCAAACACTAAAGTGTGAACACATATTTCATTATAGACACATGGTCACAAGTATATGTTGCATATGTACATATATATTTATTTATATTTAAGATAGGGTCTCATGTACCTCAAGTTGTCCTTGAACTGATTCTCCTGCCTTGGTCTCCCTAGCGCTGAGATTACAGGCGTGTGCCACACAGCTGTCTACTTCACACATATGAATTATATCCATTCCTGAGTACACGTCCATATGTACATATACATCCTTTGTTGACATGTACTGACATCTATACATACAGCCATAAAGCTGATGTACAATTTAAAAACAGCAGGAACATGAGTAGGGGCCATAAGGTGCTACTTACAGAAGGCTGAGGGGTTTTCCTGTCTCCTCAGGGCAGAGAACTGAACCAGGTGCTGGTGTTGGTGGGGACACCAGAGAGGCTCCATACACGGAGCTGGAACGTTTCCCCTATTTCAGTGTGTGGGGCAAGTCCCTGCAAACCTCCTAGAAGGGTTCTCATTTGGGGGCTGCTGACACACTTCTACATAGTCCTTTTCTGGCCCTGAGCAGTTTGTTAACACACAGGTTGGGAGGCATAGTCTTGGGCTGAGCAAATCAGGTGAGGACTAAGTGTCAGGTAGGGAGACTGCTTAGGCAGGCCCTCGACACCAGCCTGAGGACGACACCAGCCTGAGGACGCCTGTTTTATCGGTGAGGCTCCAGGCTGAGGGCCAGGAACTGAACAGATGAGGGTGCAACGGCTGTCACTTCCCTTCCCCACCCACATTCAGGGATGGCTCTCTGCCTGAATGATGCTGTCTCCTGAGGGCCCAGGACTCCTCACCCAGCTCTGTGGCTAGCACGGTGAGGTTGTGCCAGACCCGAGCCTCGCGGTCCAGGAGCACTGCTGTTCGGATAGTGCCATCTTCGGGCTCGATGGAGAAGCAACGCTCTGGATCCGAGTAGGGGAGGATGGAGTATCTGGGGAAAACGGGACTGATCTGGGGGCCGCCACCTCTCCCTCTTCCCCTTTCCTCCCCTCAGGGCTCATCTTGAGCAAAGCCTTACCAGCCACTCAGAGCCACTGGTCAGGCTAGAGTTCCTTGGGAGGCCCTAAGAGTTAGGGAGACTGGATTTGATAGGAGTGGTAGACGAGGAGAAACACTACCAAGTTTTAGACTTGGAAGCTCTGTTCTGGGAGCTTAGGGACCTGTCTTTCATCCCTGCTCTGCCTCAGACCAACTGTGTGACCTTGGGGAAATCATTTGACCTTGTTTAATCAACTGCAAAATGGGAATGACACCAGCACCTCCCTCACAGAGCCGTGTCAGGGATGCTGGTCTGGAAGGCGGAAGAGTGGTGGTTCGCAGGTAGACCACACCAAGCTGGAAATCGGCTCTGTCACTCACAGTGGGCACACAACTTAGCCACTCACAGTTGGCCTCTAAAACAACTGGTGATGATGGCACCTACTTCATAGGGACATTGTGAGAATTAAATGTTATGGAATGGGTAAAATGGGACGCGCTTAGGGTATGATCAACGTTTAGCAATGTTGATCCATTTAGCAAATGAGAGTCCATTTGCTTGTACTGCCACTAGGAGGTGCTACTCCGGTCTACCCAGGGAAGTAGGTGGAGAGTTGGGCTGTGGTTGGTTTAGTCAGGCCCTCCAGCGTTCCTCTAGTACCTAGGCCTGCCGACCAGCATAGGAAGTGAGACCTTTGCCAAGTGATATGATTTGCCGTAAAGACAGCACATCCTACAAATAGACCTGAGTGTCCCTGGGACCCTGCCCAGGCTGGGCCTGGAGCTGCCAGGGGCCCCATGCAGCCCCAGCCATGTGATCCTTTAAGGAAGCCTTGTCCCTCCCCAGCTCACTCCAGCTAACCTGATTGGGCTGGCCGGGGAGTCCAGGTCACTGGCTGAGATCTGGCCCACCAGAGTCCCAGGAGACTTGTTTTCAGGTACTATCAGGTGGTAGGTGGCCTGGGTGAAGGCAGGTGGCTCTGGGGCATCCTGTACAGCCACTCGTACCGAGGCCACGTCCTTGAAGGGACCTCGCCGCAGGTAGGCTGGGTCAATGAGTGTGTTGGTGGCTTCTACACGGAAGGTGTAAGAGCGACGGGTCTCGAAGTCCAGGGGCTATGATGAGGGGAGACAGAGAATGATGGGTTGGAAATGGGTGGGCCCAGCTCACAGGTGCAAAGTCTCTTCACCATGTGCAGCTAGTGCCGGGGAGGGGTGGCACTGGAGAGGTGTGGCCTCAGTGGTCATGGTGGGTGAACACTGCATAGCTGGTAATTCTAAAAGCTGCTCTCTGCTCCACTGGAGACTTAAGTAACCTTGAGATGCTCACTCCCCCTTCTAGCTTTCGGAACCTCATCTAAAAAGTACGATCACTGTGACCTCCAAGTTCCAACACAGGGGTCCTAAGTAGGGTTCCAGGAAAGTAGTTAAAAGTATGGCCAGTGGGTGGGGCAGGAGTGAGGTATGAGTGAGCGTCTGGTGCAGGAGGTCTTTCATTTTTGTTTTTTCTCCGTGCTAGGGATGAAATCTNGGCCTTTGGGCATGTTAGACCAGCTCCTACCACTGAGCTTCCCTCCCCCAGCTGAGTCTGTGGGTAATAACAGATGGAAGGCTAACCTTCCGGACAGTAAGGAGCCCGTCCTGACCCTGGGAGTCTGTGCTGATGCTGAAGACCTCTGATCCTTCCCCATCTAGGATGCTGTATGCCATTAGGGCATTGTCCCCTAGGTCTGGGTCCTGGGCCTTAAGCCGGCCCACCAGGGTTCCAGGTCCAGCTGTCTCCACCACAGAGAACTGGTATAGACCTTAGGAGAACAAGGAGGGAAGATGTGTTCTTAGAGGTGTCTCCAGCCCTCCTGCCCTCCCCGACCAGCACTTCCTTTTTCCAGGGTCTGGCTGGGGTGGGACTGGGAAGGGATGGCTTCTCCAGAAGCTGTGGGGTAGGGCAATCAAAGGATTGTTTGGGCACAGAACTGCCCTCTTACTCTGAGGGAACTTGGGGGGGTTGTCGTTGACATCACTGAGGGTGACTGTTACTGTAGTGCTGCCTGACAGCCCCCCCATGTGGCCACCCATATCCTTGGCTTGGATCACCACCAAGAACTCCTCTTGGGTCTCCCGGTCCATGTTGGGGATGGCTGTACGAACCACTCCTAAGGGAGAGACACTGGGTCAGGGGTGTTTGTCCCCATGGCTGCCCCACAAGGTTCCTGGGTCCATTCTCACCCGTCTGGGGGTCCACAGAGAAGAAAGGCAGTCCATCCAGCACGGTGTATACCAGTTTGGCACTGTTCCCATAGCTGGGGTCATCAGCGTCATGAGCAGTCACTTGGATTACAGACGTCCCTGTGGGAGATTCCCGTATCCCATTCAGCGGCAGCAAGGCCAGAAAAGAAGAGTAGATTGAGGGAATCCAGATGTGAAGAGGGCTGAGTTAAAGGAGTAGCTCTAGGGTAGACACCAAAAGGGGAAAGAGGGGTGAAAGAGCCTCCAGGGAAGCTAGGGCATCCAGAGCTGAGGTGCTCACCAACGTTAGACATCTCGGGCACTGTGGCATGGTAGGGCCCAAGGGGAAACACAGGCGGATTGTCATTGATGTCTTGCACTTTGATGATGAACTCTGATGGGGGCTCCAGGGGCCGGTTAGAGGCTCGGTCCACAGCTTGGGCCAGCAGCACGTACTGCGCTTTCTCCTCCCGGTCCAGGCTCTTGGTGACATGGATATTGCCCGTGGCCTCATCAATCACAAACACAGTGCCTGCCCCCTCCCCAGTCAGCAGGTACTTGGTGCGGCCCTCACCCCGGTCAACATCTGAGTGCAGCTGTAAGAGTCAGAGAGAATGGCAGAAAGCTCCAAGTGCAGAGCCACGGGTTAGAGACTAGGTTTGGGTTCAGTGTTAGGAATGCCAGGGGACCAAGGTCATTGCAGAGTGATGAAGTTGCAGGGCAGGGCCTTAAGGGCCTGACAGACTAGACAGAGAAGACATGGGAAGGGTTGATCCTTACCTTGCCAATAAGGACAGGCTCTGGACCAGAATATTCCTCAATGACAAAGAACTGGTTCCAGACCCAGCTCCTTCGGGTCCGCAGCAGTGTAGGACCTGAGTGTCCCCGGGACCCTGCCCAGGCTGGGACTGGAGCTGCCAGGCGCCCCATGCAGCCCCAGCCACCCAGCCAGGCCAACAGGAGCCTCACAAGGCCCCACATGTTTGTAATCCAGCCAGGGCTCTTGTTCACTGGCCCCAGGTGCTGAGGCTGGGCAGGGCCAGGTGGCCCATGAGCTGGTTGGGGAAGATGCGTTGAGGCTACCCCATGGATCCACACCTGTAGGACAGGTAGCTGCTCAGGATCAAGGAAAGCCTAAATCCTACTCCTCTCCCAAATTAGATACTGAAGCCCAGATCTCTAAGAAACCAGATATCCACTGCCCAGAACCCAATCCAAGACAGACAGCTGGATCCTTCCACCCAGCTCTGCCTGGATTCACCTCCAGCCCTCCAAGCCCATAAATCTCAGGTCAGTCAACTCTAGAAAGCTGGGGAGGAAAAAGCAGAGGGGATGGATGCTGAAGGGACTTGGAATTTCAAATCCTGTCCTGTCCTTCTGCCTTGGGCACACAACTAGGGTACTAGAGAAGGTAGGTGGGCTGACAGAGAAAGGGCTAAAAATTAAGAGGTTGGATTTATTGACACGTAGCCGTCCTTATCCACAGGGTCAGGCTGAAAGACAAGGAGTGCAGCCCAAGTCAGGTTGGGACTTAGAACAAACACCCCCCGGCCCCCCAGGAACCCCACCTATCCAGATTGTCCCCAGTCCGCTCTGCTAGCTGCAGTCTTTAAGGGGAATTGGTCTAACGGAGCAGAGTGAGCTGGAAGAATTGGAAACAGAATTGCAGGCAGTGCAAGGAGACTGAGGAGAGGTGAAGTGGGGGCTGACCCAGGGGCCAGAGACAGTGGGATTGAGGGCTCTGGATCATGAATCAGGAATGGTCTGGCAGACAGGGAGACCAGAGGAGAAAGACAGACCACAGAGAGAGAAGGGCGGCAAGAGAGAAGCAAAGACATCAGGGAAGCAGCCTGGGTATCTGAAAGGCAGAAAGGAGTCCTAGGTACTAGGCATGGGAACTGGTAGGGGCAGAGGAGCGTTCAGGCTGCGTGCGTGTGTGTGTGTGTGTGTGTGTGTGT
>LZPO01054712.1:647024-657472 GCA_001675575.1 Neotoma lepida
CAGGCTGGCCTTGAACTCACAGAGATCCGCCTGCCTCTGCCTCCCGAGTGCTGGGATCAAAGACGTGCACTACCACTGCCTGGTGTGACTGTGGTTTTCTGCCAGACTTCAGATGAAATCATCTTATTCATCTCTTTGAAGATGTGTGCAGTACTATGGAGGGATGGTGGTGGTGGGAAAATGAAGATGAAGAGAGAAGGAGGTGAGGAGTTACACGAATAGCCATTGTCATATCAAGCATATTTTTGTGTCCTGACATTGTTCCAAACATTTTATACTCCTATGAGTCTTCCAGAAACCTTAGGAGGCACAGGTTTTATTGTTATCCCAATTTTACAATCGAGGCACAGCAAAATTAGGCAGTAAAATAGTTGTGTAGGATTCCAACCCTCACAGACTCCTCATCACACCTACTATACAGCGTGGCTTCTCAACTTCACCCAGAGAAACNGAAGTTACATTGCGATGAAAAGAAAACTGGAGAGATGGAGGAGCGAAGGTGGTGAGAGCGGAGAACGCGGATGAAGATAGGAGTGAGAAACTGGAGAGGGGGAGGATTGCTCTGTGGAGACCCCAAGTTGGAGGATAATGAGAGAAAATAGGAGAGAGGATGGCCTGAGGACCACAGTCACCACAGGTGGTGGCATTGCAGCTATGATGACGTCACTGTGTGGCGCTCTGCCCAGCATGCTCCTGTTTCGGTCCTTAGCCCCTTCCAGCTCTAACATTCTTGTCCTCCATCCTACGCAAGTGAGATCGTCCCAGGGCTGTGCCCAGAGCCTTATCATCACTAGAAACTGAAACATCTACGAAATAACGGAATCAAACACCCTTCTGTGATATGATCTCTTTTCCTTATGGTTCGTTGCTAGGTTGGCTCACTGCAGCTGTCGGACAAGCTGGCTGGGGAACGGTGACCCTTCTTTTAGTCTCCCCTTCTCTGTCTTAGGCTGTAGACTCTGATGAAATTCTTTCCTGAATCTCTTCAACTCCCCTTCCCTATCTATCCTTTCCATCTAACCCCCCTAGTTAAGCACCACCCCTAGATGGATCCAGCATTTGCCTGCATTTGTAGGTGAGCAGTTAAGGACCAACGGAGGAAATCTTTCTGGAAGACAGACTATTGCACTCTAAAACGCTTATCATCAACTTCGGTTGTATGTACCCAAGTCAGAGATCTCAACAACCAGCTCTCCTCCCACCCTTAGCAACTGGGTTTCTCTGTGTAGTCCTGGCTGTCCTGGAACTCACTCTGTAGACCAGGCTTCCTGGGTGCTGGGATTAAAGGCATGCACACTACTGCCTGGCTGCAACTGGGATTTTATACCTTCAAGCTGAAGACTCCCCTGCAGCTCAGCCACTTTCAGGGGCCTCTTCTTTCACAATGAAAAATAAAAGCTGCAAGATAGGAACAGACTTTGTCTGCTACAAACCTTTTTATTGTTTTAAGATGGGGTCTTGCTATGTAGCCAAGGCTGACAGATTGGCCTCAAACTTATTGTTGTCCTTCCTTAGCCTACTCAGTGCTAGGATGGCAAGCCTGCTTCACTAACCCCAACCAAACCTATTAAAAAATTATCACNATTTTTGGTGTTTTGAGATAGGGTCTCACTATGCATCATCAGGACCTTGAACTCACTATGTAGACCAGGCTGGCCTCAAACTCATAGAGAGATCCTCCTGCCTCTGTCTCTCGAATGCTGGGCTTAAAGGCATGTGTCACCATGCCCAACTCAACTCTCTGTTTTAAATTCTTTGCTATATGTTATATGTTAAAAAATTATTTTGGAGACNGGAGAGTTGGCTTAGCAGTTAAGAGCACTGGCTGNTCTTGCAGAGGACCTGGGTTCAATTCCCAGCACCCACATGGCAGCTCATAACCACACAGAACTCCAGTTCTGGGGGAACTGATACCCTCTTCTGACCTCTTTGGGCACCAGGAATGAATGTGATGCACACATATACATGCAAGCAAACACTTGTACATCTAAAATACAATAAATAAATCTAAAAATAAAATTTAANAANTATTGTGTGTGTCTGTCTAGCTAGCTATTTGTGTGATGGTGCACACATTAGTCTGTTCTCTCCTTTTACCACTAGGTTCTGGGGATCAAACTCGTGTCAGGTTTGACAGTAAGTGCCTTCACCCACTGAACTATCTTACCTACTCCCTATTTCTATTTTAATCTGTTTCTACTTTTCCCCTTTCTAAGAAAGAGGAGAATTTCTCTTNTTTTGGAAGGGCAGTCTTTCCATTATGCTCCAGATCCCACCTGAGGGAGCTTGGGACCTCCAGCCTCAGCCCTNCTGGGCCTCATCCTGGGAATCCCTCTCCCTTTCAGTCTAGCCTGTCCCACTCCAACCACAGACTGTGCCCAAGAATAGTAAAGACTTGCTTA
The DNA here is from genome assembly GCA_001675575.1 of Neotoma lepida. Lineage (NCBI taxonomy): Eukaryota > Metazoa > Chordata > Mammalia > Rodentia > Cricetidae > Neotoma > Neotoma lepida. Next base: position 649,427 of record LZPO01054712.1, read on the forward strand.
GGAAGAATTGTCTCTAGGTGGGAAACCATTTCTCAAACAAGCCTTTCCTGGCCCTCCCATTTAAAGCAGATGCTCTAATTGAAACCCACCACTGGTGCCAGGTGTGGTAGTACACCCCTGCAATCCCAGCACCTGACGGGCTGAAGCAGGAGGATTAAGAGTTCAAGTCCAGCCCCGTGATGGTGGTAGTGGTGCACACCTTTAATTGCAGCTCTTGGGACACAGAGGCAGGTGGATCTCTGAGTTGGAGGCCAGCCTGGTCTACAGAGTGAGTTCCAGGACACCAGGGCTACACAGAGAAANCCTGTCTCAGAAAACAAAAAACCAACCTGCCAACCAAACAAACAAANAAAAAAAAGAGTCCGTGTCCAGGCTGGACTACCGTAGTGAGACCCTGTCTCACAACAAACAAAAATTATCACAAGTCACCTCTATTTTAGCCACACAGCAGTGCCCCCAATCTAGAGTTCTGTATTTGTGGTACCATGCTTGTCTGCTACCCTTATTAACTAAACTCTATGAAAGCAAAGACTACTCTCNTGTAGCCTGTAGTTCCTACAGTAAGTAAAGTGCCTGGCCAAGAGCACGTGTTCCTTNAGCCTTTCTAAAGAAAATGATGAGTGTGGTGAGAAGGGAGGTGAGGACAAAAGATAGGAAAAGAAGTTGGGTGTGGCGGATTATGTCTGAAATCTCAGCGCTCAGGAGGCTGAGGCGGGAGAATTGCTTTACATTCGAGGCTAGTCTGGGCTTCAGTATAAGACTCTTCAACAAACAAAAACAAAGACAGAAAGGGAGGCTTGGACATCAAGGTACAGATGGGAGCTCTCCATGCTAGCCTGAGAAAGCTTCCAGATCCTGAGTGAGCTCCTAGGAGCGCGTACTCTTGCGGCCATGATACCTTGGAGGTTTAAAGGCAGGGCGGGTGGGTGGAGCTAGCCTTTATCTTGGAGTGCAGCCCTAGCTAGCCTCAGATGTTGACAGCTGGAGCTAGCAGGGGTTTTGCAAACCTTCCCAGTTGCAGAAGGCTAGCAGTCTGTGGGACAGGTGGGTGGGGCCTCAGCTTATCTCCCAAGTACAGTCCTAACCTCAGATGGCAGCAAAGGGGAGCTAGCGGGAGTTTTGCAAACCGTCCCGATTGCAGCAGCGTTTGGATGGCCTGGCCAGGGTGCCCATGCCACTAGGTGTTGCGGGGGATGACAGGGGTTTCGAGTTTGAGCTTTTGGATGAAGCTTAGCTTCCAGGATACTGGGGCGGAGNCATGCTATATATGACTTGTTTCTGCCTACATNATAACCTTGCTTCTTTTTAGGACAAGTGAGAAGCCACAGCTCTGCAGGTGGGTCTTTCGCTGCAAGCAAGGCCTTCCCTTGCCAGGACATAGGACTGCTCCATCAAGTCACAGCTGATGGCCATTTTGAGAAAGCCAAGTGGCCCCTTTCCCTTCAAATACACCCAGCTTCTCTCCCCATGGAGAGAATGTTTCACCTTCCATTGGTTTTCTGAGGTCAGGCTAGAGAGTACTGTCTGGGTTAGGCCACTTCCACTTTGGAGGAGGAGTTGGCATGGTGGGGACTAGTGAATGTCCAAGGGGCCCTGTTGTCTCATCCCTCTATACTATTGTCTTCTCATAGGCTTGGAGCAGGGCAAGGGGTGGAGGTGAAGAGGCCCCTTTCCACCACAACCCCAACGGGGATCTTGCAACACTGGGATGGGGGCCCTGGGGGCCCGGGAGTGAGGCAATCTCTGGGGGTTGGGAGGTGTGCACCGAAGGGGGCAGCTTTCACAAGCACCCGCTGACTGACCTTGGCAGACTCACCTTGGGCAGCTTCCTCCCTCGTGGTATCAGTATCTCCCCACAACCTTCCTTCTCACAGGCTTCCCTGTAGCCTGAGATGGAGTCTCAGTTCAGGACTCTTGTCCTTTACCTCAGTTCTGCTCAAGAAGGAAAAGTGTCCAGGAATGGATGTGGCTGTCGGGGTGGGGGTAGAGATGGGGGCTTGATCTGCTGGTTTTCACAGGTTCTCAACCTTCGGTCTTGGAGCCTTTCCCAACTCTGGCAGGGGTTGACCAGGTACCCCTCTCTCCACTCCTCCCACTGTGTCCTTTCCCTATGGACATCCCTGAGAGGTCATTCTCAGGTCAAAGATAAGCCAGCTCTGTCTCTTATACACATCTCCTCCCACTGTGTCCTTTCCCTATGGACATCCCTGAGAGGTCATTCTCAGGTCAAAGATAAGCCAGCTAGACTCCCAGCTCAGGCATCAGGGCAGAGGGAAGGCAGGGGAGTCATCTGTAGTTTCTTTCTGTAGAGAGAGTATTTCCTGGAGTACTCAAGTTTGTCCTGCCGGTCATCCAGCGTACTTAGCACCCGCTGTTTGCATTGTTCTTCCTGTGCCCATCATCCTCCTTGAAAGTTTTTAGGTTTCAACTTCTGTGTCATTTCCTCCAAGGAGTCTTTAACTTTCCTAGCTGAGACAGTATCTGTTTGTTAATTTGATTTCCTCCACAGGCACATTCAAATGGGATAACGAGAATGAAAGCACTTTATAAAGGTGTCCAAGGAGGGTCTTGGAAAGCCACAGGAATGGCAAGTACCAGGCTCAATAGCAGGGGAGTCACTGCCACCCTAGGGCTCTAAGGGCAGGGGGATGCTAAGAGAGGGGCCAGCAGAGAGGTTCTGCCTCCCTCCTCCAGCCCCCCCCCCTACACCCCTCTCTTATACACATCTAGATGTGTATAAGAGACAGGAATGGAGGGGTGGGTACAAGGGCCATGGAGACAGGGGACAATGCTTGTTTATTATTACCTTTGCCTTCCTATTCCTGCAGCTGAGACGTCATCTCTTTCTCAGCAAAGATGCTTGGCAGTATCCGCTGAAGAAATTACTTTGGTTGAAGCCAGCTAACATCAGATTGAGAGCCACCTGCGAATGGCAGGGCATCTCGGGATAGAATCAGACAGAAGGGAGTAGGGTGTGTTTGGCTGTTCCTTGTCATATCTCATTGGGATCTCTCTGGGGAGATGGCTCTTTTTTAGCTTCAGTGCCAATTAGAAAGACACTCTGAGGAGTGGCAGGTCACTGGGGGGCTGGCAGGAGACACAGCTCAGAGCCACAGGAAAGAAGCTCAGGCAAAGTAGACCCTACCATCTAATGCCTTCAAAAGGGGTGGGTGGGGTGGCCTCAAGCCAAATGGAGGGAATCAGGAGACTGAGCCACCAGCTGTATTCTGTGCAGCCCCCCTTATGCATCCCAAGGGCTGAAGGCAAGATGAGAGGATTTTCCCAGGTGCCGTAGAGACGGGCACTTTCATCTCCTACTCAAGCAACATCCAAAGGTTCAAGTCCACCCTAAGGTTCAAGTCTGTCCACCCTAATGAGAGCTTGGCTGAGGACCCGAGGACACAGGGAAAAGAGGGTGCTGAGTCAGAAGTGGCAAGAGATTTGGCCAAGGTTANCCCGGTGCACACAGATGCCTGGAGTGCATGAGAGCGTCTACCACTGAGGTCTGAAGTGGAAGGAGAAACAGACCTGTGATGATCCGTACACACCATGCCTCCCCCCACCACACACTGTAGCTCTTATCCTGTCTCGTCTCTAACATTGTGGGGCAATTCACTGTTACTTTTTTGTTGTTTTGTGGTGCTNGTGATGGAACCTAGGGTCTTGTGAATATTAGGTGAGCACTCTGCCAACTCCGTGCCATCCCCAGCCCTCATACTTCTGTCTTGACTGTGGCTTTTGTGCCACATCTGAGCTGTTTTTCCCTGAGGGAAGAATTCGAGAGTGAAGACCTGCATTGTGCNGAAGCAGCAAAGGGCTGAGTGAGCTCTTATCCCCTTTGACCCTCCCTGCTTTATCTACAAGATGTGGCTCACACTATCTTGCTTGTCTGAGGGCAAAGCTCACACAGATGATCTCTTGAGGTCTCTCCTAGAACCTCTTGAGATCTGTGATTTCACGGAGCTACTTTTGATTCTGCCTCTACATAGCTGTGTGATACTAGGTGTCTCTTCCTTTCTCTGAGGCCCCGGGCTTCTCCACCTGCAAAAAGAGAAGTTTAGAGGAGGTCTGACGTCTTTTTGCTTCTAGCAAAATGGAACCAGAACAAACATCCGTGCTCACCACATGTCAAACCCCATTTCTCTATGAAAATAACACACGGGATAGGTGCTGAGATTCCCCCCCGTGCGGATGAGGAAACTGGGGCACTGAAAGGAGAGGTAATGATTCAAGGTCAGACAGCCTATACATAGCAGAGATGCAAACCGAGACTCAGCTATGGTACTGCTTTGCTTCCTGGCTGCAGTTCTATGGGAAAGAAAACACCTGGAATGTGGGGTTTCACATCCTGATTTCTCCCCAGCTGTTCACCTTCTCCAGTGGTAGGGAGCCAGTGCCATACGGGATGAGAGAGAAAGATAGGAAGGAGTGAGGATGTGGAACAAGAGAAAAGAGATGGCGTGCTGGGTTAAGAACCAGGGGACCACGAATACAGCCGGCGGAGCCATCAGGAAGTCACCTGGGAGAAGAGCTTCCAGGCCTTAAAGTAAGCGAGCAGTGGGCCTGGCACTGGNGCTGTGTAGTGTTGGGATCACCCTGAACCCCAGAATTCTTCCAATCTGCAGAGGCTGCTCCAGGCCCTGGCATGCACAGTGGTGGTACCAAGCATGCGTTCAACTTACAANGGACCAAGTGGGTGGGTGGAAGGACTTGGAGGGTGTGATGGAGAGAGCTGTGGACAGCATTTACTAGATGTATTTACTAGCAAACGCTAGGCAGTATTTACTAGATGTTCATTTGGACACGGAGACAAGAATATGTGGACCTAGCCACATATATTCCCTGCCCTCGGGGGGGGGGCACTCCCGCCAGCCCCAGGCCCCAGACCCTCTCAGAGAACAGCTCCAGCATCAAGTCACAGTGCCATTTATTCAGCCACAGAATCATTATGGTCCCGACCTCCCCAGTTACTGGCTGCCATTGTCCAAGATCTCTGTTTCAGGCTTTGCCTGTTCAGGACTCTGGGGACCTAGGAGGGTGGGGGTCCTCACAGTCTGGTGTCCACAGTCTGCCAGGCAGGCTCAGCTGCAGCCCCCCACACCCTTGATAAGGCTGGCGGCCTCAGGGATCTGGCGGAAGAGGTTACGAAGGGTGTCTAGCTCCTGGGTGAGCTGTTCCACGCGGCTGCGCAGACGCTCATTCTCAGCCATGTACTCCAGCACCTTCTGCTGTGTCTCCATAATGCGCCTNTTGGCCTTGTCCCGGCTCTTGCGCACTGCAATGTTGTTGCGTTCCCGTCGCAGCCGGTACTCGATGCTGTCTTTGTTCACTGCCTTCTTGCCCTTGTGGGAGGGCCCAGCTGGGGAAGGTGCCTTGAGAAGGGGGCTGCACGGAGGGGCAGCAGCAGCCACAGGGGCCTGGAGGGTAAGTCAAAGGGACAGAGAAGTGAGGGTCCACCAGGAGGCGGAGCAGAGGCTGAGCGGGAATCTCAGCAGCAAGGGCATGCCTGGGGCCTCCAAGGAGTAGAGGGCTCCCAGGCAGCTCCCATCTCCCAGTCATCACCCTGTCTCTGTGAAGGACGGCAACCCAGATGCACATGGTCCTTGGTCTGAGACCAAAGCTTTCTTTCATGCTCTCATATTCTCTGAGGACACCTTCCTTTGGCTTGTCTGTTGTAAGTCTCCTGTTCTACAATTCTACAACCAGCAGCAAGCATTTTCTCTTCCAGAAGCAGGCAGCAGAGAAACAAGAGAAGGGGTAGAGNGGACAAGCAGAGAAGCTGGTCCAGCCCGAGATCAGGGCAGAGCAGCTACCATAAGGTCTTCAGGACACAGTGGAGTTCGGAGAAGTGAATTCACAGAGTGGGGAAACAAGGCCTTGAAGTGGGCCATGTTCACAGAGGAGTACCAAACACAGACTTGTTAGGTAAGCCCCGTAAGTCAGTTCCCTCATCCAACCACCTTGCTCCAACCGGAGGTGGACACAGGGAGAGCTGCCTTGGTCTTACCTTGAGGACGCGGAGGGGCTGGCCAGGTGCTGCCAGGGTCGGGGGAAGGTGCACCGCTGTCTGCCCACAGTGTGCCACTTGGTACTGCAGGGGATTGTAGCCACCTCGGCCGGCGCCCCGGCTGCCCTCTGGCCCACGAGGCTCCTCCTTCACAGCCACAGCCCTGGGGTCGTAGCTCCCCGGGTTACCATAAATGCCAGGCCCCAAAGCCTTCCTATCTGGGCCAAATGTATGTGAGGGATAAGCAAATGGCCGAGGGTCAGCAGGCAGGTAGTGGGGGAACGAAGGGGTTCCTGGGCCCTTAAGGCTTCGGGCTTCAGGCGCTGGCTTCATGGCAAAGAGGTCAGAAAGCAGCTGTTCTTCCCCGGACTCGATGTAGGCAGAGAGGTCGATGGAGGCCTCATGCTCACACATGTCCCCCAGCTCCCCGGGCCCAGCTCGACCCCCCGAGAACTCGAGTGGCTGCTGGCCACCCCGAGGCTCACACTCATAGTAGGTCCCGTGGGACATAGCCGGCCCGCCCCCTTGGCTCCCCGCCCCTGGGTCCTGTGCTGGGGCACTCCTTGGGATGCTCACCCTGCCCTCTCTTGATCTCCCCCCGGCCCTAGTTGCCCTAGGTCTGACCTCTCTGGTCCTCTCTGTCACCCACTCCTACGTGGCTTCTCTCCTCCTCCTCCTCTGCTTCCTTTTCCTTCAGTGCCTCTCCTTTCTTCCCTTTTCCCCTCTCTCCTTGGGGTGAGTCAGGGAGGGGCAGGGCACACCCCAGAGGGAGGGGTGCTTAGCAGTTAGGGCGCTCTTTGGTGAGGTCCCAGCCACAGTCCAGAAGTTGCTCTTCGGGAAAATGTCCCCTCTTGTCCTGTGAGCTCAAGGGATTCCAACCGCTTGCCCAGGGCAGCTCCTCTGAATGTCCATCTTCCTCCAACTTCCAAAGAGATCTGTACAGAGTAAGGCACCAAGCCAGAGCCAATAGAGAAANCACTCCTCTAGTGCCAACTTGGTCTAAACTCCTCCCTTGACACATCCTCCTCTCTGTCCCCCCAAATTCTGAACTCCACCTACCCCGGGATAAGTCAGTTCCTTGTGTAGCCCCACCTCCCACAGCGTTCTCTTGGGTGTAGNCCATCATCATTTGAAGGGTTTGGGAAGTAGGAATAGGTTCTAGGACCAGGCCACCCCTGGCCTACCACAGGGTAAGCTTTCATTTGCTAGTTTTGAGACAGGGTCTCACTATGTAGATCAGGCTGACCTTGAACTCATGGAGTTCTGCCTGCCTTTGCCTCCAGAGTGCTGCTTTATTAAGGGTCTTTGACTAGGTCTTTGTACAGGGCTTGTGCACATGTTTCCCATCCTGGCTACCTCTAGCTGCCTGCCACAGGCTGCCTGGACATAGCTGAGGTCAAGACATGGTACCTCAGGCCCAGGCTGGCTGCTGCCCCAGAACCAACAGACAGGATCCTCTGAGGCCCCAGTGGTTCCACCTTCGCTGAAAGAGGCTCAGGCTGACCACACCCCACACTGGCTGGAGGCTCGGCCTCCAACTTCCTGTGCTCTGGGGTGCACGCAGGCTCTGTAGCTCGCTGTAGCTCTGTTTGCTGTCTTTCCTTCTGCATGACTGACTGTTTTCTGACCTCTAGTGTGTGTCTCTCGGTCCACTTCCTCTTGTAAGCTTGAGGTCTTCTCTCTCGTCCTCCCCTCTTCCCGGGGCTGTTTCTGGGTCCATATGAGACGCCCATAGCTGCCTGACTGTATTTCTTCATCTACTAATCCCCAAACTTCACTTTTCTTTTCCCTCTGGGAATGCCCTGCTCCCTCCAGTCAGGGGTATCTGTTGTGGCTCTGCTTCAGTCAAGGCTCTAGGTTTAGTGGCAAGAAAAGAACACAGAGAAATGAGAAATGTGTTAATTTTTTTTTTTTTAAGGCTGAGGCTCCCTGTTTGCCTAGGCTGGCCTTGAACTCTCAATCTTCCTGCTTCTGCTCCCTAGAGCTGAGCTGACAGGTGTGTCATCATAACCCTCCTGGCTCTTTTATTACTAACATGT
>LZPO01054712.1:657482-682291 GCA_001675575.1 Neotoma lepida
TTTGGTTTTTTCGAGACAGGGTTTCTCTGTGTAGCTTTGGCGTCTTTCCTGGAACTCACTCAGTAGCCCAGGCTGGCCTCGAACTCACAGAGATCCGCCTGCTTCTGCCTCCCGAGTGCTGGGATTAAAGGCGTGCGCCACCACCGCCCGGCAGAGAGACAGAATTTTTTTAATGAATTTATTTTTATTATTTTAAATTGTGTGTGTGTGTGTGTGTGTGTGTGTGTGTGTGTGTGTGTGCACCTGTGGGTATATGCACACTTCCAAGTGCCCAGGAGATATCAGAAAGATATCTGGCTTCTCATGGAAGCCCAGAGACATTAGATCTTCTGGAGCTGAAATTACAGGCAGTTGTGAGGCACCCAATACGAGTGGTTGGAGTCAAACTCAGGGTCCTCTGGAAGAGCAGTCAGTGCTCTTAACCACTGAGCCATTTCTCCAGTCCTAAGAACCAGAACATTTTCCAAGTTGAGTATTCCAACTGTGGGTAACTGTGAGGGGCCATAGCGGGGGTAAGCTTGGATAGCATACATATGTCATTGAACACTAAAATAAAACTGCAAATGTAACTTGCCCACAAGTCAGACACTGTATCCTTGATAGAATCCTCCCTCCCATCCCTTCTAATGCCACAATTTGCCCCACATGCTCTGAACACAGCCTGAAGTATGGCCAAATATGCTTCCTCCAAAAGCCCCGGTCAAGCAAGGAGACAGCCACCCATATCCTAGACAGAGCACCGGAAGTAGTGGGGCAATTTCTGCTCTCCATTCTACAGGTCCCCGCCAAATAGGTACCAAAGCCAAGAGATTTCAGTTTGGTGACCTGTCGCTATTGGCCACTAGGTGACGATATTGGTTCTTAAATTCTATACTTTCGGTACTGCAATGGTTTGGAACCAGGTGGACAGCAGGGGGCAGCCTTTCTCAACCCTGACACCAGCCCTGAACGCTCAACCCTGGAAAGCAGGAAGAGGAAGTGTAGGATTGGGGATTCGCAGTCAGGTTGCAGATAGGGTGGGAAGGCTAGGGGATTGGTACCAGGACGGGTCTCAAAGAAAAATTCTGTCCCCTCCTTGACTGTGGAATTACGATAATGAGTGGGCCTTGTGTCATCCGACAAATTAAAGCTTTTTTTCAATCGATGAAACATGCACTTTTTCATGCTGACCGCTTCGCTATGAGCAAAGAAAGGGAGGCAAAGCAGTATTTTTATCCTAATTTTATCGACAAGGAGAATAAGGAGGAGAGGCTGAGCTGTACAAGAGCATCAGAGGACGTCTTGTTGACCTCTGAAAGGGTCTCAAGCTTGTTCTTGAAACGGCCCTGGGGACTGAGGGATGGAGTAGGTGTTGCCGTATGACTCAGGGAATCTCTTTCCGCCTAGCTGGCTGCCAAGAGTAGGGGGCAGAGCTTCAGGGAGGCGCTGAATTCCCTGCGGGAGGTGTACAGATAAAGCCGGCAGGAAATGAGGAGGTCTGCAGCTTGTGTCCCAGAGAAATAAGCGATGCAGGTGTCTGGACCGCTGCCTGCAGGCTGATATTAGCGTTTCCTAGTAACTGAGGCATAAGTACTAGAGGTCTAGATAGGGCAGCAGGAGAGGGGGTTGGGAAAGGAAGGAGCGAGGTGGGAAGGCAGGGTTACCTAAAGACTGGGAGGTCCTTACTGGGGGGAGGGGGCATCCCAGCTCAGCGGGGTCATTTTCCTGTCNCTACCGCCGTTGCTACCTGTTTGCATTAACTAAAACAATGGGTGTATATTATCTCAGTGACTTGTGACAGTCTCTCCAGGACTGCCTCCAAGGCTTCCCCGTAGGGCAGTGGCTAAGCATGACTANGAAGCCTAAGAGGAAAATGGACTCAAATCTGGTCTCTGTCACTCACCAGCTCTCTGACCCTGGTCAAGCTACTTAATCGTACTGTAAAATGGCAGTAGTAACGCCTGCCTCACAAGATTGTTTAAACTTTGAAAATGATAGTGTGTGTAAAGCAACTGACTCAGTGAATGCTGTCTCCTTCCCCTTTCCTGACCTCTCCACTGCTTTTACTCCTGTCTTTAGAGCACACACTCCTGCTGCCTTGGAGGTTACATTGACAAGCATTTTAAAAATCTGGGTTTTAAAATAACAGAAAACCCATGCGGGTGTGGTGGTGCATGCTTCTAATTCTAGCACTTGAAGAGGCANAAGCAGGTTGATCTCTATGAATTTGAGGCCAGCCTGGTTTACATAGTGAGTTTCAGGCCAGCCCAGGCTACATAGAGAGAAAACCCTGTCTCAAAAAGCCAAAACAACAACAATAAAAAACTGAATAAATTAATATTTCTTTAACATTTATTATTTTTGGGGGGAGGGTTGAGATAGGGTTTCGCTGTGTAGCCTTAGCTGTTTTGGAGCTCGCTCTGTAGACCAGGCTAGCCTCGAACTAACAGTAATCTACCTGCCTCTGCCTCCAGAGTACTGGAATTAAAGGAGTGTGCCACCACTGCCCAGTTACATTTATTTATTTTTAAATGTTTGTTTTTGTTTCCCTTTTGTTTTTCATTTTATTTTATGCATGTGGGTGTTTTGCCTACACATATGTCTATGCACTTAGTGGATGCAGTGCCTGTGGAGGCCAGAAGAAGGCGGTGGGTCTCTTGGACTGAAGTTACAGAGGGTTGTGAACTGCCATGTGGGTGCTGGAAATCAAACCCTGGTCCATAAAGAGCATCCAGTGCCCTCTTTAAATTTTTTTTTTAAAAAAGATTTATTTGTTTATCATGTATACAGTGTTCCTCCTGCATGTATGCATGTATGCCTACATGCCAGAAGAGGGCATCAGATCCCATTATAGATGGTTATAAGCTGCCATGTGGTTGCTGAGAATTGAACTCAGGACCTCTGGGACAGCAGCCAGTGCTCTTAATCTCTGAGCCATCTCTCCAGCCCCCTCTTTAAATTTTTTAATAGTATTTTTAAATAAATATTTTAATTTAAATTTAAGACTTTAAACTTTTATTTATTTATTTTTGGTTTGTTTTGAGACAGTCTTTCTACATAGTCCTTGCTGGCCTGGAACTTAGTATGTAGGTCAGACTGACCTTAAACTCACAGAGATCTGCCTGTCTTTGCCTCCCTAGTGCTGGGGTTAAAGACATGTTCCATCATGCCTGACCACATTTTATTTTACAGAGCAGATCTTCAGAGTATTTCTAGGTGGGAAAGTAGTAAATGATTGTTGTATGTAATTACATACTTTGTTTAAATGAAATTTAAGGCATTGTTGAAAGAAGTTAATGTGCCATCTCAAGTTTTTGTCTCAAAGCTCTATTAATATAAATGATATTTATTTATTTATTTATTTTTTACAAACGAGTTACTGTAACTGCATTTGTCAAGTTAACATGAGAGGCAGACAACATATAAGTCACATAGACAACATTTCCTTTCAAAACAAGTATATACTTGGTATTGCCTGCCTGCAGGTCCACCGTCTAGAGGTGGTCTGTGGTGTGCCAGTGTGTTAAGTACCTCCTGCAAAACTATGTAAGGATNATGAGTTGAGATGGTACTGCATTGGTAGATAATGAGACCTCTCTCTCTCTCTCTCTCTCTCTCATTTTTTTCAAGACAGGGTTTCTCTGTGTAGCCCTGGCTGTCCTGGAACTCCCTCTGTAGACCAGGCTGGCCTTGAACTCACAGAGATCCAACTGCCTCTGCCTCCTGAGTGCAGGGATTAAACCCCTTCCTGGCTTACATCTCTATTAAAACAATTTTTTTGAGATTATAATATCATTTCCCTCCTTCCCCTTTCTCTCTCCTACCTTTCCCATACACCCTTCTCTTGTTCTCATTCAAATTCATGGCCTCTTTTTCCTTATTTCATCTATATATTCCTAAATACGTGACTGCAACCTACTTAGTCTATATAAGGTTATTTGGATGTATGTATTTTCAGGGCTGACCATTTGATATTAGATAACCATTGGTGTGGCCTTCCCTGGGGAAGACTGTTTCTCCGGTTCTCGGCATTCCCTAGTTGCCTATAGTTCCTTGTTTAGGGTTGAAGCCTCATGAGCTCCCCCAAACCNTTAACATGTCTGTTGGTGTCATCATTGTTCAGGTCAGGGTTAGGCAGCCATGTTGGTGAGACTTGAGAGGTGCAGCCTGTCTGACATTTCTAGGAGCTACAATCTCACAGCAAACTTCGTGTTTCTCTAGCTCTTGCAGTCTTTTCTGCTTCACTCTTCCACAATGATCCCTGAATCTTGGGTGCAGGAAATTCTGTTGTAGATGTATTAGTTGGGACTGGGCTCCAGAAGTCCTCAATTTGATTGGTTGTGGTTTTCTGTAATGTCTTATAAAGACAAATTTCTCTGATGGAGTGTGAGGTATAGGGAGACAAGTGTTTGGAAGGCAGTTAGGGATTGTGCTGGTTTAGCAAAGTGCTGTTGTAGGTTCTCCTCCAAGATCTGGGTAGCTGGCTAGGTTGCCAGGAATGATTTCTCTCCTGTTGAGTGGGAATTATTTTTTCTTTTTAGATTTTTAAATTTGATCTTATGTGTCTAGGTATTTTGCCTGCAGGTATGTTTGTGTACCATGTGTTTGCCTGGTGCTCATAAAGGTCAGAAGAGGGGGTCTGATCCCCTGGAAATGGAGTTAGGGATATTGAGCCACCATGTGGGTGCTGGGAACTGAACCTAGGTTCTCTGCAAGAGCAAGCACTCTACCACTGAGGCATCTCTCTCTCCTGTCCCACATTTATTTCAGAGAACAACTTGTGGGAGTCAGTTCTCTCCTTCAGTCATGTGAATCTCAGGGAGTAAACGCCAACTGTCAGGCTTGGTGTAAGTACCATTATCGTTGGAGTCATCTTACTGACTCTTGTTTTACCTTATTTAAAAAATCAGGATCTCACGCTGGAGAGATGGCTNAGAGGTTAAGAGCACTGGCTGCCCTTCCAGAGGACCTGAGTTCAATTCCAAGCAACCGCATGGTGGCTCGCAACCATTTATAGTAAGATCTGGTGCCCTCTTCTGGCTTGCAGGTGGAATACTGTATACATAATAAATAAATAAAAATCTTAAAAAACTAAAACAAACAAAAAAACCAAAACAAAACAGGATTTCATGTAGCTTAGGCTGGCCTCAAATTCACTATGTAGCTGAAAATGACTGTGAGCTCATTGAGCCTCCTGCCTCTCTCTTCCAAGTGGGATTATAAGCATGTGCCACCATGTGCCACCATGTGCCACCATGCTTGATAACCTTTTTTTCTTTTTTTGGAGACAGAGTTTTTCTGTATAAGCCCTGGCTGTGCTGGAACTTGCTCAGTAGACCAGGCTGGCCTTGAACTCAGAGATCTTCCTGCCTCTGCCTCCCAAAAGTTGGGATTAAAGGTGTGCACCATCCGCTCGCCCCCACCCTGGTAAGATTTATTTTTATTTTATGTGTATGGTGTCTTGCCTANATTTATGTCTGTGTGACACATTCATGCCTGCTACTCTCAGAGGCCAGAAGAAGGTGCCAGATCTCCTAGAACTGGAGCTATAGATGGCTGTAAGTTTGCCATCTGTGAGCTGGGAATTGAACTTACGTCCTCTGGAAGAGCAACTGATGCTGAGCCATCTCTCCAGACTAGACATTGAACTTTTGATTCACTTTCCAAATGCTGCGATTCAGCCACCGTGCCTTTCCTTCCTTCCTTTCTTTTCTTTTTTTCCTGTGGTTCTGCCAGGGGTTGAACCCAGACCGTCATGCATGCTTGGCAAGCATTTTACCAACAGGGCTGTATCCCTAGCCCCGTTTTGCTCTTTGAGAATAGGCTGAAGTTCTTCTTTTTGATCTTTNCTATGATGGTGACTGTCTTAGGGTTTCTACTTTGTGAAGAAACACCATGACCAAAAGCAGTTGGGGAGGAAGGGGTTGATTTGGCTTACACTTCCACGTCTTAGTCCATCATTGAAGGAAGCCAGGACAGTAACTCATACAGGGCAGGAACATGGAAGCAGGAGCTGATGGAGAGGCCATGGAGGAGTGAGGCTTACTGGCTTGCTCTTCATGGCTTGCTCAGCCCAAGTGTGGCACCACCCATAACAGGTTGGGGGACCCAAGTGTGGCACCACCCATAGCAGACTGGGCCCTCCCCCGTCAGTCACTAATTAAGAAAATGCCCTATAGGTTTGTTTACAGCCCCATCTTATGGAGGCATTTTTAAAATTGAGGCTCCCTCCTCTCAAGTGACTTTAGCTTGTGTCAAGTTGACACAAAACTATTAAGCACAATGACCATATTTCCTGAATTAAAATTAAGGATGAGCACATTGTCTCACACTTGTAATCATATCATACCCAGTATATGAAAGGNTGAGGCAGGAGGAGTGCTATGAGTTTGAGGTCAGCCCAAGTTACAGAGTGGGACTCTTTCTCAAAAAACAAACAAATTAGCTGATTGTAGTGGTACATGCCTTTTTACCCAGAACTTAGGAGGCAGAGGCAGGCAGATCTCCATGCATTTGAAGGCAGACTGGTCTATAGAGAGAGTTATAGGTTGGTCATTGCTACATAGTGAGACCCTGTCTCAAAAACAAAAAGAGGCTGGAGAGATGGTTAAGAGCATTTGTTGTTCCTGGGTTTGATTCCTAGCCCATCCATGGTGGTTCAGAACCATCTGTAACCAGTTCAGCAGATCTAATGCCCTCTTCTGAATTCTGTGACCACCAGGAATGTATAATGCGGTACAGACACACATGCAGGCAAAATACAGACATAAAATAAATGCACCGAAAACCTCCAAACAACAACAAACTAAGAGGAACCCAAACAAAACAAAACAATAAAAGGATGGGAAGACTGATGTGCCTGAACACTATTTTATTTTATTTTTTGAGACAGGCTTTTACTATGTAGCACTTGGCTGGCCCAGAACTCACTTCATTATGTACCACTTGGAACTCACTATGTAGACCAGGCTGGCCTCAAACTCAGAGATCTGCTACCTCTGCTTCCTGAGTGCTGGGACTAAAGGCATGCTGAAGGCATGTGCCACGACATATCTGAATACTCTTCAGGAGACAAAGATTATTTGGAATAGTGATAACTTGGAAAATTCAGTGATAAACTTGTTATTTCCACAAAATATGGTGAGGCCTTTGGACACAATAACCACAAAGGCCTGTTGGGTGAGTATATTAATAAATGAATGTGGGCTAGTGAGATGTCTAAGAGGGTAAAAGTACTTGCCACCAAGTCTGTTGACTGGAAGTTTGAGTCCCAGGAACAACATGGGGAAAAATGAGAAAAGACATCTGACCTTTATACCTATATGAGCACACAAATACACAGATTAAAGGCATAGGCAAAAAAATAAACACTAAGCAGCTATGACTTAAGGACTTCTAAAAGGTTCCCAAAGTGTCTAAAGAAGAAATATTGTCTAAACTCAAAACGTCTGAAATTCCTAGCATTAAAGTCAGCATCGGAACTAAGACAGGAAAAGGGCTCAGGCTGGAAAGAAATGTGTGCTGTTCACGAGGCCCACGCCTGCCCTTGGACCAGGTTGAAAATCATCAGATGTCGCTTTATACAGGGAGAGGCAATCCCAGGGACAAGTGTCTCCATTTACATAAGAGGGAACTGGGGAGGCCTGACCACACCAGAATAGGGGCAACATGGAGAAGAGTTGGTGAGGCCGGAGGAAGGAAATGGGGCTCAAAAAGGTGACGTGAGGTTTAGAGGGTGGCCACCTTTAGAGGACTGTCCTCTTCTGCTTTGGGGATAATGCAGGGTTAGAAGATTGAGAAATTGAGATGATGTCCAATCCTACCCAAATGCTAATCCGAAATATTAAACAGGTAAAGTGACTTGTCCAAGGGTACCCTCAGCCCAGCATCTGCCCGTCCTGGCTTTGTGCCTCTGAGGATGACAAGCTTCTGGCCTGTCTGGAGGAAGGACAGCCACAAGCAGGGGTGTTGATATCAGGCTAAAACTTGGAGTGGAGGTGCCTGTGCCTCAATTTCCCAGGTGGTGAAGGGTAGGGTCTTGCTGTTCACTCTCCTCCTCCCCACAGGTCCTAGGTCTGTCAGCAGAACTGGCTCTGGAATGATGGTGCCCCAGGAGAGGCTGCTGGAGGGTTGCCCAGAGAGGAAGGGCAAAAGCAAGGACTAAATCTAGTTCTGTCAACTTTCCAAAGCACCAGGAGGTCCCTGGCTCTCCTGGAACTTGCTATATAGACCAGACTGGCCTAGAACTCACAGAGATCAGCCAGCCTTTGCCTCCTGAGTGCTGGAATTAGAGGCATGTGCCACCATGACTGGCCAATGTGATTGTTTGTTTGTTTGTTTGTTTGTTTGTTTTAAACTAATTCTAAAAAAAAATTCCTAGGGGCCAGCAAAATGGCACTTGCTGCCAACCCTAATTCAAGTTAGATCTGAGACCCACATGGTGGGAAGAGAGAACCAACTCCTGCAAGTTGTTTGCTGACCTCCACACATGTGCTGTGGCACGCACACACACACACTCAAATGTAAAAACAAATTCCCAAGCAAGCACCCAAGGTGACTTTAACTCCTCCTTTTTCCTGTTCCTGGCCCAATTTTCCTATTCCTCCCAGCAACTATTCTCGCAGGTGCTTCTGCTCAGCTGGGTGAACAAGCCTCATCTTCCCACAGACTCCCTGGACCCCCTGGGGCTCTCTCCATAGTGCACAAAGCCTTTACTGCTGGGCTTGGGGTATCACCTCCATCATCGCCTGGTACTGTTCCCTGGTCTGTGTCTTGGAGAGTGACCAGTTCTACTTCCTACTTTGTTTGCAGGATTTCAGGATGGTACAGAGTGGGAACTCAGCAACCCTTCAGGACTCCACAGAAGGGACAACACAAGAGGTAGTTATTAGAAGGAATAGGCTCCATATCCCTGGGCCAGCTGAAAGGTGTGGCAATCAAGGCTTTTAGGTGTGGCAATCAAGGCTTTTAGGAATGAGGTCCTGGAGGAACCTGGCAACCAAAGACTTCTGGATTAAGTAAAAATGTCCACTGATGCTGATTCAGAAGTCATTTGATTTTTTTTTTCTTTTTTGAGACAGAGTTTCTCTGTGTAGTTCTTGCTATCCTGGAACTCGATCTGTAGACCAGGCTGGGCTCGAACTCAGAGATCCTCCTGCCTCTGCCTCCCGAGTGCTGGGATTAGAGGTGTGCACCACCACCATCCGGCAGTCATTAACATCATCGCTTCATTTTCATTTAAAATTTTATTACTTGAAAAGAAAACACTCCACAAAACAAACCAATAAAACTTAAAACCTAAATGAACTCAGTGACAGATTATTAAGGGTCTAGCTTTGCCCCAGAAACCACCATACATTAAAAAAAATTCAAAAGAAATAGAAATGCCAGCTTCAAAAATATTTATCCAAAAAGTAAGGCATCCACTTAAAAAAAAAAAGATGATAATCCAAGAAGGGGGTGGGTAGAGGCTGCAGGAATGAGAAGAAAGGGGTAGAGGGATGGTCCCTGGTCCCTCAGAGGTCCCACAGCCTGCCTGGACTGCACTCTGAAGGGCCATAATTCAGCCCAAACCCAGCCTCTCACCTGTTAGGGGTTAGGTGAGGTAGGTGGGAAGTTAGGAGACCTGACGTGGGCCAGGAAAAGGCCCAGGGGTATTCCAGTTTAAGTAGATGGAATGGGGGTTGGGGTCCTGCTTTGTGACCTAAGGATCCTGTCCTTAGCAGAGCAGGTGGGGAGGCTTCCAGGACAAGGCAAACACTGTGACCTTCTATAGAGCACAGGTCAGCAGCTCTCATGGAGGGGGCTTTTCTGAGGTCTCCAAAGGGAGTGCCATCTGTCACTGCCCTTCTGTCTTGTCTCAATGGGATGATGGCAGGATGGTGGTGGGGTCATTTGAGTTGGGGGAGGGGAGAAGAACTAGCCTTTAGACCCCCACCCCCAACATGGTGTCCCCAGGGTGAGGGATGTGCACCTCTGAGGAGAGGGTAAGCACCCTTCCTTCCAGGGAAGGCATTTAACACCAGATCTGACCTGAAGGGTAGAACAAGGGAGTAGTTTTAGGCCCAGTTCTTGGATGGGAGATGACTTAAGGCTGGTTTGACTCTTAATTTCAGGCCTGAAGGGCTTGGGGATCCTTCCTGCCTGGTCCTTGAGCCAAGGTCCAGGGGAGAAAAAGGGTGAGGGTGGCTGGCAGTGCTGTGGGTGAGAAGAACTGCTGCGATGATAAGAGGCCACTGCTCTTTCACACAGGGGTAGAGGGAGTAGCTGAGTCGCTTTGCCCTTAAAAAACAGAGAGATGTCTTTCAGACTGAACATAAGTTTTTCTGGCTGCAGGGAGCTTTGGCACCACAACGGGACAGGAGGCAGGAGCAGGAGCAGGAGCAGGGATAGCGCTAGGCTTCTGCAGTCTGAGCCTTCCCCTGTGTATTCCACAAGCTTGGCTTAGAGCTGGGGGGTGGGGGTGGTCCTCCTTCTTGGTCCTTAGCTCAGTGGGGAGGAGGCATCCTGAAAGGGAAATTTCTGGGCAGGGGGCCTAGGCTGGGCAGTGGAGTGGTAGTGGTACAGGGTGGAGAAGTGAATCCTCTGTCTTTTGGGNCCCCAGTGAATGAAGAGGCATTGGAGTATCTCCAGCCGACGGTAAATGGCGACACTTGTCTTTGCTTTGCCTTTTTCCCAACCAACCAACTCACTGTGGCTGCTACCTCCTTCCCAGCTGAAGTTTCACCTGGGCTCAGAACTAGGGAGGAGAAGCAGCAGTGAACTCGGGTTTCTTAGAGGCACCTATAGGGCATGGACCCAGGAGGAAGGGTTTTGGTAGGGTACCCATGGCACCTCCACTCTCCTCTAACCCTTGGAGTGTGTGCAGGCCCTGGGGCACTGACCTTGACAGTGGGTCTTGGTGCTGGAAGCAGGTTCTTTGGGTACAAAGGTCAGTGTCTTTGTTTGGAATTTGTCACCATGGACACTCAAGTCTTGCCCCTGCCTGACAGAAGTATAGGGGTGTGTGCGTGTGTGTGTGTGTGTGTGTGTGTGTGTTGGGGGGACCTAGACAGGGATGCAGGGCAGAAAGGATGAAGAAGGGAGTGAGTGGTCAGTTAAAGGGATGGCAATCCTCAGGGCTAGGGCTGTTCCTCTGAGTCCTGGTCCTTGACAGGGGTGGGCTGGAAGATGGGCTTCTGCTGTTCCTCCTCCACGTCATCGACGGCTTCCTCTGTCCCTGAGTCCCCCTCCACCTGGGGATACACGACCACACACATCTTCTGACTCACTAGGGTTAGCAACTCTGTGGAAGGAAACAATACAGAAATCAGGTCATTGCTTAGAGAGCTGCTGACCCCACCAGTCAGACCATCTCTGGCTAGTTCTTCCACCTCTGCTTTTACCTCAGACAAGCCAGTGACTTTTGGAGACCAGCTTGGTCATGTCCTACATTTTCTGATGGCTACTTCTCGCTCTCCAAGGCTCTAACCTTTCACTAGACTCCCTGACTCCCACTGACTCCCTGCCCCCATTTCCAGGGTCTATACTGGTCTCCAGTTATCCTGTAGTGGAGCTGGTGGATGGCTGGTAGGCTGCCCTGGGTCTGTGTGAGGGTGCCAGCTGGTCTTCTCTCCTTAGAGGTCTTTGGAAGACATCTGTCATCCCTGGCCCTGAATCAGGAGCCCTTGGACTCAAGTGAAGTAAACCTTGGCTTCCTGATTTTGGTAGGGCTCCCCCAGTAGACTGCTACGTATCTTCTCAAGAGGCCCTCTCTCCCTAGCCGCCACTTACCAATGAAGTCATTGAAACATTTGGGTTTGTGTTGCCAGTAGACACCCAGGAAATAGACAGGCACTCCTGTCAGCATGATAGCCAGGCCAATGCCACACACTACTGGCTCTGACCACAGGCTGAAGATCAGCAGGAAGGCCCAGAACAGCAAGTAGATGATGGGAAACAGCAGACTAACCTGTGGGACAGAGGTACTGTGAGTTATGTGGCTCTTAGTGTCCCTTAGGATGAGGGNACCCCCCCTCTTCTTTGTCCTCATCCTTGAGGGCAATGACTGAGCTTCATTCAGCTCTGTGTCCTACACTTGAGGCTCTTAGAGGTGCTGTATTAACAGATGTTGGTGAAATTGGGCAGTGGAACAGGGAAGTAAGGATCTTTATTGTTCAGGTTCCTCCCAGGTAAGGTCAGATAAGACCTCATGACTCATGTAAGCGCCCGTGGCAGCCGGAGAAGCCCAGGGGATGAGAAGCTGGTTAGGACATTAGTGTACACTTGCAGAGGTCTTCAGGAGGGGGAGAGGCAGGAAGAAAATGACCTGGATCTGTGTTGGCTCCTATCTTCACATCACTTTCAGGCCAGGCCTTGTCTAGATGCACCATGGTGATGCTCATCCCTCACACCAGCCTCAGTTTATTTCTCTCAAGCAAGCAGAGAAGCGAAAACTGCTTAGTCCCAGGAGACCAGGACAGCCAGCAGGGCACAGAGCAGGCTAGGACCTGGGCTATATTTTGTTCAGAAGGAAGCATCAGCTCCACAGGCTTGGCTTCTTGCTCATCATGGGTGAGGGGTACCTTGGTCTTCCTGATGTGGGGGCAGCTGCTTCAGCTGCCTACCTCCCTGTGTGCTCCTCTCAGAATGGGGAGATGACTTTATCTATCTCTCCGTTCCTCTAGGAGGTTTTCTAGGAGTGGGCTAAAATGGCAGTGAAAATGTCAGTGGGAGACCGAGAGATCCGGAGAGTCCTTCTTTCTCAGACAGAAGAATCTTCTAGAAGTATCTTGTCTGTTTTCGGAACAGGATTCTCAAATAGCTCCAGGTTCTAATCAGTTGCAAGAGAACTCTGCACTTCAGTCTATCTTGTTCTGAGCAGTCTCAGACCAGACAATATCGGGGTTTCTTGGGTTTGTTTTCAGTAGCAATCACTAAGTTCATTGAGCCTCCTACTGTGTGCGGTCTCGGGAGTTTGAAAAGCAAGGACTGTAGGCAAAGACTGGACAGCTTCAAGAAAAAGGTGGTACTTGAGACCTGTTTGGCCATCGGTTAGAATTTATACAAGCAGACAGAAGGAGGCCCACTTTGGGACAGAGACATAGTGTAGTGAACCCTGATACTGGAGGAACAGGGCAGGTAAGAGAAACCTGAAAACCACCCAGAGTCTAAGATTTAAGAGTGAAGGAAGAAAGGAAATGACTGCCCCCCCCCACACATGGCCAAGAGCTACAAAGATTCACAAATCTGCACTGCACTAGACGTGTTAGAACTAGATGCATTAGGAACTCCAAGGCAGATCCTCTCACCTTGATGGGGCGGGGGATGTCAGGCTTCTTCCAGCGAAGGACTATCTGTCCCGCAACCGTAACCCCGTAGAAGAGGTAGTTGATGAAGCCCACGTAGTTGATGAGTGTGTACATGTCACTGGTGACCAGCATTAGCAGTGTGGAGAGGCACTAGGGAAGTGAGAGCGAAGGAAGGAGACTGGAGAGGACATTCCTGGGTTAGGGGATGCTCTGCCCCTCCAGGCCAGGTGTGCTATTTTATAGTGGACATTTCAAGAGGGGGACTTCACAGCCACCTTGAGCAGCCTAGGATGGACTATACCTTTATTGCCAGGAACTTCTTTCTAGCTTTTTTGAGACAAGGTCTCTCTATGTAGCCCTGGCTGTCCTAGAACTTGCTATGTAAACCAGGCTGGCCTCAAACTCAGAGATCTGCCTGCCTCTGCCTCCTGGGTGCTGGGTGTGGGCCACCATGTCTGGCTAAGAGTTTCTTTCTTATTACAGGGGTAAAATCAAAGTATATAACCACTGTTATGGGGTGAAGAGTAATCAATCAATCAGAATGGATATCTGGATTGGCCATGCGGGTATTATTTGGCTCTGGGCAGTCCCTATCTCATTATATTTCACTTTTGATTATGGCTCAAGCTAATTTTTTCCTTTTTNTTCTTTTGACCCCCTAGAGAGATTGTTTACTGCTAAGTAATGGTTTGTTCTTCTTAGTATCATTTTCTCCTGGCTGAGTGATCTAATTTATTTTTCTCATTAAAAAATGATTAAACAGCTGGGTGGTGGTGTACACCTTTAATTCTAAGCACGCAGGAGGCAGAGGCAGAAGGATCTCTGTAAATTCTAAGGCCAGCCTGGTCTACAGAGTGAGTTCCAGGACAGCCAGGGCTATACAGAGAAACCCTGTCTCGAAAAACCGGGGCAGGAGAGGGGGGAGATTAAACAGTAACATATAGTAACAATAGCCAGATTCTTAGCATTCTACAAATACAAACTCATTTAAATCTTTAAGATCTCTATGAGGTTTTCTTGATGGAAGTCACTTTTCAACTTCAAAGTCATCTCCATGTCTCTCTTGGAATGAACTGGTGGGGAGAGGCACTGTGCATGCCTGTGGTGCACTTTGAGCATTTACACACCTGACAGCCAATACAGCCTCAGATACCGTCAGTCCTAGCAGCCGCTGTTAAGCTGATGTGAGAACCACCCACTACTAATTATACACTAGACGCTACCCTCTGATAATCTATGAAGGCCAATGAAAGCCTTAGTTCTCCCATGGGATCCGATGGTGACAGAATTTTAGTAGGTGAACAGGTTAGAGTCTCACTGTACCTGCCTTGCAGTCACAGTACTGCAACTCACAGCTGAGAAAAAGCCATAGGACTCTTTGAGAGTACTGTCCTCTTTCATCTCTTTCTGCACTANCCAATCAAGACGACCTTTGNCCTGCATCTGAACATTCTGGAATTCTCCCAGTGAGCTCCCTTACCTTGACTTCTTCTAATCACCTCTCTTGGGGATCAAAATAAGGTTTTAATTAAAAAAATTTAATGAGGACAAATCTTTGCTTCTTCCTTTAACACTCTAGAACAGTGNTTCTCAACCTTCCTAATGCTATGCCCCTTTAATACAGTTCCTCATGGTGTGGTGACCCCCAACCATAAAATTATTTTCGTTGCTACTTTATAACTGTAATGTTGCTACTGTTATGTATTGTAATGTAAATATCTGATGTGCGGGATATCTGATATGCGACCCCATAGGGGTCGCACCCTACAGGTTGAGAACTGCTGCTCTAAATGATTCTGTTCTTCTTTTTTTTTTTTTTACACTCCATTTCTTCCCCATTCAAAGTTGCCTTTTCCCCACCTTCAGTTCATGAGTTTTCCTGTCTGTGACTTTTCTTACCAGGTGTGCCCTGAACTAGATTTATCTTGATAGCATTTTCCAAGAGGCTGACAGGGAACCCTAGGGCAGAAAGTGGTGGTGGGGGAGAAGGGTGAGCATGTGCAGTGACCAGCTCAAGCACTGCACCCTTGTGGTAGCAGGTGCCAATAAGGCCAGGGACAGAGACATGGGTGTGTGAGGCTGTGGCATCCCAAGTCTTTTCAGTCTGACTCAATGGGATGGGAGAATAAAACTGAGCCAGCCTGAGAGTTACGGATGTTTTAGACTCGGGATCTTTTCTAATTATATCCCTTGACATTCACAAAGCCAATGGCCACATGTGCTAGCTTAGCTAGGGCCGACTGAATCACAGAGCTAGACCAGAAGTTGACAGGTATGTGTGTGCAGATAGTGTGAATCCCAATCATGACGGGCACAAAGCGAGGGGAGGATCTGGGCAAGGCCAGCAGCATCGGGGCCCTTACTGTGAAGAGCAGTGCTGGGATTGGGGTGCAGCGCTTCACGTGGATCATGGCCAACACGCTGGGAAGGTGGCCTTCTCTGGCTCCAGCAAAGAACAGCCTGGCAAGGAGAAAAGTAGGTCAGCNTGGGCTAGCCTGTGGACCACTAAGCNGAGGCTCTCTCATCCATGCCCACCCTTGGCTCACATAGTAGCACCCTCCACCAGCCAGGACCTGCCTTTGTGTGCACACTTTCCAGTCCACTAGTCACAGGACCTATGTTCACAAATGCAGGCACAGGCATACCAGAGGCAGCCAGTGGATAAGTGGACGGATACTGGGCATGTGGACACTGAGAGTATGATCTGGCTGGCTCAGAGCACTGTATGTCACTCTGAATCACTCCCATGTTTCAAGGCGATAGGAACAGCTTCTCTGCCCTTATTTTTTATTTTTGGTTCTTTGAGACATTCTCATGCAGCCTATGTGGTCCTGAACTTCTCTGTAGCCAAGACAGACCTTAAATTTCTGATCCTCCTGCCTCCATTTCCTGAATATTGGAATTAAAGTCTGTCCCTTTACCTGGCTGCAATCCTCCTTTGAATAAGAACCTTCTCTCCCTTAAGGGCTATTGATTCCCTGGCACACAGCTCCGAGCTACCTGTGCAATGCATTAAAAATATCCTCATCATATTCAGAGAGCAGCTGCTACTGTGAGAATGGAGAGGGGCCATGGGCTGGAAAAGGACAGGTGGGAACCCGTGAGAGTCAGTAAAAGTTCTGAGCTCATCTTCTTTGGTGTCTGTAACTGTCACAACTTAACAATCACACTTAAAATTTGTGCATTTTACTGTATATACACTGCACTTAAAATTTATGCCCTTAGAACTACTCATTCTATTCCCAAGAAGCCTTCTTTAAAAAAAGACAACTAATAGGTGCTGAAAGGTACATACACAAAAAGCTTCGGGCAGTGAGTGAAACTGTAAATATCCTGAATGCTTAAAATGTGAGATTGGCTAAAGAAATTAGGATGTATCTGTAAGGTGGAAAATTATGAAGTAAAGAAATTGTGTTTTTTTAAGATTTTATTTATTTTTACTTCATGTGTATGAGTGTTTGTCTGAATGTATGTCTGTGTACCATGTGCATGCAGTGTCTGTGAANGCCAGAGGAAGGAGGCAGATCATTACAGATGGTTGAGCTGTGTGTGGGTGCTGGGAGTTGAATCTGGGCCATCTCTTCAGCCCTCAAAATCATGTTTCTGAAGAAAATGATGATGTGAGAACATGCTCACAATATAACATCACACAAAAATGCAGAANACAAAACTGTGATCCTGAGCTGGGTGTGGTGGCACATGCTTGCAAACCAGGCACACCAAGCCTGGGGCAGAGGACTTCCAGTTTGAGGCTAGTGTTATATGAGACCCTGTCTCACAAATGGGGAGGGGGCTGGAGGGCTGACCCATTAGTTAAGAGCACTTGTTGCTCTTGCAGAGGAACTGGGTTCAATTCCCAGCACCCACATGGTGGCTCACAACCACTTGCAATTCCAGTTCCAGGGGGACTCAACATCCTCTTCTGACTCTGTGAGTGCCAGGCATGCACACAGTGCACAGACATACATGCAGGCAAAAGTCATATACATTAAAAAGTAATTAAAAAAAAATCTAAAAAATGGGAAGGGGGTTATACACTCTTAGGAGGGGAAGGAGATAGCGGGGAAGATAGAGACACACAGACTCACAGAGAGAAAAACATCAAAGCAGTCCCTTTCCTCTTTCTCTTTGTGCCTCTTCCAAACAAAACAAAACACCACCACCAAAAAACAACCGTGTAACTGTCAGCAGTCCTTTACATATTAGCATTCATAATCTGTTTGCTTTAAAAGTTTTAATTTCATTTATTTACTTATTTGTTTGTTTGTGTGTATGCTATCTATGGCACACTCGTGAAGGTCAAATGACAAATTGTGGGAGTTCTCCCCTTCCACCATGTGAGCTGTGTTCCTGGGGTCAAACTCAGGTCACCAGGCTTGGCAGTAAGGGCCTTTAACCTGCTGAGCCATCTACTTTTACTTTTCTCTAGGGCAAGTGGCCCTTAATGGATGAGAGGAAGGTGATAGTGTGACAGTGCACAGGCTTTGGCTATATGTAGCCCAGGCTGGCCTGCAAGTCTTGNCCTTCTTGATTTAGCCTTCTGAGGGCTGAGATCAGAGGTGTGTGCTACCATTCCTGGTACGGACTACGGATTCTAAGGGAACTGCCACTCCATGCTTTGTCTATAGATAGAATGGTGCTAACAGTAGCAGCTCAGAAGTGTGGGAGCTGACTGTGACTCCAAGAACCCATAAGCAGTTGTCACNATGGACCACTCAGGCCAGCTTCCCTAATTTCATGCAAACACATGCAGCCCTCCCTTCCTCCATGCTACGGTCTTTCCAGCCAGCACAGTCTCATGCTCTGCATCGAGCCGAGGGGGCTCTGGGACTTCATCATGCACATAGCCAGGCTCTCATTTATAGCCTCCTCCACATACAGCCAGGACCAAGTATAACTGTTCAGGTCTAACAGCCCCATGTCAGGTTCACAAGCTAGGGGACAATGGAGGAATGATGGCACTAAGGAACACACACACACACACACACACACACACACACTGCTTGCTCAGCAAGGACCATCCAATGCAAACTAAGACATAAAAGGATGAGAGAGAGGAGGGAGGGAAGAGGGGGAGAAGAAAAGTAGCAGGTGAGCAGAGGTGGCCTAGGAAGGGAGGCCACGCCTCGGGCATCTCCTGCACGCACATGACTATACTGCATGCATACAGGCCACTGTGTGGCCTGCCTGAGGGACAAACCCCAAACTAAAACGACTGTAGCCAGCCACTCTCTTCCAGCAGATCCCAGGGAGCCTCAGGGGTCACTGCTCTTCCACTGCCGGCCCTCTGCCGGGCCTCCAGGTGGCCACGGCTCCTGTGTAACATGCACACAAGGTTGCTGGGTGTGAGTGTGGGTCCTCCTCAGGCACAGGTGATACCCATACTCCCTCTCTATTGCTCTGGATCCTGAAAACATGGGCAGCTCTGTCACCTCACAGGAATTTCTCTGTGATGTGACAAGTGGCTTGGGTTCATCTGAGCCCAGGTTCATCTTTTAAAATAGGACTGTGCTCCCAGGGCACAGAAACCCTATGGGCCACACAAATGGTAACCCTTGGACATCTGTACACCCAGTGGTCCAGTCTAGAGATGGCAGGAAGGGACGTAACAGAGGGGACTGATTCCTGGATAGACAGAGGCAATGATCCAGGGCCCACTCATNTTTCTGGCTTCCCAAGAATTCTGGGTTGGGGTTGTGGCTACCGGCTCTCTCATTGACAGGAGTTTCCTTTTTCTACTCTTCTCTACTCAGGCTTGTGGCCTCTAACAACACCTGCCTCCTGAGTAGGGAGTCATCCTACATCCTCAGGACACTCAGAGGGATCTCACCCCATGTAGATTCTGGTTCCAGACATTCATGGGAGGCCAGATCTAGAGGCTTCAAACATAAGAAACCATCCTGGTCCCTTTCAAAGTAGGGTTTCTTTCTGGACAGTAGCAGCCTGTGTCTAGACAAGTGGGAAGGGGGACTTCAGGAATGTAGTCAAGATATTATCCTGCTGCCAAAGCACGATGGATTGCCACCTGCACACCACATGTCACAGGTCACCCTGTGAGCAGCAGACCCCCCTTAGCACACACACTGACATGCATGCTCCTGCAAAGCCACCACTCAGGAGGTTGCACAGACCCCTGCTGACAGACAAATCCATCAAATACACACAGAGCAATGGACACAGAAAAGTGGTCCAGGGAGGGCTCAGGCAAGCACTTACCGGGAGGAGGTGAAGAGTGAGCCGTTGACTCCTCCGAAAGTGGACAGGGCAACAGAAATGGGCATGATCCAGGCCATGACCCCCAGAAGCTTCTCTCCAAAAGTCTGGNAAAGAAAACAAGAAGTGAGTGGCGAGAAAGAGGTAAGGCCCCTATTCCAGCTTGCTCCTCACTTCCGGAGTGCCTGTCTCCCATCTACCCTGCTGATTCTCTTTGGCTAGAGCCCGGGTGCAGACTACCATGCCACAGGAACAGCTACACATCAGGAACACATGCTGTGGGCTAACTAGCTGAGGGGGCCAGGGTATGGCAGTGATAACAGTAGTGAACTAACACTTATCCTTGGTTACAAATGAGGAAGCTGAGGCACTTGGTGATCTACAGCTTACCTCAGATCATACACTGGGGTAATGGAGGGGCCAAGATTGGAAGTTGGGTGCTACAAGTCCACCTTGTGTACGCTACGGATTTCTCCAAACATGGAGGGACACAGACTTAGGAGTCAGATCTGGTTTCAAATCCTAGTACCACCTTGAACAAGACTTATACTTTTATTTATTATTATTATTATTATTATTATTATTATTATTATTATTATTATTATCATTATTATTATTATTATTGCTGAGGATCAAGTACAGGGTCTCGCTTGTGCTAGGCAAGTGCTCTACCACTGAGCTATTCTCTCTCAGCCCTGAGTTTATTATCCTTGAGCCTCAGTTTCCTGGGTATAAAATAGGGATGAACCCTAGTTTGAGTCTCCAAACTCACAGAAGCAGATTCTGTTGGTAGGAAAATAAAGACTGGCTAGTTTCTTTAGCTGAGAAAGAAGTGGTTGTGAATTTAGAGATGAGTCTTCATGTCCATATCCATGTATGTATACAGTTCAGGGCACCAGCCTTTGCTAGAGTCTCTGAGCCAGGCTTATAGGATGAGCCTGGGAGGTGGTATCTGGAAGAGATGTCCTGTTGTGCATGGGAGGCTGCTGGATTTAGGAGCAGGCGGCCACAGGAGATGGCATCTTCATGTTCAAAGATGAGACNAGAGATGACAGTGTTTGGTTTGAAGCTGGGTGAAGGTATAGCATGGCTCCTAGTCCTACCTCAGGTATCAAGTACGTGTGCGTGTGCGTGTGCGTGTGTGTGTGTGTGTGTGTGTGTGTAGTGCTGGGGATGGAACACAGGGCCTTGCACATGCTAGGCAAGCATTCCACTACTAAATTACATCCTTGGCCATTCAATACCCACTTTTCCCTGATGAGAGCAATTAGTTTGTATGATTCCCAAAGAAAAAAAGGACAGAGAATCAGCATCTGTCCTGTGCAAGCATATGTCTCTGTGAAGAGCAGTCTCTCTTCTTACATAACCTGCATGCTTAGAGTGCCCTAGACCAGGAGTCAGTGAATTTGTTCTGTAAAACATTGATATTTCAATACCAAAGCCATATAGACTTTGTGGCAATATCTCAGGTAGCTATGGTAGCTGTTTTGGAAGCAACGCAGCCATTGGTTTGCTCCCGGGCACGTGAAGACACCCTGTCGAGGACACATGTAGATTTGACCCTGAGGAAGGGGGATGACTTCCAGTTCCATGAGGCACTGGATCAGGGAAAAGCAAGAGGGCTATGCAGGCAGAGCTACATCAGCATTCCAGGTCTGNGACCCAGAGTGATTTCTTACCACAGCGACTGCATTTGAGGCCAGCAGCTCCTGGGGGGACATTGCAGTGACATACGCGACATTGGCAAAGACATACACAAATGTGACCAGTGGGATGGAGATGAAGATGGCTCTAGGAAGGTTCCTGTAGAGGGAGAGGAGGTGAGAGGGATGCCTGTACCAGGAATGTGTTCTGCTAGGGGACCACATGAGCCTAGACTTGCAGCTTCTTGGCCCTTCCTCTCTCTGGGAGGCAGGTTTTGACTCAGATAGGGCAGGATAATTAAGAGGAAATGGAACAGCTAAGGCTAGAAATGTGTTTCCCTCCTACTTATCACTTCTTGACTCAGATCTGGACCATGCACCCTTTCTGCTGCCTTAAGACATAAGGCTGGGCTTGGCCCCAAACAGATAAAATGCTGAGATGTCTCAGAATAGTTCCTTCTCTGCAGCAGCCACACTGTCCTGCACAGCTTTCTGATTATTATTTTTTTCTTTTCTTTTTCTTTTTTTTTTTTTGAGACAGGGTTTCCCTGTGTAGCTCTGGCTGTCCTGGAACTCAATCTGTAGACCAGGCTGCTCTTGAACTCACAGAGATCCACCTGCCTCTGCCTCCCGAGTGCTGGGATTAAAGGTGTGTGCCACCACTGCCTGGCCCAGCTTTCTGATTTTTTTACTTGCCCTGGGACAGTCATAGGACCCTTTCTCTTCTCTTAGCCAGGTGCATAGTAAATGGTTCAAATTCCTGGGAAATGAATTGTTGCTTCATGAAAGAGCAGGACACGTCCAGCATTGGGGCAAGAAGTGGGTCTATGCTCCCTTTTCCCAGCAATGGGCACCATGTGGCCTAAGGGTGACTAGAAGAGCTGGACTCATTTAACTCACTTGTAGGGATCCACAAGCTCCTCAGTCACGTAATTAAGAAAGTTCCAGCCTCCATAGGCAAAGGAGCCCTGGAGGAAAGCCAGAGCGACGAGGCCGATGTCAGGTTCTTGGAAATTCTCAAATGCATTCTTTGGCTCCAGCCAAAAGAACTCTCCTGTGGACACAACAGGCAGGTGGGCTGCTCAGAGAGAGGAGCCNGGGCTCAGCAGCCTCTGGTCACCCCACACATTGTCTCGCCCTCCCCTGTGGTGATCTGTCAGCTCCTTGTCTGCTCTTCAGTGAGCCCTCTGTGTGAGAGAAGGAGAGCTAAGAGGAGTGGGGAAATCCAGGTCCAGGACTTCTCCGACCCCAGAACCTTAGAACCATGAGTCTAAACAGAGGTTCAGGTTCAAAGCACATCTCAGAATGTCCTTTTTATTTTTATTTTATTTTATTTTTGTTTTTTTTTTCAAGACAGGGTTTCTCTGTGTAGCCCTGGCTGTCCTGGAACTCACTCTGTAGACCAGGCTGGCCTCAAACTCACAGATACACTCCTGCCTCTGCCTCTCTAGTGCTGGGATTTAAAGGTGTGAGCCACCATGCCTGGTAGAATGTCCTTTTAGAAAAGGCAATATTATTTGTTCATGTAAATGGGGAGGCTAACATCAATGGCCGTCTTTTGACTGCTTTCCTTGATATATGATTTGCATTTTCATGAAGAAAGCGTAAGGAACAACCACCACTCAAATGGAAGCTTACACAGAGCTCCAGGGGCCTGTCAGTTCAAGCATATTTTGCTTGCTTTGCCAATAGCCCACCACTTCCTAAGGGATAGCTGGTCTCCTTCCAGGTCCTTTAATAAAGAGCATTTTACCTGCCCTCCCAGAATTTACTGCAGTTTCTCAACATTGTGGACCCTTAGGAAAAAAAAAATGATGTTGGGGTTGGGCTGGAGATATGGCTTAGCAGTCAGAGCACTTGCTGTATCAGCACAGGACCCAGGTTTGATTCCCAGCAGCCACATCATGGCTCACAACCATCTGAAACTCCAGTTTCTGATGATCCAATGCCCTCTTCCAGCTTTACAGGCACTGGGCATGCACAGGGCACATATATACATGTGCAGGCAAAACACTCAGACATATAAACATAGTTTTTTGGTTTTTTTTTTTCTGGACTGAAGACGTAACTGTGTAGCAGAGCGTTTGCCTAGCATGTGCAAAACCCTAGGTTTGGGTACACACACACACACACACATACACACACACACTCACACACACTCACACACACATACACACACACACTCACATACACTCACATACACTCACACACATACCACAGATACCCACAGCTGCTGACTAGGAAAGGTTGGGATAAAACAGAGTAACTGGCTGTGTTATTTAGACATCTGTAACCCAGCATTAGGACAGGAAATCAGGAGATTTGTGTGAACAGGAGAAAGAATTGAGATCAGGTTAGGAAGGATTCATTATCTTTGAAAAGATAGGACAATGTTTCCTAAGCCTAGATTCCTGAAAACAATATTACTCCCGCGCCCCCACACACAGGCTTAATCCCGCTGATGAAAAGAATCAAGGGCAGTATCTAGAACAAACTGTTGTCTGCAGGTTCTCCACTCTGCCTTCAGAGCTTGTGGGCAGGCAGGAGGTGTTCCTGTTTGTCATTTCATTTTCTCCAAGAGGCAGTGACGCTGTGCAGAGCCCAGCAGTGCTGCGGGTCCCATGGAAACCAAATACAGATTAAATCCAATGGGGAATGTTGGCAGAGGCCTCAAGAATGTAGAGTTCTTTTCCCCCGGAGATTATGAGTAACATCGAAATATATAAAATTCTCCTCTTCGCTTCTTCATTTTAAGATATTAACAAAGTACAACAGAAAATGTAAGGAACTTCTTCCCTAGGGTTGTAGCAAAATAGCAACTGAGTTCAGAGCCCTGGGGCCCTTGCTTAGCTGTGTGAGTCCTGAGGCAAGTGTGGAGAGATGGATCTTTGCAAGATGGCATATGAGAGTGGAGGTGGGGGCATCCCTAACACTGAAGAAAAGTTTCTCACCCCCTTTGTCAAGCAAAAGGACAGCAGGAGTCAGTCTAAGTCAGAACAGGGAAATCTCAAGATGTGTCTAGGCGAGGGGTGAAGAGTNGTANGGAGTCCTGTGGCTCCCACGACCTTTACCTTTGCATATCTGCACAACACCCATGATGATGATGAGGGCCAGGGCCAGGAGCTTCCCAGCTGTGAAGATGTCTTGAACCCGGGTGGCCCATCGGACACTGGAGCAGTTGACCCACGTGAGCAGCACTGAAATGACACCAGATAGGCCCTCAGAGACTGCAGGACACACTGCTCCTGCCTCCTGACTCACACCCACAGTCCCAGTGACCAGAAACTTTGGCTCGATTAATAGGTTACAATGGGGATTACATGCCCCAAATTAGAGCTTGGTCAGAGTGTGCATTCCTCGTCCAGGGCTAGAAGCCAGATAGGCAGGGACGTGTGGGCACTGACTCAGAGGAGACTTATTCATGAGCAGGGAACAGAATGGACTTAGGATTCCAGTTATGATCTGCTCATGGGGAACCCTGAGCCGCTAGTGTAATCTTGGATATTGCCTTAGCCTGGTTCTGGGGCAACAGAGGGTTAGGGACTTTGTTAATTAGGTTTATTAAAGTATAAAATTCACCTTAAAGCAACAAGCAATAATAACAAAAAACTCGTGCCCTCCTGCCTCAGCCTCCTCTTCAAGTGTCTGAATTACAGGTTTGTGTCACCACAGCTGGCTTAAAATT
>LZPO01054712.1:683574-693595 GCA_001675575.1 Neotoma lepida
CATGCACCACCACCTGGCCCATCATCTCTTCATACGGGAAAACAATGTGCTTCCGGCCTTGGCTTCTCANGAGGGGATCACACTTATCTGGGAATCTGAGCTGGTGGGGGGCGTCCATCATTTTAGAAAGGGAATGTTAGAAAGGGAGCGTGGGATGGTTTCTCTACGCTCCCTCCTCATGTCCCTCACACCTGGATGAGGGGNCACAGAAAATCCCAATATCCTTTCAAGCTCAGGTGGCACATATTCCTAAACCTAGCAGCTGTGACACCGAGGCAGCTGTGACATGGAGGCAGCTTTGCAAGCTTATCAGCCTCGGCTACTCGGCGAGACCATACCTCAAAACAACAAGACATTTGCCTCTAAATTATTATCTTTATGTTAATTTATGTGTGTGTATCTAATTGTGGATATGCTAATAGTGTGTGGGTGTCCTTGAGAACCAGATGAGGCCATAGGTTTCTCGGAGTGAGTTCTAGGTGGTTGTGAACTACTCTGTGGTGGTTGGGAACCAAGCTTGGGTTCTCTGGAAGAGAAGCAAGTGCCCTTAACTGCTGAGCCATCTCTTTAGACCCTACATCTTGTTTATTTATTAGAAAAAAACAACTTTACTTTAGCCAGGTGGTGGTGCACGCCTTTAGTCCCAGCATTTAGAAGGCAGAGGCTCTACTGAGCCATCTCCTGAGATGTATCCCNCTAAGTCTTTGGGGAGAGTTTTTATTTCTTGTGATTAAGTAACTAGGGATAGAATTCTGGTCATATGGTAAATGCACATTTAATTTTAGAAGAAACTGTTGTATGTTTTCCAATGACGAATGACAGCAAGTTTTCAGGTGCCTGCTTGCCAACTATTTGTCTATGTTTGTTGGTGGCATGGATGGGGGTGCCTCCAGCTCTGCCTCCTTACAGGAGTCACAGTACCTTCAACATCGTGGAACCTGCCTGGCTGGCCAAGTGCGAAGGGGCCAAATGCTAGGCAGGTGGGCACTCCGCTTTACCACAGCACTGTCTAGACAACTCTCAGGAGCTATGGCTTACAAATGAATGTTTTTGTTTTGTTTTTCAAGACAGGGTTTCTCTGTGTAGCCTTGGCTATCCTGGAANTCACTCTGTAGATCAGGCTGGCCTCAAACTCAGAAATCCNCCTGCTTCTGCCTCCAGAGTGCTGGGATTAAAGATGTGTGCAACCACTTCTGGCAAAAGCATGATTCTTAATTTCCAGATTGTTGCAAAGTACTTGAGAACAAAGAGAAAAAAATCCTCTTGGCTCTCCTTTTCCTGAAATAGTGATCAGGGTACTCTCCAGTGCTCAAAAGTCACACACAACACTGTCAAAGCCAGGGACTACTTCCGTCTTTCATGCCTCCCAAGGACTCAGCCTTCACTTGAATGTTAATTACAGCAACATCTTATCCTTAAGTGGACTCCTATTTTCCAAGTGTTTCCCAACCCTGCTAGATCCTGGGGACATGTCAACAAAGCAGGAAGGTCCTGCATGACCAGCTGTCTGTGATTGTCTTCCCTGCATTGTCTGGAATAGGCAAACTTCTCCNACCTTTCCAGACCTACCTGTTTCATGAAGCTTTGTAATTTTATTGATTCCCGACAACATGCCTGCAAGGTAAGCTGTATCAGTCACGTTTTATAGACTGTTCCTGGATGGAACAGTCCCACACCATTTTGATTATATCTCATTGTGGTACCTATTCATATTAAAGTTATCTGAGGCAGGGGACTGCTCTGAGCTCAAGGCTACCCTAGAGTACATATCAAGTACTGGGTTAGCCAGGAATGCAGTTAAAATTCTGTTTAAAAAATAAAAATAAAAAATTATATGTATATATATAATTTCTTTCTTTTTATCATTTTCTCATCTTTAACTCCCAAGCATACATATCATTGGTACTTACAAACAGCAGAGGTACAACAAATATTTAATAAAGGAAGCAAATGCCATAATCCATTGGTTCTCCAATCTTACTCTGAATTCCACAGCACATACCATTCTCCCCTGTTCCCTCAGAATTTCATTAATTGAGGAGACAATCCCCAGTTGTTTTCATAGTGTTGAAAGAGTAATAGGAAGTCTGACTTTTGAGAGTAGAAACTCTTGATTCCTCATGCAAGAGCTATTAGCCAGCCTGCGATCATAGCAGGAGAATCAAAACATGTTCCTGGAAGACAGATTTTAAGTGCCTGAACAGGGAGAACATTTTGTAAATACTAGAATGTTCCAGATGGACAGAGATCTTGATAAATACACATTTGGCTATCTTACTCAATTCAGTAAGGATTTCAGGGCCATGTTCCTGGTGATAATCCAACCCAAATCACCCTAAACAACTTGACCGTGACCTCATCTTCTCCCCAGGGCCCTGAGATAGGCTGGGTACAAGGCCAGGTGTCCCATACCCAGAAATCCAGGCAGCAACAGCAGTGACGAATCAAGGCTGAAGGAGACAGACTTATAAAAAGAAGACTAGAAAACAAAACCCACGTGGCTTAGGGATGGGTGAGGATTACGAGGTAAGGGCTTGCTTGTGTCTTGATCTTTCAACCTCCCCAGAACAAAAGCATCTTCCAGCAAGGGGAGGTGAAGGCAGGGCAGAGAGATGACAGGAAAGCACTTGAGGGAAAGCAGAGCAGGACAGACTCACAGCAGTGCCTCCTCCCTTGTGTGCTGGAACAGAAAACATAAAGTCCTCTTTACAAGACTCAGTGTGACTGAGGTGACCAAAGGACAGNTGTTTGGTCATGTAGTCTTGTTGTTAATGTCTTCTGTTACTGCCAGTCTTCACAAGAACTCAGACCTTGACTAATATTTAACCTTTCAGTGTCAAAGAGATCTTTCCGAGGTAAGACAAGTGCTGAGGAACAGGGTTAGGCAGATTGCCCGTGCNCCCTAATCTCTCAGAACAATGTTGCAGGTCCAAGGCTTACCCTTCACCCTACAGTTGGGCCATCACGGCANGTGACTGAGAGGAAAGAGGGGACTTTGAGTCTCCTGGTACAGNNGAACAGCTTCCCTCACAGCAGCTGAAACTTGAGCCTCCAACCAGAGAGGAAAGGTCAGAGAGTGAAGGCAGTACTTGCTGGGTGTTTGCCAAGGCCTTCCTGCGTAGGAGGCCTGGTGCTGCCCATCTGCCACCCAGCACCCCTTTCTGCTGCCAATGACTATGTTCTCTCTGTCTCTGTGCAGCTAGACCCTGAATTCTGCACATCTGGAATATAGTGACTCCAGGAAAGCCTCATGTAGATGGGACCGGGGGCACTATAGCTCAAAATGTAATGGTTTCTCTCCACCCGTCACCGATCTACACAGGGTCTACCAGGGCCAGACACACTGGTATGCGAGTGAGTTGAGAGACAACTGAAAGTTAGACATTATGGTACAAGCCTGTAATCCCAGCCCTCAGGAGGCTGAGCTTGGAGGGCTGATGTGAGTTTGAGGCCAGCCTTGGCAACTACAGAGACTTTGCCTTAACTACCCCTCTCAACACCCGCCCCCAAATCCAAAACAAAACAAAAAGGTAAGCACAAAACAATGTATTGAGAGCAGAACTAGCACAAGAGTCAGCAAGTATCCATACGGGACCCAGGCCAGCCCAGGGCATCCTGGGGAAGGGGTCCCAGCAATGTGAGCTTCATAGCTTCGGTCTAGCTAGAAAAAATAATGGAAAACTCTAGTTCTTGTCCATGGTAACCTATTCCCAGTGGTTGCTGGTCTCTGGAGTTCTGTGGAACTCCAAGCTTATCTGATTCTCTTGGGCATTTCTTCTTTCTGTCTTTTTTTGGTTCCTGAATTAAAAAATAGAAAAGGAAAAAGATGAAAAGACTACCAAGAGGACCTGCTGAGCTGGTGAGTCTTGAGTTCAAGGCCAGCTTGCTGTGTGACTTAACAAGGTCCTGTCTGAGAGGGAGAAAGGAAGAGGAAGGTGAGGAGAGGGAGAGAGGGAGTCTCTAGACCAGTGGTTCTCAATTTTCTTAATGCTGCAACCCTTTGATATGGTTCCTCATGTTGTGGTGACCCCCCAACCATAAAATTATTTTCATTGCTACTTCATAACTGTAATTTTGCTATTGTTATGACTCATAATATAAATATCTGATATACAGGATGTAAATATCTGATATGTGACCCCCAAAGGGGTTGTGACCCACATGTTGAGAACCACTGCTCTAGGGGATATAGCTCAATGAAAGAGCNCTTGACTAGCATTCACAAAGTCAATCCCCAGTGCTGGTAAGAAAAACAAACCAAACCCAGCAAACAACCATCTTGTTCCCAGCAGAGGGAGTGTACTCAGCCTCACCTCAGACTTGACCCTCAAACTTTGACCTTTAGGTAGCACAGAAGTTGTTCCTTTACTTCCTTTGCATTGAAGAGGTAGCATTAACCTTCTCTTAGGGAGTCAGAATGATGGCCACTCAAAAGATGCCAACATTCTAATCCTTAGGATTGGTAAATATTGAAAATGAACTTTGTAAATGTGATTCAGTTAAGGATCTGGAGACACGGAGCTTATTTTGGATTATCTGAATAAGCCCAAATGTAATTATAAGAGTCAACAAGAGGGAGACAAGAGCCATAAAAAAAGAGTTTATGATGGAAATGGGGGAAGGATGGGAACAGGGAGAGAGGGAGGGAAGGAGAGAGCATTGGAGAAGCTATTGCTGACTCTGAAGACAAAAGGGTCCATGAGCCAAGGAATGCAGGAGGACCCTAGGAACTAGAAAAACTCNTTACAGTCTCTAGAGACACCCAGCCTCACTGACACTTGAGTTTAGGACTCCTGACCTCCAAGACCTTAAGGCGACAAGTTGTGTTGTGGGATATTTGCACACTATGTGAAAGTGTATTGTTGTGACAAAAAGCTAAAGGGCCAATAGCTATGCAGGAGGTAGAGGTGGGATTTCCCAGGAGAGAAAGGAAGAGGAGGAATCCAGGGATTCGGAAGAAGCTAGGAGACAAGGAGATGAGATGGTAGGTGCAAGATGAAGGAGAGGTAACACCACGTGACAGAACATAGATTTTAAAAATATGAGTTAAGTTATAAGAGCTAGTTGAGACTAGCCTAAGCTAAAGGCCAAGCTTTCATAATCAATAATAAGTCTCCAGGCCATTATTTGCAGGCTGGCAGCTGATGAAAAACTACTACTATAAAGTTGTACAGTTTTAAGCCACTGAGATTAGGGTAATTTGACACAGCAGCAGTGAAAAAGGAATACGGGGACAGACACNGTGCAGAAACAGCATAAAGCAGAACCTGGCTCCCAAGAGAAAAGCTTTTAAAGAGTGACTGGGTGGAGCTGGAGTGTGGCTTAGTGGTGGAGTGTGCACTTACCGAGTGCCCTGGGGTCAAACCCCAGTACCCAAACAGAAGCACTATAGGGAGCAGTGGGACAACTTATACCTGGACTCCAGGGTCCAGCAAGAAGAGGAGAGCTCTCTAGAAGTGGGCTCGTGAAGGTGAGGTCAGCAGTGTGCTAATGCAGTCAGCACACTTTTATACTGCAAGATGACATTTCCACTCTCTGGTTGCCCAACCAAGCTTGATCCCACAACTAGGGCAACGCCCTCTGATCTTCCTCTCTGGGTAGCTGTCCCACCATGGATGACCGTGGCTTCCCTCTTCTTTTAGAGAAACTCAAAAGCATAGGAAACAATAGTCCTTCTCCATCTAATCCCCTGGGCTCCTCCAAATCTCTCCATATTCCAGACAGCTTCAGGCTCACACGGACAACCTCGACCCCCAAACAAACCAAACCNAAACCAAAACCACAGGTCCAACTTCTAGCGAGGCAAGTGGGTGCTGGATGCCAAAATATTCACAGGCATGATGCCTTTGTTCTTTATCCCCTTGCTTGTCTGTTTTGGAGACAGGGTTTCATATATCCTTGGCTAGCCTCCAACTCTACATGTAGTTGTGGATGAATTTGAACTGCTGGTCCTCCTGCCTCCATCTCCCGGGAGCCGGGATTACAAGTGTGCACCTCCATGCCTGGCTCACCCCCACTGTTTTGTTGGTCTCCTTATTTTATTGACCTGAAGTTATAATCAAAGGTCATGAGAGGAGTTAAGAGGCAAAGCCAAGAGGCTGAGGCTGGCTGCTTTGCCTGTGTGAGGCACTGGGTTCAGTCCCCAGTGCTGAGGAAAACAAACAACACCAGTGAGATGATCTCAAGAGTCCTGTGACTGATTTCATTCCTCAAGTCAGAGCTAGAAAGAGGTCACACAGTGTACTGTGTTGTCGTAGACACTAGACACACTTTGATGGAACCCATTCTGTGATTTCTNTCAGCTAAATTCAGTAGGTGCAAAGACACGTGAGGTAAGGACAGACAAGGAAGGAGCATGATAGGGGTGGAGTCACAGGATTATTAACTATAGACAAAAGAGGCAATTGAAAAGTCAGCTCTTCAGACCATTTGAAATAAAACACCAGTGGTCAGTAGTATAAGCAAATCTTCATTTAGAATGTTCTAAAACTGGGTTAGGGAGCTGTGACGTTGCTTGGGATTTCCTTAGAACATACAGTCAGGGCTACGCCTGCCACTCTTGCTCCTGGTCAGAGGAAGACCAGGTGAGTTTTGAGTGTTGGTTGAGTGCACAACTAGTAGTTAGAACTCAGAATGGCTAGTGTAAGGAGTGAAGTGGTCAGGAGGCAGAGGGTATTAGTAACTCGGAGGGAAGGAGATAAGAACGCTTCCTCAGAAGGACTTGGCAGCTTTAACTTCAGTAGGACTTCATAACTTGAAGTACTCACAGCCGTAGTACCTGTGTACTCTGTGTCTGGAAACAGTCCATTGTACTCTATGAAGATACCTTGTCATCTGTGTGTCGCTGTCTAAAACTTTAGATGGTTAATTTAAAAAAAAAGTTTATAAACAAACTCAAAAAGAGAACATGAGCCAGACTTGGTGGTATAGGTCTGTAAGCCCAGCTACTTGGGAGACTGAGGCAGAACGATGCAAGTTCAAAGCCTGCATGGACTACAAGAATGGGTTCAAGGCCAGCTTGGGCAACTTGGTAAGACCCTATCTCAAAGCCGGGCAGTNGTGGCGCATGCCTTTAATCTCAGCACTTGGGAGGCAGAGGCAGGTGGATTGCTGTGAGTTCGAGGCCAGCCTGGTCTACAGAGTGAGTTCAAGGACAGCCAGGACAGTTTCACAGAGAAACCCTGTCTTGAAAAACAAAACAAAAAGATGAAAAAAAAAAAAAAGGCCCTATCTCAAAAAAGTAAAGAGAGCTATAGCTAGACTTCACGGCAGAACATTTGCCTCCCGTATACAGAGCCCTGGGTCCATCCCCACTGAAAATGAAGGCTGCTACAATGTGATTTTCTCAGGATCATACTGGCAGAGCACCCAGAGGCTTAAACAGCTGGGAAACAGGGTGGTACAGGGAGCTGTGGGCTGCCTGACATGGGTGAGAGGAATCCAACCCAGGGGCCATCTCTTCAGCCCCATGTGGTTGTGTCAGGCCGGTGAGATGGATGAATGGATAAAGGTACATACACTNGTTTGAAAAAGAGGTCATATCACACCCCAGGCCATACCATGTACACAGTGCTGCCTTGTTTGACTGAGCCCTGGTACTTCTTCCTGTATTCCCAAGTCTTCTCCCTTCATTCCTGTTTCTTCTCAATTTCCAATTGGTTCCTTCTTTTTTCATGCTAGTCCTTTGCACAGTACCCACTCTGGGGTCTTTGAACTCAAACTATCTAGAAATGTGGGATCAGAGACCTTGAGATGGAGCAGGGACTGTGGGCCTAGTGGACATAAGACTGGGCCAGAAGCCGAGATGGTCAACTGTGCCTCAGCCTCCAGAAATGGGAAAACAATGAAACAAGTGGTTAGTGCCTATGCCTCCAGCTGCTAAGAGGGGATATCCCACAGAAAGCTGCTGCTGCTGACCTCCTCAGTACCAGGAGAGAAGCCATCCGTCGACACATAGCCATGACTGACCCTGCTAGGCAGTAGCCACTGAGATCCTGGAGCACGTTCTAAGTGAAGTTTTTTGGTTTTTCAAGACAGGGTTTCTTTGTGTAGCCTTGGCTGTCCTGGAACT
The DNA here is from genome assembly GCA_001675575.1 of Neotoma lepida. Taxonomy (NCBI): domain Eukaryota; kingdom Metazoa; phylum Chordata; class Mammalia; order Rodentia; family Cricetidae; genus Neotoma; species Neotoma lepida. Next base: position 691,646 of record LZPO01054712.1, read on the forward strand.
AGTTCTATAGACCAGGCTGGCCTCAAACTCACAGAGATCCACCTGCCTCTGCCTCCCAAATTCTAGAATTAAAGGCGTGCGCCACCACTGCCTGGCCTAAGTGAAGTTCTTTTTATGCTTAGTGAGCATTGGTGTTTCATTTAAATGAAGACACACAATTGGTGCCTACAGATCACTGACTGTAGGACAGATAAATCTGCACAGAAAATATTCGGGAGCTTTTCACGGGCTTCACTGTGCTGCTCCAGGGAAGGTCTGTTTTCTGCATGAAGGAACNATCCTATGAAACAGGGCAGGTGATTCCCTGTAATGCTGGGCAGAAGTGTGTGTAGGGTGGCCACTTCTCTTCCCCAGAAGAAAGCTCACAAAGTACAGGCCATCCTCACCCAATACTAAGAAACTATTTTCAAGTGCACCATGCCTCTGGATGTGGGACTCTGGCTTCTGGTTGAGGAAAGGATCATTCTGCACCATTCTTAGGAAGCCATGGACACTTTCCTCAGTCTTCATCCTGCCAAACCAGCTGCTGGCCCTGAAAACTATTCTGGCTGACAGTGAAAACCGGCATAAGGCTGTTTGGAGAGAGGGCTAGATTGCTTGTTTTGAGATAAATGGACCAGATATGTAGCCAATGCTTTTACTCTAGGCGTANATATGCAGGCCTGTGCCCTACTCCNCAGATACATATTTCTAGCCTCTGGAGAATAACCTTAAGGAACTCAGAACCTCATTTTATATGAATAAATAAGACCCAGCTATTTAGTGGCAAAAGCATGATGGGATGGCTCCTCCAATCCTTTGGCCAAAGCCCAGCTGTGGTGTTTCATTATCTGCTAAGCATCCCTTTCCTGTCACTCACATCCTTAGCTCCAGCTGGAGGTACCCAGGATCATGGCGGTAGTACCGCTTGGAACTGAGTCTGTCATCCAAAGATCCTGGCCTGGCCCCAATCCAGGTGGCACTCTGAGCAGCAGGAAGTAGCATGTTGACACGCAAGAGTAGCCAAGCAGGGGACAACCAGGCTGATCCTCAGAAGCCCTTTGCCATGGGTGACTTGAATTTCTGCTCTTGAGTCACAGTCTCACATTCCCTCTGAGCTTGGGAAACCCCACTGGCATTTTTGTGTACATGTATGTGTTTTGAGATAGGGTCTCGTGTAGCCCAGGCTGGCTCTGAACTGCTGATCTTCTCCTGTCTGCACCTCCCAAGTGCAGAGGTTACAGGTGTGCCCNACCACAGCTGGTCTCTATGTATGCACATGTGTGGGACTGTGCATATGCACATATGTGTGAAGAAATTTGCACACACATGAGGGCCAGAGTCAACATCAGGTAGATGTCTGCATTGCTTCCCACCTATTTTCTGGTCTTTCACTGAAACTGGAGCTCACCAACTGGCTAGACTGGCCAGCCAGGCAAGCCCCCAGATGCTCCTGTCTTTGCNTCCAGTGCTGGGATTACACGTTTTCCCCTGGCTTTTTACATGAGTGCTGTGGTGATGGGAACTCAGGTTCTCACGCTCCTGCAGCAAGCACTCTCCTCACTGAGCCATTCCCAGCCCTCTGTGATTTTTTTTTTAACAATAGAATATTCCTATGTAGTCCAGGTTGGCTTCAAACACACTTCAGTCTCAATTACGAGTTCCACTGTTCCAGTTATGTACCATCATGCCTGGCTTCATTTGAATTTCTTAATCAGGATTTGGGCTGGAGGCAGCTTGGAAAAGCTTATTTATGTTTAACATTGCCAGAAGTAGGCGTTCCTCCTGATCTTTTTAGGGAAGTGAAAACAGTGTGTAGAAGGGGGAGAGGGGATGATCGGGTACGCTAGCACACACCTGTAATCCCAGCTCTTAAGAGGCGGAGGCAAATCTGAGGACAGCCCATTTTACACACTGTGTTCTGGGGTAGCTATGATTATATAAAGAGACCTTGTCTTAAGGAAAGAGAGA
>LZPO01054712.1:694781-714443 GCA_001675575.1 Neotoma lepida
AAAGGCTGGGTCTCATGCAGCTTAAGCAGGCCTCAAACTCTCTGTGTGACTGAACCTGGCTGAGAACTCCTGATTCTCCCACCTCTGCCTCCCCAGTGTTGGGAATGCCAGTGTGCGCCACCACCCGGAGACAGTTCTCACATGGGGTGAGGAGCCACATCCTAAAGCCTTCAGGCACCCTGCTTACCTACAACAAACGTTGGTATTGTTGAACATGTGATACAACGTGACTGCAGGAAGTTGGGAATGTAAATAACCCGACGCTGAAGACAAAGACAGAGCCACGACATCCCAACAATCAAAGCAGCCTTTCTACATAAATGATGCTTTGATCCCGAGACGCGCTATGAAGTATACAGTGGGGCTTTGGTTTTGAAATAGATCTTGCCCACCATANCGGAGTATATGTTTCCTTCCCCAGTCCCTTTCATCTTGATGCACTGATAATTTAGAAACCTCAGAACTCCCTTTTATAGGAAGAGGTTCTCTGAGCATTTCCTCTCTACTTCAAGGACAAGCCCTCAGAGGAGGAGGGTGGTTAGCTGACAGCCAGCGTTTCTGGAGGTCATGCCTGGCACAGCTTCTCCGGGACACTTTGAGCTCCTACTGTGCCACCTCCTCCTCTCTTCCTCTTCCTTCATCTCCTTTCCTCTCCAGTGCCAGATGCGGGACCTGGAGTTTCTGCTGAATCACCATTCAGTACTGAGTTTAGGCAAGAAGTCTGAACACCTCACTCAGCGTTTTCCAAGAGCCAAGTACTTCTTTCTTCAGCACTGGCTAAACATGGCTCTGAGCTGGGCGGGGTAGTAGAGAAAGCAGGAATGCCATGCCATGCCATGCCATGCCACCCCGCCCACGGAGCCTCATTTTAACCCTACGCTTCACTTTCCAACTATGTCTGAAGTTTCTTGTTGTCTTATTTCCCAGTTCTCAGAGCTGANGCCTCNGACACAGAGCAAGGTTGATGGCTGCTTCTGCTAGATCTGAGCTGCTCAGCAGGGTTTGACTGGCTTCTTTATCATATTCAGTCTTGGGGGAGCGGGTGTGGGTCCCGGGAGGTCTGGTAGGTTCTCAGATTGGGAGGCTTGTGGACTTGGTGTTCACCAAGGTCTATAAACCTGGACTGTGCTGTAAGATCCCCACATGGTTCAGCTATAACCCAACTGCGAGGGCAGCTAGCGTTCCGACGTGTTTAACTAATCTTGCCCCTTTTGCTCAGTAGCAGTAGGGCCTCACCCTCATAATCCCATAAGTCCCCTGAGTTCATGGTCTCTGGCATGTGATGTAAATCTGACATATAAATGTTAATCCTGAAAAGTTCACCAGACTACTAACAGATGATTTCATAAATTCCAGCCCCAGGTTCCCCTGGGAAAAACTAAGTGATCTTTGAGAGTGGTAACAGAAGGGCAGAGGAGAATCCAAGGTTCTGTGTTGGCACAAGTAACTAANGGGCATCTTCCTGGTGGAAGCTGAACTCCTGGAAGACTTGTTTCAGGAACCCTGAGCTTCTTCCTGATTTCCCGAAACAGGGTAGAAACAGTCACAGAAACGAGCCTTTACTCCACAGTGTTCAGGGTAGGAGCTTTAGCCAAACTCCAAGAGTTAAAAGAAAGCNGGAAGCTAGGAGAGATGCTAACGGAGGCTGAAAAAGGAGGCAACCTGGGTCAGACAGCCAAGAGGAGTGAAACTAGAAAGAGTTCTTCTCAGGAGGCCACTGGAGAGCTAAAGCCTGGCTGAGGACAGGCAGGACACAAACCAGTGGCTCCAAGTGTCTGGACCCAATGGGTCTCTAGGGACCATGGCCACCAAGTTCTCTGTGATATATGCAATTGCTTACTATGATGTATAAAATGTGAAGCCCTGTGCCATCAGCTGCTCTTNTNATTGAGATCAAGACTGAGTCTCTGCTAGACACAAATGGTGAGTATGACNGAGACACCCTCATTTTCAGGGCAACAGGAAACAAAAACACCCCAGAGGCCTGAGAGGAAAGGGAGGCGAAATGGCACTAAGATGTGGACATTTATTCAGACCCTGTAGTCATGAAGTCTAAAGGCACAGGGGATGTCTTCAAGTCCTGGTAATGGCTCTTGAGAGTGAGGGGTGGCAGGGACAGCAGCTAACCACCCACAGCAGGGAGAAAATGTTAAAATAAGATCTAGTGCCATCATGATTTATTTATATATATCCCCCTTAAAAGAAAACAGTGCTGTCTTTGACTCTTCCACACAATCCTGGCAATCATTTTTGTATTTTTTAGACAGGGTCTCACTATATAGTCCTGGTTAGCCTGGAACTAGCGATGTACACTTGGTGGGCCTTGAACTCACAGAGACCAGCCCACTTCTGNCTCCTGAATGCTAGTATTAAAGGCAAGAGTCACTATGCTGAGCGATCCTGGCAATTTTATTTCCTAAACACCAAAAACATTAACTTCCTTCTACACCTGTCCCTGCATCACCCCANGGACATTTCTAACCTAGATCCTGGAACTACAGTGCCATCACTTTCCTTGCCCCTGGCCTTTCTCCCAAGGGCCACCTATCCTTTTCTGTGCAGCAGAGTCCTCTAAATACTACTCCGATAGTGTTACTCCTCTGTTTTGAAATCCTTCAGGGCCTTCCTACTACCTTGGGGGTAAAGCTGATAATGGGGGCCCTGATTTTGTCGTATTTCTTTCTTTGTTCTGTTTTGTTTTTTCAGACAGAGTCTCTCAATGTAGCCCTGGATATCCTGGGTCTTGCTATATAGACCAAGTTGGCCCTGAACTCAGAGATCTTCCTGCCTCTGCCTCCTGAGTACTGGGATTTAAGGCATGCACCACCCAGCACACTTGCACACTTGGCTACCTTGCACACTTGGTCCTCGATTATATTTCTTACTGTTTATTCTGTAATGTGGTTTTATTAAACAACATATAGTTCCATCAAAAGAACCACATTTGAGAACATTTTCCTGCCCCAGCCCACTCAGTTTTCCAATCTGTGCTGGACATTGCCTAGTTGTCTCCAAACTGTCTGTTTTAGAGTCTTACTCTGTAGCCCAGGTTAGCCTAGAGCTCACCATGTAGTCCAGGCTGGCCTCAAACTTGTGTGGCAATTCTCCTGTCTCAGCCTATGAATGCTGGGATTGCATGTGTATATCACGATGCCTGACAAAATGAAATTTTTTTTTCTGTCTCTGTATCATGCCTGTTGAGAACAGTATCTGGTGTGTTATGGGTATTTAGTGACTGTTGGACAGTGTTGTGATTCTCCTCTCTCTAGTACTTCCCAAGAGGGAAGTATTTTCTGAGTTAACTAATGTTTTCTTTTTCTTCACTTTGTCCTGGTGCTGGCAATCAAACCAAGACCTTTGTGCCCGCTAGGCCAGTGCTCTGTCACGGAGCCACATCCCTACCCCTGGTTACATGGCTTACAGCAGTCATTTTAGCAGAATCTTGGGCTAGCCATCCTGAGGAAGACTTCTAAGCAGAAACCTGCTCAGCACCCATTAGGATTCTGGAAGGACCTGGAAGGCAGAGGCAGAGAGAATACATTCCAACTGCTCCTCACCCAGCACGGGCATGGCTACCTTGCACACTTCATTCTGACTTACAAGGCACCCCAGATTTTTACTCCTCAGTGGTTAAAAAAGGTCAACATGCCAGTTGCTTCCACCCCTAAAATTTCCTGCTTCTCACAGCACAGCATCTTTGTGAGACCCGTTTTAGTTCAGGCCACCGCCACCTTCTCAGCCTGGACAAATGCTTAGCTTGTTCCTACGTTTCAAGTTTCACCGTCTTTCATCAAGTGTGGACTTNATCACATGTTATTCCTCAACAGATCATGTGTTACTGCTCAAATGCTTTTAGGAGGTCCCCTTCTTTATGTATATATAATCTGTTCTTCCTTGCCTAATATAAGACATCTTTCAAGCTCTGCTTTCGTCTACTGGCCAGAGAAGTCTTCTGGGACAAGGGAAAGGCGAGAATGAAATGCTACTCATCTGAGCAATGTTTAATGTTTGGGGATGAGAAGTTTGAGTCTCGAGAACATGAAGGCTCAAGAGAAGATGAACGGAGATCAGGGGATTTAGATGCTGCTGAGGCCTCTGTTGTCAAGGGATTAATTTGCTGGAGGCTTGCAAAACAGGGCAGCGTCCTGCTCCAGGCAGCCAGAGCCTCTGCAGAGGGATTGAGTGTGACCCAGGACTAGAAGAAATGCCTGAAGTTCTTTCCTTTCCAAACAGCTCAAGGAATGGAGAGAAATCTGCAGCCTTGGAACAGCAATCTCTTAGGAATCTCTGCAGAGAGATGAAGCCCCAGATAAGAAGCATTTCCCCTCTGCTATGCAGGCAGGGCTGCGTGCTCCTTTCTCCGTAGGGACGAGGAAAAAGGAATTTCTTTAGGGCAAGAGCTACAAGAAGTCTATGTGAGTGACAACACTGTCATTAAAATGCTGGGCCGTGACTTTAGTCCCAAAAGAAAAGGAATGGAGCCAGGGACCATCTTAAATGCATGCCGATCTCCAAAAGAAGAGAGAGGCAGAAACCAAAAAGTTGGGAAACATGATTCTTAGAGGAGGACTAGGGTGTGGCTTGGTGGTAGAAAACTTGCCTAGCATGTGTTTAAGACCTTGGGTTCATCCCCAGCACACCTCCAGCCCCTGGCCAAGACTCAGGTGACAGACTATGAAAGGGCACCCTTTACACCCAGCACCCACTGTCATTGCANCCACCCTGTTTAGAACAGTTGTCAAATGGCAGTTACCGGAGGCCATGTTTGCGCTAAGCCCCTGCACTGGGCTGAACCTCAAAATGAAGTCATCCGTGCTACCAAGCCATCAGTAAACTTTACCCGACCTTCTGAGGCTCAGGATTAGAGAGATAACAGCCCCAATTTCCAAAGATGTCACATTCAATCAGTATGACAGATTCCCTCTGCTGTAACCCGTATACAAAGAAATAATCTGAAATGACTTGACGTTAGCTAATCAACTGCTCTCTTGTGACCATGTCTCCCTTGCCTTAATTTACAAGGACAGTAGCTTTGAAATTACTGATCTGCTTTTTCAGCTTTTGTCTCTGCTTTCTTCAAGACCTTCTCTGTCTACAAACCAACCTTATCTGCTACATTAGAAATCTTACTTTTTTTTCCAGAGTAAAACAAAAATATATGCATGTTTTTATGTGAGTATGCATGAGGGTTCCAGGAGGCCAGAAGAGGGTGTTCGATCCCCTGGAGCTGGAGTTATAGAAGGTTGCGGAGCACCAAAGTGACGTGGTTACTGGGATGTGAACTCTGGTTCTCTCCAAGAGCAGCAAGTGCTCTTAACTTCTGAGCCATCTCTCCAGACCCCCAAATACTTATTCTGTTTTGTGGAAAGAACTGTTTCCTGATTATAGAAGAAAAATCAAACTTGATTGGGACTTTTAAGTTGGGCATGGTGGTGTGCACCAGTAGTATCTGGGAGGCTTGAGGCAGGAGAATTGCTTGAATCCTAGACCAGCCTGAAGATGTCTCAAAAAACAAAACAAAACAAAAAAGTCTTNAAACTAAATCATTTTAATTTTGTCCTTTAACTCTAGAAAGCCAAGTAATAGCCAGAAGATGGGACCACATGACAAAAGGGACTAGCTAGAGAGGANGCAGCTAACACCTCCATCTACATACCTCACTTATACCTCACTAGATGGATTAGAACCGCAAGGGTATCTGCCCCCCATTACCATAAGCACCACACAGGGGCAGGGGGAGAGCAGATGAGGTGCATCACTAAGACTCTTTTTATATTTTATTTCATTGTTCTCCTGGAGACCACAGCCATTTACTTTTGAGATCATCAAAGGAAACAAATCACAAGAGCAGGCACGTCAAACCCGAGTTTTAACGCTTCCCAGTTTCCTCCCCACCTCCCCCACTAATATGCTTGCTCGGGAGACCAGAGAGAAAGGCTTTTCATCAAATTAAGATGTAAAATGCTTTCTTTTATTACTGCCTGGTGACCAGGGATATTCTGCTGACTCAGCAGCGAGTAATCAGCTTTGACCTAAATAATAGAATAACTCACAGCGCCGTGGTGGTTGCACAAGCAGGTCCAATTTTGCAGTTCCTTCTTTTCCTTCTGTCCTCTCTCCCCACCCCCTTGAGGCTCTGGGCAGGCAAGCCGGTTACATCAGGTTCTTTCTGCCTCTCCACCCCCATCTGGCTTGTCCCAACTTCATTTCTCTTGAGATAGCTTCCAAAAATGATCCCACCACAGACTAGGACTGGCCTCTTCTCCTCCTTCTCCTAGCAAACACTAGCCCCAGGCTTTGTCACACCCACTCGCCTTGCTGTACCCCAAATTATAGACTAGTGACTGTTCCACCAAGGGTGGCTGTTCTTCAAACCTCTTATGACTCAGTGGTCCAGTCAATCGTCAGCCAAATGAGACAGCGAAAAGCAGAGTTTCCTGTGTAAACGTCCGTGTCGTCGTGTTCCCCGACCACCACCCAGATCCATGCTCTCTGTACCGGCTGGTTTTGTGTCAACTTGACACAAACTAGAGTCATCAAAGGAAGGAGCCTAAGTTGAGGAAATGCCTTGATGAGATCCAGCTGTAAGGCATTTTCTCAGTTAGTGATCAATGGGAGAGGACCCAACCCATGGGGGGTGGTGCTATCCCTGGACTGTTGGTCCTGCGTTCTATAAGAAAGCAGGCTGAGCAAACCATGGAAAGCANGCCAGGAAGCAGCACCTCTCCATGGCCTCTGCATCAGCTCCTGCCTCTGGGATCCTGTTCTGTTTGAGTGCCTGTCCTGACTTCCTTCAGTGATGAACAGCAATGCTGAAATGTAAGCTAAATAAGCCTCTTCCTCCCCAACTTGCTTTTTGGTCATGGGGTTTCGTCTCAGCAATAGAAACCCTGACAAGACACTCTCTGCTGNTTCCNCTGAAAGTATGTTGAGGCTGGGTGTCTTCCTGCCTCCATCTCCAAAGTACACTGAGACTATTTCCTATAGCNNNCTTACCCGGTACCTGCTAAGACGATGGGCTACACTGGATGATGGTGGCCATGGTGGGAAGAAAGAGTATTGGAATAAAAGACATCATAATAGGGTGTTTGTGGCACCCTCACCCAAGGTAAACTCAGCCTTCAGAAACCTGAGGCAGAAGAATGACATGTTCAAAGCTAGGCTACATAGTAAATTCAAGGGTGGCTTGGGTTACATGGTAGAGCCCTGTCACAGGGCAGGGAGTTGGAGCTGATCAGCTGTGATGGGGAAAAGCCACAAGTTCAAGGTTTTGAGGCCATCCTGGTCAATACAGCCTGATCTATATATTGAGTTTCAGGCCAGCCAGGGCTACATGCTACATAGCAAAATCTTGTCTCAAAAGCTTCCTTGCCCCAAAGATGCCAGAATTGTGAAGCATGGCATCAACAAATCGTTTAACGCAGGCTACTGTGAAAGACTATTTGAAGAAGGCTAGNGAGGTGGGTTTTTAAATAAAGTACTAGTAGGAGAGTTGACTTGTGATTCCAGCATCAGAGAGGCTGAGGCAGGAAGACTGCCACAAGTTTGAGGGCAGCCTGGCCTACATAGCAAATTCAAAGCTAACTTGGACTACATAGTGAGACCGCTTCCCCCCATCTCCCAAAACAAAACAGCATTCAACAAACCAGAAAATAGAACCTCTGTACACATACTCAAGGCATCTGGGACCCATCCTCTGCTTCCACTAGTCCCCTAANGGAAGCAGGAGGAATAAATTTGGGTTTAAGATTTTTCTGCTGAAATAATACCTAGACACATGTCTCAAGGACAGTGAAAAATTACTATTCCCAAAGGACAACTGGCTCTGTTCGGTTGCAGGCAATTTCCTGGCAGCTCCACTCAGGAGGCAGAGGAGGGCCACACAGACTTCATTAGATCTTTGACAGCAGGAAAGGGAGACAGCAAGTGTCTCCAATTCTTGACTTGTCTGGGCAGCATCCAGGGAGGGTAGGCATGGGATGCACTCTATGCAGCCTGCCTCTCTGGAGCTGGCTAGAGGAGAGCTCATCTTACCATCTGGAAGGGCTGGGACCNTTCTGGACTGGGCAGGGTGTGTGTGTGCACAGACCTCACAACTCCAGAGTCATTGTGCAAAGTGTCAAAGCCGTGGCAGGTCTGTGGTAAAGAAGTGCATACTTCGGTCTGGCTCCTCTCCTAGGGGAGGGACCACACAGTCATGGAGTTATGGATTTCTAGTAAAGGGTCAGAGGAGCCCTCGTGTCTGAGACTTTCGTAGTATCAGCAGAAAGGAGGAAGCTGCCTGTGTGCACAAGACAGNGAAACAGCAGCAGCTGGCACTCACGTGCTTCCTTCTTCCTCCCCTTGTTAGCTTGTCTGATGGCAGAAACAGCATGTTTTCCTGCATTCCCACACTGCCTCCAGTTCCAGCAATAAAGTAAGTTAGTGACCCTAAAACCCATATACTCCAACTCCTCTTCAGGCTGACTCCGGGTACAGAAAGATCCATGTTCCTAACAGACACCCTCCTGACACACACATAGGGTTGGTTACAATTCATGATCCGATCTCACAAGGAGGCTGACAGCAACTAGACCAAGCAATCAGAATGTGCGGAGTAGAGTTGAGGGTGCCAGAAGCCTGAATCCGGGGCGCACACACCTTCATCTCTGGATGTGTAAGCAGACCAGACCAAACATGTGACTGCTGCCCCCAAACAAGGGATTTGGCCTCACACTTCACCTTGCCTAGGTGTAGGGTCTATGTCAGGGCCAATCTCCACTGCCAAGCAAAGCCCTCTTGCTAAGGTCTCAGATGCCTGTCCTGGGAGGTCATCTGGAGTGGTGGATCGCCCCTCCCCCATCACACCAACAAGACAGAAGGACAATGGCTGGACCTGGAAATGAATAGCAAGGCCAGTCCCTACACTGTCAGAAGCTGTGTAGGGAAGACTACTAAGTCAACTCTTGAGTGTGGCCTCTGAGACAGCTTGAGGAGTTAGTGTTTGACTAAAGAAGTGGAGTGTCCCAGCCCACTGAGATCACTGCTATCAGAGCCTAGAGCTGGGAATACCTAGAAGTCAGCTCGGCAGAACCTTTCTCTCAAGAATCTGCTGGGTCCACCTCACAGGCAGCTTCCCATCCTGAGTTTTCGATACAGCCAATTAGATCCTAACCACCTCTACAAGGCTTTTCCTCCACTTAAAAACAAACAGTGAAACAAAATAACTCATCCAAGGCAGGCATGGAGGCACCCACCTTTAATCCTGGCACACAGGAAGCAGAGGCAGGCGGATCTCTGTCAGTTTGAGGCCTATATATCGAGCTCTAGGACAGCCNGGGTTACACAGAGAAACCCTGTCTCAAAAAAACAAAACAAAACAAAAACAAAAACAAAAACAACCAAAAAAATCTATCCAGGGCATGGACAAGGGAAAAACTCTCCTCCAACATATTTCAAAATGTGTATGAGTTGGCAGTTTCTAGCAATTTCTAATCCCCACAACTGTCTGCCATGAGGTTATCAGGGTCTTCTCAGCAGCCATAGAAGCCAGAACCACTGTTCTGGAAGGCCAAGGACTCAAAAGCCCTGGGCTCCATGCAGGGTCTGCCTCCTAGAAAGCCACTTGCCTGGCTCTTGGTCTCCTGATCTATCCTAAGAAAATGAGAATATGGCCCAGTTTACTTCATGGGTTGGTCATGAGGCTTAAATAAGAAATCAGAAAACGAAGGTGGAGGTGCTAACGTGAAGCATCCCNGCATCGAAAGCTACTATGTCTCCAAGGAGTTATTTCTACGTCTTGTTTGTGATAGGCTTTCACTCTGTAGCCTAGGCTGGCCTCCAGCTCAATATCCTCCTGCCCTTGCCTTCCAAGTTCTGGGATTACAGGTGCGTGCCACCATACTTGGCTTTCTGTGCAACACTAGGTAACTCTATGGAGAATCCACTTATCCAAAACACATTTGTATGGAATGGAAAGTAGTGAGAAAGAGAGAGAGAGAAGGAAGAAAGGAAAGAGAAACCAGAGCATGAAGGTCATCAGGGAAGACTAAAGAGGTCTAGATGCCACTTACGCAAGCAGATGGCGGCCAGGAGTCGCAGGCCGGACTCTGGGGGGAAGCAGGTAGGGAAGAGCGGCTGTAGCACATAGTTGGAGAAGGTGAGAGCGATGACAGCTTGGTTGGTGGGGTAGATCACCAGCACAGCAATCCATAGCCTCAGGAACCTGGAGGAAGAACAGCAAAGTCATCAGCTGGCATGGCCGAGAGCCAGAGTCATTAGCAGAAAATTCAGGCAAGGGGCAGGGATTGGGGGAAGTCTTGAGCAAATGAGCAAATACCAGTGGGTTAAAGGCACCATTTCTGCTTTTGTTTCCAGAGATACTGANGAGGCCAGATCCCACCTTACCCCAAATAAAACCCTAAGCCCTTTGTAATGCCAATGACGTGGTGTAACAGCAAAGACCTGTGAACATTTTAGCTGGTGTTGACACACATCCTGGTGTTCAGGGTTTCTCTTGTCCCCTTTAAACCTCTCTGCAACTTCAGCCCTCTACATTCCAAGGGTTGAAAAATTAAATATGCAACCCCAGAATTCTGATAGCAAGAACACCCCAAAGGTGTGGCTACACAAACAATTGCCAGGGCGGNATCAAATAGGAATTTGCAGGGGAAGTGTCTTGCACACACTTTGGCCCTCTCATGATGGATGAGTTCCTCAGCCAGGGAAATTAGAAAAGCTAAGAAAATTCAAGATCAGGGCTTGACCCTGGAGGGAGGCCATCATCCTCGGCAACGTGAGGAGGGGGGATGCTTCATTTCAGGATGCTCTGACAGGGTACAAATGTTCTCACTAAGGAAGCCACCTTCACGTGTCACAGTCTAGGCCTTTCTTGTGATTGCTTTTCCTAGAATTCTGTGGTCAATATTGTCACCTACCTTGTTTATAGAATCTTGTCCATCAAGTTCAATGCAGAGATAAGAACTGTAACATGGCTCATCTGTGGTTCCATGATGGATAACACACCTGAGACTAAAAACTCCTGTCCTGTCCTGGCCTCTTTTGATCTGACCCTTCTGTCCCAGATTTCTCCTTTTCCTCTCCCAGTGTCACCAACCTGCGCCCAAGGGCCACATGTATCCCAGGACAGCTATGAGTGTGACATAAATACATTTTTAAATGATAATGTCATATTGGTATATCAAAAGGTTGGACATCCACGTTAGGCCATTCAGGCCTCCAGATTTGCTCACCCAGCAAGTCCTCCGAAGATGTCCTTGACGTAGGAGTAATCACCTCCAGATTTAGGGATGGTGACACCCAGCTCAGCATAGCAGAGGGCTCCTACAGCCGTGATGACACCTGTCACGATCCAGACGATGAGAGCAAGGCCCACGGAGCCGGCGTTCTCCAGCACACCCTTTGGTGAGACAAAGATCCCAGAGCCGATGATGTTCCCTGCACAAGGCACAAAGACCCAGTGAGGTCAGGACAGTTGGCACCTGCAGGGCCATCTCATCTCTGGTCTGATTCTGAAGCGTCTTTGAGATGGGGAGCATGTCGTCCAGCAATGATTCTGACTAGGCTCTCATCTCTGATCTAGTTCTAAAATGTCTCCAAGATCTTCCATGATCTCTGGGCAGTTATGTCCAGGAACAATTCTTCCTAGAGTAGGGTAAAGGGCAGAGAACTGACACATATTCACCAGGAACTTACAAGTCTCATTTATTCCCTCAAAAAGTCCTATGGAGTCAGATAACATTGCTCGTATTTTCAGCCGAGGAAAACAAGTCTCAGNGAAGCAAGTGAATTATGTGAGGCCACATAGTAGTGACTGCGGGAGCAAATACTGAATCTTAGGATGCTCTGACTAGGTACACAGGTTCTAGCTAAGGTGACAGGCTCTAAGAATTGGCTAAAAAGACAGGACTGAAAACACGCTCTGCTCAGAGNCCATCTGCCAACTAAAAAGCTTCAAAAATGAGCCAAAGGGCAAATTCTTTTGGACAGATTGTGGCTACATGCTATGACAATTTGTGACTATTGGCTGGGCATAATGACCCATACTAGTAATCCCAACACTTGGGAAGCTAAGGCAGGAGAATCAGGACTAACCTGGACTATATAGTGAGACCTTGGTTTAAAACAAAACAAAACATTCATAAGTGGAGATAACAGCCCTGGAAGCTGGCTTCTACACGGACCCAACAGCCTCACCCTTGTTGGAGAACATGAAACAAACCTATAAAAGTCTCAGTTGTCTAGCCACGGCTTTGCAGTACGTGCAAAGCCTCAGGACTATATTCCAGAGGCCTCCCTCTCCGTGGTGTCATATGACCCTCAGAATCACCTTGTAGAATTCAGGGAGAGGAATTTCTCTCCACTTTACTGACCAAGAGACGAAGAGACTGTGGGGTTAAGTGGCTTTCTCTAAATTCCTCAGCTACTGATGGGTAAAATTGGATCTTGAAGGCTGTCTCCTGATGCTTAATCTGGCGCTCTTTTCACTAATCCACTTTTGCATGCTCAAAGTTGGAGTCCTCTCAGAGAGAGGCCAGCAGCAAGCACAGAAATGGGGCTCCTGGGTCATGCGCATTGGGCAGGGCAGGAGGAGAGCAGGGACAGCTCTGACATGGGTCTTTCTAAATTGACTTCATTCATAACTACATTGAAGTTGGAAATGAAGTCCCTTTGAAAGCTCCCATTCCACGCCCTTCCCAGCTCCCTACTCAATGCCTGAGGGAAGAAGTGGANAGCCTGNAGCTGGAGAGCTTGCCTCAGCCCATGGGCTTGACAGTTTTCCAGGAGCTCACCTTTCTTTGGTGGTTTGGAACCAGAGATAAAAAGTGTAAAGTCTGGGCTGGAGAGTTGNCTCAGTGGTTAAGAGCACTTATTGCTCTTGCAGAAGACCTGGGTTCAATTCCTTGCACCCGCATGGGGCTTGCAACCATCTGTAACTCCAGTCCCCGGGTATCTGAAGCCTTCTTCTGATCTTTGAGGACATTAGGTATGAATGTGGTGCACATACATACATGCAGGCAAAACACTCCTACACATAAAATAATAAAATAAATCTTTAAAAAATGCATTTTTTCTTTCTTTCTTGTTTTGTTTTCCAAGACAGGGTTTCTCTGTGTAACCCAGGCTGTTCTTGGAACTTGCTCTATAGACCAAGCTAGCCTTGAACTCATAGAGATCNGCCTGTCTCTGCCTCCTGAGTGCTGGGATTAAAGGCAGGTGTCACCACCACTCAGTGAATAATTTTTTTCAAAGTGTAAAGTTGTATGCTTCACTTTCCAAAAACAGCCAGAACTCAACCTCAATTCGGTTCTAAGACATTCACTTCCAAGACAAAATTCAACTGTATTTTCTTTTGAGATGAGGTTGTGCAATGTAATTAGTTAGCTAACTTGGAACTCTGGTATGTAGACTAGTAGGTGAGGCTGTCCTTGAACTTGCACCAATCCAACCGTCTCTGCTTCACAGGTATGCAACACTATGCCTGGCCCCCAAAATACAATTTGCAACCAGGGCCAGGAATATAGTTATGAATTAAAGGGGAAGAAAAGAATATTCACATTCTAATCCTCTATTCCTCTCAGATGTCAAATCTGATNTTACTTTTCAAACTAAAAAAATGTAGTGTCAAGTACTCAGTACATGTATATATGTATATTTAATATGTATGGGTGTTTTGCCTGTATGTAAGTCTGTGACCACATGCATGCCTGGTGCCTACAGAGGTGAGAAAAGGCTGTCAGATCCCCTGAAACTAGAGTTACAGATGGTTGTGAGCCACCGTGTGGGTGCTGGGAATTGAATGCAGGTCTTCTGGAAGAGCAGCCAGTGCTCTTAACAGCTGAGCCATCACTCTAGTCCCTGAGGTAGGGTTTTGAGTTTGAGGTCAGTCTGGACAAAATAGTAAATTAAAAAAAAATCCCATCAAAACAAAACAAAACAAAACAAACAAACAAGCAAACAAAAACCCTCAAAACAAAAAAAGCCCAAATAAAACTACAATAAATTTTTTTTTACTTTACTTTTATTTTTAAATCAAAATGGCCAGGTGGTAGCACACATCTTTAATCCTAGCATTCAAGAGGCAGATGCAGGCAGATCTCTGTGAGTTCAAGGCCAGCCTGGTCTATGTAGCAAATTCCAGGCCAGCTAGGGCTGTAAGTGAGACCCTGTTTCAAAATAAAAAAAAAAAAAAAAAAAAAAGAAAAGAAAAATCAAAGCCATAGATAGAAACATGTTCTGTTTCAAACACGTTTTCCTTCAGAGATAAATACAGAAATAAAACCAAGGGGTGAAACAGCCCTCA
Source organism: Neotoma lepida (assembly GCA_001675575.1). Classification (NCBI taxonomy): domain Eukaryota; kingdom Metazoa; phylum Chordata; class Mammalia; order Rodentia; family Cricetidae; genus Neotoma; species Neotoma lepida. The sequence goes on from LZPO01054712.1 coordinate 709,084, forward strand.
ACATCAAGCTCAAATGGAAATATCAGGCCAAGAAGAGGCAGACAAAAGGGGTCGGCTCTTACAGATATCTTTCTTTCCCCCTTCTTTACATGTTATGTGAAGTCCTTTGACAGGACAAGAAGACATCTTTGTCACACATGTTCTCTATGAGCTGCTGTCTTAGTGGAAACTTAGAGACTTTCACCTAGTATTCCAGGCCCCAGGGCATGGTTGTCCTGTCAAGTGATCCTTCAAGCTGGACGGAGTGGCTGGTTCACATTAATAATCCCAGCACTCAGTAGACCGAGACAGGAGAATTGCCTTGAGTCTGAGACCAGTTCTTGAATTACAGTGTTCAACTCTATCTCAAAACAAAACAACAAAACAAAAACACTGTTCACCTGCCAAAGCTAAATGTCATGCTATTCCCTGGAAGACAGGAAGCCCTGGGAAAGGAGAGCACTAAAGTCAGAGTTGCTGAAAGAGGACNGTAAATTCCTTGCTTATCTGGGAATTATCAAAAGTGTGATCTAAAGGGCATTTCACAGCCATCTAAGAAGAAAGAAGTAGAACTTAGCCTATGAAACCAACTCCAGGGTGAGAAAAACAACGCTGGGAGAAAAACAAAGCTCGACTTTGGTCTTAAGGTAGTGAAAATGGAAGGGGAAATGACCAGGTATTTCTGGAGCTGGGAATGGCAGTTTCGGTGGAAAGATGGGGTGTCCTGTTAAAAGCTCTGCCTGCTCAGGAATGAAGAGTCAATGTTCCACTGAGGTTTCTGGGCAAACAAACAGCCATAAGGATCAACCAGGGTCGTGAGTATTTCTACAGCCTCTGGGACACTGTCACACACGTACAGGGTCTGCTGGGAGATGAAGTATACAGCAGTAGCTGATCTTTGAGGGGTNTGTGGACTAATTATTTCTTGGAGGAAACAAGGGAGGTATTATTATCCTCATTTTACAATTGAAGAAATAGAGACCCAGAAAGGTGTTGTGGGATATTTGTACACTGTGTGTACACTGTGTGAAGATGTATTGCTGTGATTGATGTAATAACAAGCTGAATGGCCAATAGCTAGGCAGGAGATATAGGCAGGATTTCTAGGGAGAGAAAGGAAGAGGAGGAGGAATCTAGGCAAGGAAGAGAAGCCAGGAGACACAGAGAGGAAACAGAAGGTATTAGATAGAATAGAGGTAATGCCACTTGATAGAATGTAGATTAATATAAATGGGTTAATTTAAGTTATAAGAGCTAGNTAGGAACAAGCCTAAGCTATAGGCCAAACTTTCATAATTAATAAGAAGTCTCTGTGTCATTATTGGGGAGCTGGCTGGTGAGACAGAAAAAGACTTGTTACAAATNATGCCCAATGTGGGACATGTACACAGAGCCCACTGCTCATGATGTACAGCGGTGCGGCTCTTTTAAGAGGCCCTGCTATGCAACAGAGCACTTGCAGGAGACTAGATAGAAATGCCTACCACAGCACAGACACAGCAGCTTCTCAGAGCTGNGATGGTTAGGCGGACCAAAAACTGGGTGGCACAGGGCCTAGCAGGTTAAGCTTTGGCTCATGTGGTCAGAGAAGGCTACAGACACATAAAGTCAGGTCCAAACCAAGAAAGCTTCTAAACAGATATAATATGCTTAAAAATGTACTTAGATGCTGAAGGAAGAAAAGAAAATGCATATAGACAGTCATAAAAAATAGTTTAAAAATAATAAAGTCTTTAAGGAAAGAATAAAGTAATATAAAAAGAATAAGTCACGTAAAGATGGGAAATGCACAGGGTGTCTGGATNCTGTATGGTGTTTTGTTGATTTTGAATTTTTAAAATGTTACTATACAAAAAACAAAAGCTGCTGAGAGACATTGGATTATGGAAACTGCTAAATTAAACCAACCTATATATTTTAAGAATGTCTTAACTTCAAAATGGAAGTCAGAAAATATGTTGTATTAGGGGAGGGGTTATGCCTTTGTTTCCACAGGAAACAAAAAGTTATGATTCTCTTCAAAATTAATAAAGATCAGATTTGACTGGGGGGAGGACCTCTTGAAAATCTTAGCTAGAGACATAAAGGGAAACAAACAAACAAAAAACTACAAGACAGGTGATGTATATGCTGATCCCTCTGTATGGTGTGATCCCTCTGTATGGTGTGATCCCTCTGTATGGTGTGATCCCTCTGTATGGTGTGATCCCTCTGTATGGTGTGATCCCTCTGTATGGTGTGAAACAGCTCTGAGACTGGATGAGACATGATAAATCTTGTTGGCTACAGAGTTCTCATGACTTATTATTACATGCCATCCTTTCATATGGCATGGATAGAGGTTTGGTTAGAGTCCAAGGATAGAGTCCAAGCAGATGGATGCCTTTTACCTGCTCAACATAAAACAAAAAATCATCTTTAGCTGATTTATACACACCACACATTCCATACTTGTGTTTTTATATATATATATATATATATACACATAAAACCTTTAAAAATTTGTGTTTTCAAAAAAAAGAACCAGACACCAATAAAGAAAAGTAGCCCAGGTTATCCAGCCTCAAAATGCCTCTGTTATAGTTTCCTCAAAATTCTGCATCCAGAACAACTTCAAAGCTGCTAGCTGCGATGGTCCAGCTACTGAGACTACTCCAGCCAAGACTTCAGATAAGCTCTATACTTTCCCATCACATAGAGACTAAACAAAAATTAATACAGCTAGTTCTCCCAGGATGTTACCATTATCTCAATTTTCTCAGGGTCCCCTAAAGATGCCATCACCCCCCAGATCTGGATAACAGGAAGCAGTCTAGAGAACACAATGCCCACATTCCCAAGAGGTAGGTTGATGGGTTTTGGTCATTCAATGCATTATGGATGTTTGTCATCATTTAGGGGGGTTGGTTACAAGTTGTTATTGGTAATGGTCAAGAAAAAAGCTAAACAAAGGAGATTAGATTCAAGGATCTCATTCTGAAGGAAAAAAGGGAGGATATAGTATAGAAATGATGGGATAAAATGGTGGATTGTTGAGGCTATTTTTGAACAACCACTAGTCTCAAATATTTTACATTGGTATGGATTTTTGTATATTGATTCAAATTTAAGGTTATTTTTGTTTTACTGTATATATATTTCTACTCTTGTTTAAGGTATTGTCCCTACACAGCTCATTTAAAAATATAATGTAAAGTTTTAGTCCTTGAAAGCTATTTAGGATAATAAAGATTAATAGTCAGTCATCTATAACAATCAAACTTATATTCATGTTAGGTATGTTTTCAAGGTCAAATGGAGATGTATTTTAAATAGACAGATGGTCTTCAAACTCTTGAGAGACCTACAGAATATGGCCATTAGAATTTTTTGATAACATAGGGCTTTTATTGACAGTAAGACATGTCTGCTCCTGGCAGCACCAATTTACTTCAAAAAAGAATGATGGGCATCGAAGAACCTCCATATGGAGTTGGCTTTTATTGTGGCAGAGTTAGCCATCTGGGCAAGAAACTGCCCTTGCCTAGACTGCTGACAGTATGCTGTCCAAATTGGACAAGCAGGATACAAAAGAAGGTGAGTGACAAACTGCCAAGACAAAGTAGGACAGTCTTTAAAAAATTTCCTGCTTCACAGAAAAGTCTGTCAGATATTCTAGGCCTGTAGGCTGAAGATGGATGCCCCAATGTTGCAGAGGAACCTTGGATGACTGTCCAGGTAGCTGGCTATTTCTGTCATTGCTATAGTTTTGAAAGTTGCTTGCTCTGCACTTCCTGTTTACCCAGGTAATATTATAGCCTTCTTGGGTCTTTGATGGGGTTGAAGACCAGATAGTTATAGTTTTCCTTGTTACCAAATTCAGAAAAGAAACTTACATAGGAGATGTAAAGTTTATAAGGTTGAGAAACATAAAAGCTTAAGTTGTTTATCTTAAAAGATGTTTTTAAGTCTAAAAAGATACTTTTTAGGATGATAATACAAGTTATGGTAGAAAGTGGTTTAGGTATAAAACTATGATAGGATAGATAATACAATACTTTCTCTGAATTTGCCAAATACAAATGGACTGGACATTGTGAATGTAATTCTTACTTGATAATTGTTTCTTTTTAAAAGATTCTATTTATTTATTTATTTATTTATTTATTTATTTATTTATTTATTTATTATGTATACAGTGTTCTGCCTACATGTATTCCTGAATGCTAGAAGAGGGCACCAGATCTCATTATAGACGGTTGTGAGCCACCATGTGGTTTCTGGGAATTGAACTCAGGACCTCTGGAAGGGCAGTCAGTACCATCTGAGCCATCTCTCCAGCCCCTGATAATTGTTCTTATTGTATATAGTTTTACTATGTTAGAGTTAAAACCTTTCCTTTTTATTTAGACAAAAGGGGGAAATGTTGTGGGATATTTGTACACTGTGTGAAGACGTATTGCTGTGATTGGTGTAATAAAAAGCTGAATGGCCAATAGCTAGGCAGGAGGTATAGGTAGGATTTCTGGGGAGAGAAAGGAAGAGGAGGAGAATCTAGGCAAGGAGGAGAAGCCAGGAGACACAGAGGAAACAGGAGGTACAAGATAGAAGAGAGGTAATGCCACTTGATAGAACGTAGATTAATATAAATGGGTTAATTTAAGTTATAAGAGCTAGTGAGGAACAATCCTAAGCTATAGGTGGAGCTTTCATAATTAATAAGAAGTCTCTGTGTCATTACTGGCTGGTGGGACAGAGAAAGACTCATTACAGATAGGTATCACAGCTGACTTAGTAGTATCTGGATTAGAGGCTGCAGCTTCTGCTCCTGCTTTAAGACTTTTGTGAAAATAAAAGACTTCCCCACACTGGGACCATCCTTACACACGTCAATGGGAGTTGATCTTACAGAGAGGTGGAAGGCAGACTAGACTTCGTCCCCTTGGTGCAGTCCTATCATCTGCAGTGGTGACTTAAGCACACATGCTAAGTACCTTGATTCTCAGTACTGCTTTTTTAAAAACACTAATATCTAGTCTGCCCTGGNTGATCATTCTTATTTACTTTTGTGAAAACTGAGGCTCAGAGAGAGAGAAGGAGGCTTTGTCAAAGTCACATGCTGTATAAGCAGCTTCGGCTGGTGGAGAAGCCAAGTCATTGGACTTCAGGCCCAGGGTGCCCTCCAGACTCCATGCTGCTTTCCTCTGGCAACAGCACTATACAGTGCAGGCTCAGGGCCTTTAGTGCATTGTCCAAAGGAGGCTCTGAGATGGGGAACTAGGAAAGAGCCTTTCTAACTTGTTAAGAGTCTTGATATAGAGGAAGGAAGTTGACTTCTGTGGGGATTTTTTTTTCTCCCTTGTTTTATCTTAGGACCCATTGTCTAGAGCAATGGTTCTCAA
>LZPO01054712.1:714448-725322 GCA_001675575.1 Neotoma lepida
CTTCCTAGTGTTGTGACCCTTTAATACAGCTCCTCATGTTGTGGTGACTCCCCAACTATAAAATTATTTTCATTGCTACTTCATAACTGTAATTTTGCTATTGTTATGAATCATAATGTAAATATCTGTGTTTTCTGATGGTCTTAGGCACCTCTTGAAAGGGTCATTCGACTCCCAAAGGGGTCTTGACCCATAGAACTGCTGGTTTAGAAAGTCATTTAAAAATATGATGGATACTGGGCATTGTGGTACACGCCTTTGATCCCAGCATTCCAGAGGCAGAGGCAGGTGGATCTCTGAGTTCAAGGCCAGCCTGGTCTACAAAGTGAGTTCTAGGACAGCCAGAGAGCTACACAGAGAAATCTGGAAATCCTGTCTCAAAAAAACAAAACAAAACAAAAGAAGANTGTGATGCACACCTGCCTGGTAGTGCCAAGGTGCCTGAGGTCAGGGTCTTAATCCTGCTTCCACCCACACTGGTTAACACAGCAATCATCACTAGATCTTTAGTGAAAGCTGGAGTTTAGGATGCCTGGACAATGAGGCTTCGCTTGACTTGTTCTGTCAAAGAAAAGTCATGCAAACCGTTTCATTAAAAAAGAGGCCAAGTTGTATCAGTGGGCAAGTCTACATCGGAAATTTGCCAGAACTGAGAATATCGACATTTGCTGGGAGTAATCACTAACTTCCCCTCCCATGTGCCAACACCCATGTGACCCCCATTATGGCATTACTCACACCCAGGCTTGTTCACACTAGAATGCTGTAGCCCTCAAAGAATTTTCTAAGGAGAGAAATTATAGACTTGTAATGCCCAGCAGACTTAGATCCAAAGACCTTACTCATGCTAGTCTTCAAGTCTAGCCACAGCTTCCTGCAGGGTATTAGAGGCTGAGGCCGTTGCTATGATTGCAGAGAAAGCTGAAGTGAATGCCATTTGTACTTCTCCAATGAGTGGGGAGGAGAACATTAGCGCTTTAGGACCCAGGGAATGGTGTGGAAGCAGGCTCAGGCTTTGATCCTCACACACACACTATAATCTCTGTACACACTTTCCCATCAGGACCGTACAGACAGCTTCTGTGGGGGTGGGAGCAGGCCAAGACCCCGACACATGCCCTGGTCAGTTGCATACCGAAGACTAGAGATGCAGATGCTATCCATGACTGCTGGTCTGGATTCCTTACTAGAGCGGACACTAGACCCAGGGTTGGAGGAGCCATAGCCCTCACCACTCACAGGCCACAAGACTCCAGCTTTTCTAAGATTCATTTCCTTCATGTTCACACTGGGAGGAATGGCTCTTGCCCCACCGATTCTGCTGTGGCAGCTTACAACTATGTAAAATACTCTCTAATCCGTGAAATGCTAAAATAAAATAATTACTGGTATTTGTAGCAGTAGAGACAGAGTCCAGCCAGAGATGAATGCAGTAGACTGGCTTTGGAGGCTTGGCTACCAAACAGCACTGTACAGCCAAGACCATGAAGTATCCTCTGATTCATTTGTCTGCTTGTCCAGGTATAATTTTTAGATGCTGCAGGGGGCGGGCAGCAGGTAATTGCATCTCAAGAGGTATTTATTGATCGCCCACTCTCTACATGCTTGCTTTGAAAGGTAATTGGGAAGTACTTGTTCATACACAGTCTTTTAATGAAATAGATGGAGCCAACCACCACCCACCAGTTACTGAAAGACAAGCATTGTGGCCCTAGGGGCTACAGAGCCGAGCTCTCAGCAGTTCCTATCAGGGAGGGACCCANGCACTACCTCCAGCAACTCTGCCTTCCTTGGTGGGTTCCAACCAGGGAAAATTTTGCTCCTACTGGTAATGTCTGCAATCACTTCTAGTCTTCATACTGGAGTAAGGGTACTCCTGGCACTGAGGGGATAAGGGCCAACGGTGCTGCTAAGGGTCCCACAATGACCAGAGAATCTCCCATAACAAAGAAAGATCTGGCTCAAGAGGCAACAATGTCAAGGCTGAAAAACTCTCATCTTTCTTCAAACTTCAAAAAAAACAACAATTTATTGCCTTATATTTAAATATTTTAAATTATATTTATCTACCTTTCCTCCATGTGTATGTATATAGTTGTACGTTTGCTGTTGCACATGTAAAGGTCACAGGACAACTTTCAGGAGGTGCTTCGTCCCTTCCAACATGTGAGTTTGGGGACTGAACTTGGATTGTCAGACTTGGAGGCAGGTACCTCTACCCACTGGGGTATCTTGCCAGCCTTATCTTAACTATTTTTTTGAGACCGAGTCTTATGTAACCCAAGTCTTGGACTCAATTTGTGGCCAAGGACTTAAGATCCCATTCTCCTGTCTCTACTTCTTTTTTGTTTGTTATTGTTTTTGGTTGTTTTGCNTTGAGGCAGGGTCTCAATATGTAGCCCTTGTTGTCCTGGAACTCACTCTGTAGACCAGGCTGGCCTCAAACTCACAGAGGTCCACCTGCCTCTGCTTTCTAAGTATTAGNATCAAATGTGTNTGCCACTATGCCTGGCCTGACTCCACTTCTTAAGTGCTTAAGGTATTACAGGTGTGTGTCNCCATGCTCAGCTATCTTAACCANCTACAGCTCAGCATATCAAATCATTTCTTCCCAGTGGGGGAGGTCAAGTCTATGGCTTTACGGCTTTACGCATGTCAGGCAAGGCTCTACCACAGAGTTCTCAAGCTCCCGTTGATTTTTTTTTGACTGACTGACTGCTAATAGTTATCAAATACTCTAAGCACATATGACANGCTAAACCTGTGGGAATGTGAAAGTGAGATTCAATTTCTTCTCTCAAGAACTGAATGGTGGCACATGCTTTAATCCCTGCACCCAGGAGGCAAAGGCAGGTGGATCTCTGAGTTTAAGGCAGCCTGGTTTACAAAGTGAGTTCTAGGACAGCCAGAGCTACACAGAGAAACCCTGTCTCACTCCCAAGAGAGAAGGGGGAGAATTGAATGAAGAGGCCAAGTGTGATGGCCCACACCTATAACTCCAGCTATAGAGAGGCAGAGGCAGGTAGATCTCTGAGTTTGAGGCCAGCCTCGTCCACACGGTGAGTTCCAGGCCAGCCAAGGCTACATAGTAAAACCCTATCTCAAAACAAGAAGCACTGAGTGAAGACATTCAGGTGAAAATAGAGCTGACCACATCAGGCTGAACAGAAGTTGTGTTAGTGTGATTATAATGATATATTAGAATGGGTGGCTACCCAGGAAAAGCTGAGGTAGAAGGATCTTAAGTTCCAGGCCAGCCTTCATGGCAGAAAGACAACGAGACTCAAAACAAACAAAAATCCAAAGGCATGGGGCTGGAGAGATGGCTCAGAGGTCGAGTACTTGTTCTTGCAGAAGACCCAGGTTCAAGTCTCAGCACCCAACTGTAGGCAATATACACATANTTTTTTTTTAAAAGATTGCTTTAAAGAAGAAAACGCAAAGCAAGAGAAAAGCTTCATGAAGAAAAGAGGAGGACACCCACAGCCACACCTCTGTGGAAGCCATTCAAATCCACATACAAAAAACCCCCCAAAACCAGAAAGGCAACTGGCTAGATGCTAAGCAGCTGGAGCCTGAGCTGAGCTGGCCCAGACTAGTGAAAGGAACATTTCTGAACTAGCATTAGTGAATGGGATATGTGGGTTGGGAGTGAGAACTGAAGTGGGCTGGTAGAAGATGAACCCAAAGGAAGAGGAAAACCTTTCACTGAACACAGACCAGAGTACAGGCTTGTTTTAGTACTCTGTCTGCAAGGAACCTCCACTAAGCCAGGCTTGGTGGCACACACATGTAAATCCAGCATTTGGGAGGTAGAGGTAGGAGGATCAGGAGTTCAAGGCTGGCTTTGGCTACTTAGTAAGTTCAAGGTAGCCTAGGCACAATTACAAAACAAAAGAAGGAGCTTCCACTTTACAGCTAAATAAACATGTAGCATAGTAAAATTACCAAAAAGGGCTGAGGATGGTAGAGTGCTGGACAAGCGTCCAGCAAACACACAATTTTAAGTTTGGTTTCTAGTACCACATAAATCAGGCATGGAAGTATCTACCTGTAATCCTAACCCTGGGGATGCAGAGGCAGGAGAGTCAGAATTATGTAGTATATTTGAGGCCAGCCTGGAATACATAAGGCCCTGTTTCATGGTCCCCACCAATTAGGTATGAAAAAAGGTTACAGAAATTGTGCATAGGAGGTAGAAGAGATGGCTTAGTGGGGAAAATACTTGCCATGAAACCATCAAGACTTGGGTTCAAATCCCCAGAACCTATGTAAAGCCATGTGTCTGTAATCTTAGTGCTGAAATGGAAGGTGGAGACAACAAAATCCCCAGAAGTTTGAAGAGCCAGCTAGTCTGGTATATGCAAACAACAGAGAGAACTGTTGAAAAAAGTGAAAAGCAGGATTGACATCCAAGGTCAGTACACAGTACACGTGCCCTCTGACCTCCGCACGTGTACTGTGGCATGCACATGCCCGCAGTCACACTCATGAATGCACTGGTGTTCACATGGAGTCACACACACACACCACCACCATGCCCACATGTATAGGGAAGCATTTTGCAAACTCAAGACTATCTCTACAGCCTGTCCTTTTCTGCTGTATCTCTAGTGTTCTTTGATCTCTATAACACACTCATCCAAATCACGGAAACTTTTCATTTAAGCTTTCTATTTCCAGAGCCTGAGCCCAAAGACGTTTAAAAATTTCTTTAAAATATTTTAATTTTGAGACAGAGTCTTGCTATACAGTCCAGGCTGGCCTTACTCTTGTGGCAGTCCTACTGCTCAGCCTCCCAAGCGCTAGGATTACAGGTATGTGCCACCATGCCGGGCTCCCAAATGCCTCCTTAAAGCAGCCTGAAGTTCCTGTATTATTTCTTGCTAACCATACCCCGAGACCTGTATTCTAAAGAAGAACCTGAAGCGTTTGTATGCCTTCCATCCATGTGCAAGCAAGCACCTTCCCAGACATGCAGACGAGAAACGCACACTGTAACTGCAGCACTGGCTTTAACAATGTGCGGCTCTGCCCGAGATCTGATACATCTTCGGGCACACGATGAAACCTTCTCCCCAGCAGTGACGTCACTGCTGATGCCGAGGATATTTAAAGCAAACCAATGGGAAAACCAGTGAGCATGACAAAGGATGAGGGATGGGGTGATCGATAAAGCTTTTCAATTCAAACTTCATCCGTTCTATAAATAACCCAGCTCAGAATAGATTGGTGAGATTATTTTGCTTCTTAGAAATGAAATTCACGTGTGCTCAGCACAAGGCCTGATCTGCTCAATCACTGTTAAAACCCTGAGCAGCCCCCATCTCTGTCTAGCAGCCCTAGGCTACAGCCTGCATGTTGCCATTCCCAGGTGTCCAGGGAGATGGGCGTGGTGAGGACAGTTCTCTGTTGGCATGTTCTGGGAGGCCAATAAGATATAGCTCTTCTTGCTCCAAATGCTCAGCAGGAAATTAGAATTAGAAACTAGAGAAGGAAGCCAGCCAGTGGATACAGTTCAGTGGAAGAGCACTTGTCTAGGGCGGAGCCGGTCCTGGGTTCAAGCCCTGGAATTGGGAGGGAAATCAGAAGAGAGTAGTTTCTAGCCCCCTGGGCTCCCGAATGGTCCTTGTTTTCGTAGATCAGAATCTTTTCCTGGAACAGCTTGCTCCTGGCTGCATTTTGAGATCTTGCCCATCATCCCACAGTAACAACAAGAAAACATGAAGAAAAACAACAGAAATTCCTGATGCTTTTTTTGGGGTAGGTTTGGGAACAGACTGCGGCTTAGCTCTCCAAGGAGAGCAGAAAACCTCGGTAGCCTGGCAACTTGTGAGGGCCCAATCCTAAATGCCACTCCTCCACTCCACTTCAGTAAACTGACTTAAGAGAAGGTCTGCCTATGGTGTCACCTCCCTGAAGCAGCCGTTTGATTTGCTCACCGGTGTTTTTATTTCTATGTCACCAATGCTGAAATGAAATGGGCTCTTAGGTCTGCTACTTAGTATTTTTTGTTTGTTTGTTTTGTGTTTTGTTTCTGTTTTGAGTCCCGAGTGCTCTGAAATTTACTAAGGATGTGAATCAGGCTGGCTTTGAAGTGTAACAATCCTGCTTCTACCTCCAAGTGCTGGATTCCAAGCGTGCACGGTTAATCCTGGCTTGGACACTTTTAAAAAATCTTGACTGGGTACTGATTTTTCTTTCGTAGACTGTATTCCCTGCTAGTCACTCATTCTGCATAACTCTGCCCTTAGAGGGAACATATTTGAGCCAGATAGTTGCAAGTTCAAACAAATTGCTCTTGAGCTCTCTAGTTTCTGGAAGCAGGAAACATGCAGCAGGACGCCTGGTCCCAGCCATCTTGTACTCCAGCTGGGAGCATGTCTGCAGTGCTCAAGGACCCAGGATGGAATCTATCTCTGCTATCAGCTGGTCATTTATGTACGTGAAACTTTTATTTCTATACAGGTACCAATTGTGCAAGGTTACTGGCAGCTCTTACCGGNCACTCTGTACGTGGTGGGCANTAAGCATTTGCTGGATAGAAGCTCATTATTATCCTGTTGGCTATACCTTTTCCTACTCACCAAGATGTGTTTGTTTTGAAATGTTTTTGAACTGGCTTCTGTCCCAGATTCTCCTTGAGAACAATGACAGTTTTAACATATTTTCATCCTGAATGAACCAAATCCTAATACTCCCATGGCTTTTTTTTTTTTAATGTGGAACATAAACTTAAGAAACACATTTTCAGACTCCCCTCCCTCTAGACAACATTCAACAAATGGTTCTGGGATCAGACACTACTCTGTGATGTTAGAGGCTAAAATGTAAACTCTTATAAAGCGGTGTGTCACTTGACCTTGTGTCAAAAAATTATTGGCATGGTGGCACATGCTTNAAGTTTGAGGCTATCCCGGGTTACCTAGTGAGTTCTAGATCAGCTAGACACACAGAGCAGAACTTTGTCCCCTCCAAACAAAGTAGAGGCTGGAGTGATGGCTTAGCAGTTTAAGAGTGCACATTGCTCTTTCAAAGGACCAGAATTATGTTTGGCTGGAGTGATGGCTTAGCAGTTTAAGAGTGCACATTGCTCTTTCAAAGGACCAGAATTCTGTTCCAAGAATCCATGTTGGGTGGCTCACAACTGCCTGTAACTCCAGCTCCAAGGGTCTGATACCCTCTTCTGGCTCTTGTAGGCACTGGCATTCACATGCACATGCCCCTACACAGATATACATAATACACACACACACACACACACACACACACACACAAAACAACCAACTAATTAAACAACATTTCCACTACCATCAAAACACAAATAAGCAAGCAAACAAATAAACAAACACTAGCTAGTTGTGGTCGCACATGCCTAGAACCCCAGAACTTGGGAGGCTAAGGCAGAAGCACTGTTTGAGCTAGATCAGCTATGCGGCAAATTTAAAGACAGTCTCAGCTGCATAGGAAGAACCTGTGACCAAAAAGGAAAAGAAAAAAGAAAAGCTGTTTTTTAAAATTGTGTTGAGAGTCAGTGATGCAGCTAGACCTAAATCCAGTATTGTCACATAGCAAATATCCTTTATGAGCACACAGTATGCTGAAAATATTACAAACACACTTTTCTTTAGGCTCTGTTGCTGGCTTGTTTGATTTTAGGCCTAGCATCCAGCACTTTCCAGCTAAGTACCTGAATACACAACTGGTATAAAGCTACCTAGACATTAGGTAACTCTGGAGACCCACCTCTCACATGGCTAGGGAGGACTATAGTCTANAAGGGAGTTCATGAGAACATGGCTTGCATTGGCCAGCTGCCTCAGACTGAGCACCCTCAGTGTTCCTGTAACTCCCTCCCTCCATGCACCCTCAGCTGCCAGCCAGCTCCCCTTATGCTAAAACTTTCCTCGATAGGAATGCAGCAATGATTGCTTTATCTATAAAAATAAGGACTACTGCTGAGATTTTCAAGGAAAACGCCCATTTAATGTATAATAATAGAAACAGGGCTGGCGAGATGGCTCTGTGGGGGAAACGTGCTTGTCACCTAGTCTGATGACTTGAGTTCAACCTCCAGGACTCCTAGAATTAGAGAGATGACTTCCCCAAGTCGTTCCCAACCTGCGCACACATGAGTGGTAGACACACACACACAAAATGTAATGAGAAAATAGAAAGAATAGATAACAATGCTTAAGAGTTTGAGGCTGGAATCTTGTCTCCAAAATTTTTTGTTGTATGACCTTTGGCAAATTGCTTATCCCTCTGAGCCTTCCTTTCCTTATCTGTAAGAAAAGATACTATGTGCTGGGTACATGGAGGTTATTGTGAGGGACAAACAGATAGTGAGTGCCTGGCATAGAATGTGTATTTAATAATGGCTATCAATCGGAACTTTGGTATCATCAGTAAATGAGTTTTTCTGTTCTCACATCTTTTTGGGTTTAGGGGGGAGTTTACATTCATAGTGCATCTGCCCCCAAGAGGGCCTCCTGACCAGGCATATACCTGAAGGCAACAGCCTGGCAGTTAGGGCCATGGTAATGTGTGGCTCAGTGTTAGATCTCTTGCCATTAATGAGCCTCTAGATTCCATCCCTAGGACCACCACCACTGGCAACAACAAGAAAAACTGAAAGAAAGCAGTTATCCAGGTTGATGAAATTAAGCCTAGCTTAACAATTTTCCAAGCTAGGCTCCCAGCAGTCTTTTAGGTAAATGCCTGTTGTTCACTTTTGTTGAGGTAGAACTTGATGTATAGCTAGACGACCCTTGAACTCAAGATCCTTTTTCCTCAACCTCTGGAGTGCTGAGATTACTGTCATATGCTACCATGCCTAGTTTAGAAAAATGCTTTTTGGTTGGGGGACTGGGGAATGAACCTAGGGCCTTGTGCATGCTAGGCAAATATGCACTGAGACAGCCTGGAAGGGTTTCCTTTCAGCTATCTTCCTGAGTCAATTTCAAGTAATTGTTCCTTACGAGGTACTCCGCTGCACTAAGGATTCAGAGATGTGTAGGACTTCTCTCCTCCTCTCCCCTCCCCTCTGGTCCTCACTTTGTAGCTGTACCTAGCCCCAAACTCTCAACAATCCTTCCTCAGCTTCCCAAGGGATGGATGGGGTCACAGGCTAAGCCATTACACGAAATCTCTGTCTCCCTCCTTTTTGCCTTCTTCCTTCCAACTGACTCCTGAGTCTGGGAAAACACACCAAGCGTATGGTCTACAGCCAAGCTGCACCTCTAAGTCGAAATTTTTGCTCAAGGAAACAACATCTGTGTCAAAATTCCTTTATTTACAAAATCTCCAACAATTGCCTTCACTACTCCATCTTTCCCCACATCCTCCAAGAGGCTCCTTAAACAGGTTGTTGCTGAGACCCTCTCTCCTCTTGTGCCACCCACCATTCACCTATTTTCACCCCAGCTGCTGCACAACTGCTGTTAACTGTCCTTGTTCCCTGTTCAGTGGACATGGATCTCATCACCCTGATCTGACCATAAATAACTTGAGAGCATGCATCTCTATTGCTTTCTCTTACATCCATCATAACTCCCATTTGTTAAGTCTAGTCATCTGTGATGGCTGGGGATAAAATTTTACGGCCTTATATGAAACATATTTTAACTTCTTCCTTTAAACCAGCAAGACATGAAACAGCTAGGTTCAGGGAAAGCGTTACTTTCCCACATAGAATCTCATTCACTTAGGAAATTTCCTGTTTCTTTTCTTTTTGGTGTTTCAAGACAGGGTTTCTCTGTGTAGCCCTGGCTGTCCTAGAACTCACTCTGTGGGCCAGGCTGGTCTCAAACTCACAGAGATCTGCCTGCCTCTACCCCTCTGAACGCTGGCGTTAAAGTTGTATGCTTCCATCGCCTGGTTATTACTTGTTTCTTTTTTTTAAAGAGATTTATTTTGGGACTGGAGAGATGGCTCAGGGGTTATGAGCATTGGTTGCTTTTCCAGAGGACCTGGGTTCAATTCTCAGTATTACATGGTGGCTCACAACTATCTGTAACTCCAGTCCCCAGGGGATCTAATCCCCTCTTCTGGCCTCCAGAGACACCACACATGTGTGATACATAGACATACATGCAAGCAAAACATCTATATACACAAAATAAATACTAAATTAAAAGATTTATTTTTATTTTGTATGGATAACTGCATTCATGAATGTATACGCACCACATGCATGCTTGGTGTCCTTGGATGCTAGAAGAGGACCCTGGATCCCTTGGAACTGGGGTTACAGGTGGTTGTGAGATGCCCAGTGTGGGTGCAGGGAACAAAACTTGAGTCCTCTGCAAAAGCAGAATGTATTCTCAAAAACAAAACAAAACAAAAACACCTGTTTTGTGTGTATAAGTTTTGCCTGCTTTCATGATGCCCATGGGGGTCAGAAAGGGGTGTCAGATGTCCTGGAACTGGAGTTACAGATGGTTGTAAGCCACCATGTGGGTGCTGGGAACCAAACTTGGGTCCTCTTGGAAGAGCAACGAGTGCTCTTAACCACTGAGCCATCTCCCCAGCCCTTCTGTGTCTTTTCAAATTTCCTTATCCTTCTTTCACCAGTGTTAATATTGAGCCCTGGATTACATGGAGTGGAAAATACAATCTCTGATGTTTGCACTTGGCCTTGAAAACAACTGAATTGTTATCGCCCACTTGGAAACCCATCCAGAAGAGGACAGGCCACCTTCTCCTCACTTGAGGGATGTAGAAAGGATTTTGTCCCATGTCACCCTTAAGAACAAAGCTCGCTGGGCGGTGGTGGCACACGCCTTTAATCCCAGCACTTGGGAGGCAGAGGCAGGCGGATCTCTGTGAGTTCGAGGCCAGCCTGGGCTACCGAGTGAGTTCCAGGAAAGGCG
>LZPO01054712.1:725947-737400 GCA_001675575.1 Neotoma lepida
GGGCAATGTTAATCCTATCAGTCAAATTAATGAAAGTTGTAACAGGCTCTGGCCTATTTATAGATCTTAAATTGGCATGTGCTATACAGATTGAGTACCAGGTTGAATTCATTTTTTTCCCCAGGGCGATTGAGATAAAGGAAAGTAAAGTAAAAGAAAATATAACGAGAAAAGATAATAACAAAATATAATGAGAAAAAACAAGACTATTTTTGTGGAATTGTTCCCTCAAACACTTTTTTATAACTGCGAATGCTTAGAGTAATTAGATAACAGTCCGTTTGGAAAGGGACTNGAGAGAATGTGGTCACTGCAGTCGAGGTGAAAAGACCAAGAGGATTATCTAAATACTGTACTGATTTTATGTGACTTCAAGGATGCTCTCCAGTGTCACTCTTGTTCAGGTGCCAAAATGTCCCTGAGCTGTTTGTAGAACACTGTGCCATCCAGAGAAACTAGTTCATGGGCAGCAAGACACAGTACACCCTCACACAGGAACTCCAGAGAGAGAGAACAGGCACATCTGAGCCCAAGAAGACCTCTCCTTGGGAAGAAGCCCTCTGCCAAAGATAGCAGACTAAAGCCCCCTCTTGGATGGAAGGCAGTGATGAGCCACACTGCCCAGCACTCGGCTCCGGGGCTTCCTTACAGAGAGAAGAGTGTACTGGGTGGGCATGGAGCTGTCTCTGGAAGCCTGTGCCTTGTACAAGTGCCCTTGTGAAGGCAGACTAAACTGGCACTCCCAGAATCGCCCAGGCTCCTCTCCTTGAGAGCTTCCAAACCAGAACACACATTTACCTCATCAATTCCTCCTCTACCCTACACTCTAGTTACTCCCAGTTCCCTCTAGGAACCTCACAGGGTCTTCTGTGGCTGTTAACTGCACAGGTGCCTCCAACTAGGCAACCAGAGAAACGGCAAACTCCATTTAGAGCAGAATGGTCAAATCAGCCGGTTCTCCCTTCCATATTCTCCTCATCTGAGAGAGGAAGAAGAGCCTTGACGCATCTGTTTCACAAGGGCTACATGGGATGGACCAGCCTATAGAGTCAGAGCAGTATTGTTACTGTTTTTGCACTTTGTATCACACACCGCAGAGCTTCATAATGTAAGACAACAAAATATTAAATACGCTGCAAAAGCGGGCCCACAGCCTGCTGAGGGTGGCTATGTTAAAGCTAATTAAAAATCCACGTCTCAGCCTGAATTAGGATCGCCTGGATCAGAACTGCCTAGGGATGAGCGGGAAAGAATTTGTTACACTTCTAACAAAACTCCCAGGCAATGCTTGGGACACAGGGCCAACCTGGTTCCTGAACTCTATTTGCTCTATTCTGAGGAAAGAANGGCTCTGCCTGGCTTGACATCACTTTCCCACAGCTCTTGAACCACTGTTGACCAGAGCAGGTGGGTGACAACACAGGTCTTAGGCAAAGCAAAGCTGCTTTAGAGGCTGTGGAGGGGTTAAAGTCCCACGGAGGACCCCTGGAGGGGATGGGGTGGTGCTGGGGGCGCAAAGGACCCGGACTCACCTACAATGATACCACAGGCGCTGACCAATCCGATCTCTTTCTTCAGGGCTACTCCGCCCCCTCCCGAGCCAGCCTCGGCCTCAGGGCTGCTGTCACCCGAGTGGTTCTTTGCCGTGTTGTTTCGCTGTCGAGCTCCCTTTTCCATCTTTCTCCGTAGGGTTCGGATCTCCAAAAGCTAAAAAGAGCTGTCTCTTTCTAAACGCTCGTGCGTGTAAATGTATAGGTACGTGGAAAATCAGAGTTTCCAATTAAAACGCCCGTTTCAGAAACAGAGAGCGCTCTTACCCTCTAAAAGTGACAGCAAATGAGAGAGAGCTGTAAATATCCCCACTCTGTACTGACACGTGTCACTCCTACCAAAAAGGGCCGTGTTTTTAAAAGGGAGGAGAAGAGCATATATATATTTAAATACAAAAATAGAACTGTACCAGCGATTCCAGCTGGAATTCTCCGGAAAGGGTTTAATCTTCAGAAGTCCAGGATGGCTGTGCTCGGTGTACCGGGCGGCGGCTAGCCCTGTTCAGGGATTCTCTGAAGCCCTCCTAATAAAACAGATCTCCTTCACCTTCCCCTAGTCTCTCTTTTACGATGAGGGTAAAAGTAGTTCTCGTTGGCTGAAGGGGTGGAGGAGGAGCNGCACTCAGGTACTTTCTTCTTGCTGGGTTGGCTCTGGATCCGATTTCCACCTGCTGTGGCTGTCCCTGCTCGCCCTTCTCCGCTCTGAGCTCCGGGCTCACGCCCCAGACCGCTCCATCGCTCGGTGCCGGCTGAGTGGTTGCGGCGCTTGCGAATGTGCTTCCCTTTCAGCAGCGGCGTTTATTTGCGGACCGAGGCTCCGCCCCCACCTCCTCCGTTCCTCGCCATCCTCAGCCGCATCTCCTCCCCCCTCTTCTATTTAAATATTAGTGCCCCCCCCCAAAGAGCACGGAGTAAATGGTTTAAAACATTTCTTTTTCCCTGTCGTGGAAGCGAGGGAAGGGTCGGCCGCAGGGAGAAGTCACTAGTCAAGGCTGCATCTCAGGTCGCACAGCATTCGTGAGCTCTCTAAGGGCACAGTTTTGCAGGCTTTTGATGCCTTCAGAAATAAACTGGCCGGTGTACTAAAATGTTGAGGTGTGGATCATTTGAGGACAAGGTCGAGAAGGCTATAAGGATATCATTATCAAGCTGTTTCCTGAAATTGGGGNGCAGGGGGACGGGAGAGCTTTGGTAGAGGTGGCGTGGAAGGATTTAAGGCTGAAGAGTTTCTCTTTGGGACTCTCATGAAAGGTAAATAAAATCATCAAGAAGATGCAGTAGTTGCAACGTTCATCTGAAGCACGATAAAGAAGACTCTGATCTGGTCCCATAACTCCTAATATTTAATCCACCTATAAATTATTTGAACTTCAGATGGGAGNTTTGCCAGCGCCTCACTGATCATAGAGCAGATTTGTTGACGTTAAAGGATGAGTATCCTTTAAGTACATTGTGCCTCCTCTTCCCTGAAGAATTTAATTAGAAACTATTGCTTTACCTCAAGAACAGTGTCTCTTTCTAACTGTAAAGTACTTTGGAAAAACAACATGAAACAATATTACAGACGATGNAGAAAAAAAACCAAAGTTTTTTTTTTAAAAAAACATATACTATACAAAATAATTTGTTTTTAAAATAAGTCTAAAAAATAAAATTCCAAAGGGCATAGTGGCACACACCTTTAATCCCAGCACTTGGGATGCAGAAGCAGGTGGATCTCTCTGAGTTCAGGGCCAGCCTGGGTCTGCAGATTGAGTTCTAGGCCAGCCAGAGCTGCACAGTGAGATTCTGTCTCAATAAGACAAACACACTAAATTCCCCAATCTGACCACTAACTACACAAATTTGGCTTGACTTTTTGGAAAATGTTCTAAAACACTTGGGATTTTTAGGAAGATAAAAACTAAAACCCTTTAACATGGGGTTGACTAAGCTATCTAGAAGAGCTTTTCCGGATGGGGTAAAGTCCAGTCAACAGTCTCCTGTCCCATCTGCCCCTTGATCACTCAACTCAGCAAGTATCGAGAGGTTTCAAAGGTTAAGATCGCAACCTCTTCTCCTTCTGTTGGTTCAAGATATAGCAGATTGAAAGCCTCAGCAAAAAAAAAAAAGGGGGGGGGAACTGTGTAAATCATTTTCAACAAAAAGAATAGACAAGGTTTGGAATATATAGCACAAAACTCCACAGGAGAGAGTGAGGAATGAGTTGGGGGAAATGAAGAACATGTGAATTGCCTCTGGCCTTTCTTATTTTATTATTATTATTATTAAAACGTTCGAAGTACAACTGCAGGAGAGATAATATACAGATATCTGGCCTTTCTTGACAAGCTTAGAAAGTATTAAGAGAAAAACTTGATGGATTCATTATTAAACAATCCAATTTGAAGACGTCAACATCAACATGCTCAGATTTCAACATCAAGGGATAAAACCTTTCTGCTTCTCAAATGTGAGTTCTTTCAGTCATGTTTTGTAGTTTCAGTTTAAATGGTGGAGGCTTACTATGNGGTTAAAGACAAGAGCATGATGAACTTGAGATCTCTTCCCAAATGAGTGCAAATGAACAGCAATGTGTAAGCTTCAGTCCTCTGGATTTATACATTTGGAAGATAAAGAAAATTATAAGTGCAAACAGATTTGGGGGATATTCAGTGTGACACCAAAGGAGAGAGACTTGTTAAAAAATAATATTTCCATTTCTTTAGTACTTGGAATTTATGCGTGGCTTGCAGTTATTTATTGATGGCAAAACAGGAAAGCTAGAAAAGGAAACCCCTCCTTCAAAGGGGCCTTTAATTCATATTGTATGTCTCTAGGCTGCTGACATTTTTGTGGCATGAATGCTACATGTGTCAAAATTTCATGTAACTNGTGTTGAGCACAGGAAAGAAGGAAATGTCTTGGTGTAATATGTTGAGAAAAATTTGTGAAAAAAATTAATTGAAATTCCTTACATTCTGATCACTTACTACAGNTTTGATCCACATTTGTCTTTGTGCTTTTTACTTTACTCTTTGCATTTAAATAGTGCTTTACAGCTTTTCTGAATAATGTCTCATTTTTCCTTCCCCATTAAAAAGCTTAAGGAGACAAAGCCAATTTGTTGTTGTTTAATTTTGAGACNGGCCTAGAACTCATTATATAGATCAAGCTGGCGTTGAACTCATAGTGATCTGTCTATCTCTGCCTCCTGGGTGCTGAGATTAAAGGTGCACAGCCCCATGTTTGGCTGACAAAGCAAATTTTTGTTTTGTTCATGTTTGTNTTTGTTTTAGACAGGATCTTGATATGTAGCCCTGACTGGCCTGGAACTTGCTATGTAGACCAAAGCTGGCCTGGTACTCACAGAGATTTGCCTGTGGGGATTGAAGGAGTGTGCCACCAAGCCCAGCTAAACCCAGTTATTCTTAAATATTTTTTTNATTTTTATGTTGCTGAAGATCAAACATAGAGCCTTGCTAGCCAAGGTTCTTCCACTGAGCTAACCCCTCCCTATAACTTGTATTTTATGGATTTTAAAATACTAGGCTAAGGCTCAAAGAAGTGTTTTATTAGAGGCCAAAAAGCAAACATTGGCTCTGCTCATGGGCAAGCAGGTTGACACTGGTTTACACCGAGCTTCTCAAGACACTATAACTACTTGTCAGTGCTTCANTTTCTTTCACTNGGAGAGAAACAAGACTAGTGCTCATGCTTTTCTCATGTTTGTTGGTNGTGGTTTGAGATAGGGTCTCATTATGTAACCCAGGCTGGCCTCNGGATCTTCTGGTCTCAGGGTCCTGTGTGTTTTTGAGTTAATGTCATAACTGATTTTTAAAAGAGACCCATTTTAATGTCGTGGGCCTTAATAGCCCCCTGACAGTTACCACTGTCTATGCACACCTCTTCTTGGATCTTTCTCAAGCACTCACGTTAGCACAATTCTATTTCAAGGATCTGAGAGACAGTGCTCATCATTTTGCTTGCTGAAAATAAGAAGAAATTGACCCCTTTAACAAGGGAAACTGTGGTTGGAAGGGTNATTTTCTTACAAATACTCGTAGCCTTAGAAAGAAAAAGGCTGTGTGTGGCTGACACCTACTGCATGAAGAAGGAGGTGACACGGGAACATGCTACCGCAATAGTTACACACACTCACATTCTGATTGTCCCTTTGGGAAACAACGGGTAAAAAGTGTCAGNGCAAAATAACTAAGCCATTCTATTTCTGGACCTAACAGCACTTTATTCTTGCTCTTTGTCACATAGCTGTAGCGTCTGAGGTCACTAATGAGGGACCTGACTGGCTCCTCTGAGTTGATTCACAGCCCATGCTGTGCACTCTTTTTATACAGAGCTGTCCAAAGCCAGAAAGAACCCTTCTTCAAAGTAAAGCCCACAGACTGGGCATGAAAGCTCATGCTTATCATCCCAACACACAGGAGGCTCAAACAGAAAAATTGCTGTGAGTTCAGGACAATCTGGGCTACAGCGTGAAACTTTCTCAAAATACATAAATAATAATGTAAATAAATAAAATCTAGGCATGGTGGAACACAGGTGCANTAGAAAAGTTTAGTCAGGGAGATCTTGAGGCAGCCTAGGCTACATAATGTCTTGTCAAGCCTGGGATACNCATCAAAACCCTGCCTCCAAAATCACACAAACAAGCAAAAAAACAAAACAAAAACAAAANCACAAAAAACAAAACCATGGGACTGGAGAGANAATTCAACAGTTAACATCATTTACTGCCCTCGTAGAGAGCACANGCTGAGTTCCCAGCTCTCATCAGGCAGCTCATAACCATCTGTAACTCCACTTTCAGGGGATATCATGCCCTCTTCTGGCCTCCAAGGGCACTGCATACACATGGTGCACAGATANACATGTGGGCAAAACACCCACACACATAAAATTTAAAAAAATGTTTTTAAAGCATAGAAGTCTTCCCAGGTATGGTGGACACACCTGAAACCCCAACACTCAGGGGCTAAGGCAGGAAAAATGGGATTTCCAGACCAGGCATGGGCTACATGATAAATCCTGTTCCAAAAGACAAGGATTCAATGTACAATTCAGATATAGGGCATCTCCCTACCATGTGCAAAGCCCTGAATTTGATCTCCAGAGCCACAAATCAAAACAAAGAATTTGTAAATATATGACTCTTTATCTTGGGCAAATATAATAAAAACCAATTGAGGCAGGAGATTCTACATGTAAACCCTCATGTCTAGAGTCACCTAAAGCCTTGGAAAGGAGAAGATTAGACTGGGCCCAGTATAGGAGTCAAGGAGATATGGCCTGCAGCAGGGAGTGTGATTGTGTTTCTTTCTCACCAGACCTGGGAAATATTTGGAATCCAGCCAAGTGCAGCAGACAGAGGGATAATTTTCTGGAATTTTTGTCTCTGCTGTCAGAGCAAGGGTTCATCTTCTCCAGAAGAGCATGAATTAATTACCCATCACAACAACACAAGGCCTCTCCATCCACATTCTCAGGACTGCTTAAGCTTCTGAAGATATAACTTCCTTTGAAGGTGGTGTCACGTCCAGGAGGTAGAGGGTGTCTGGAACGGCCCTATCTAATGGACAGAAACCTCTTCATTTCATTTTTCTTTCTGGCTGGCTTTTGCCNTTTCTTTTTAATTTCTTTTCTTTTTAATTTTNACCTGCTTTCTCTCAGTAGGTAACGTGAATTTCCTAGAAAACCGCCTCAGAAAGTTTCCATCTTGATGACTATAGGCCTTGAATTATTTTTTTTTCCAAGACAGGGTTTCTCTGTGTAGTCCTGGCTGTCCTGGAACTCACTCTGTAGACCAAGCTAGCCTCAAATTCAGAGATCCACCTGCCTCTGCCTCCCAAGTGCACCACCACTGCCCAGCTTAAATCTTAATTTTTAATTAATTCATTTCTTTGTGAGTTTTAAACATTTTTAAATTTTATTTATTTATTTTGTGTGTGTGTGTCAGGGGCGATGCACACGCATGTGATATAGTGAAGATCACAGGACAACACGCAATAGTCCGTTCTCTTCTTCCACCATGTGTGTTCCAAAATCACACTCAGGTTGTCCAGTTTGTTGGAAAGTCCCTTTACCGGCTGAGTCATCCCACTGACTCAGTTTATTTATTAAGAAATAAATATTGTAAAAGATTTATATCTTTTTATTTTATGTGCATGTTTTGCCTGTCTGTTCACCACATGCATGCAGTGCCTTTGGAGGCCAGAAGAGGGCACTGTATCCCCTGAAAGTGGAGTTACAGATGGTTGTGAGCTGCCGCGTGAGAGCCGGGAACAGGGCCTGCATCCTGCAAGTACTGAGATTTTAACTTGGGTCTTCTGGAAAATCAATTAGTGCTTTTAACCTCTGAGCCATCTGTCCCATCCAAGATTCATGTTTTAAGGTAAGTTTAAGGAGGAAGTAAATTCCTCAGGAGCAAAGGCCTGCTTTCTTCTCCACTGTAATGGAGCTACTGAAAAACAGTGTTTGACATTCAAGAAATACGACTGACTGAAGGAGTTGATATATGGCCCTACCCATTAATACACAATCAGTGAATAAACAATTACCAACTGACTAGTTGGCATGTGAACTAAATGTAGTAAGTGTAGGCAGAGCCTGGATACGGGCTGGACGGTGCAAAGAGGAGACATACAGAACAGCTTTGATTTTCACCATATTTCTCCTGGTGNTCAGACCTCAAANGGGCCCTCAGTACTGCCCAGCAATCTCCCCACCATCACAGTCTCTTCTATTCAAACCAACACCTCCTCTCCCAAATCTCTTCTGTTGACAACAGGAAATAGAAACAGGCAAAAGAGAACTTCTCCCCTCCCTGCCAAGTCCNTCGATGTGCTTTGCCCTCACATCCAGCCCTCCCTCCCAGGGAGATGGATGAACTCCAATGCACCCTGACCATGTGTGTCCTAGCTTCCATGCCCCAGCTTCCCTTCCAGGGTCTTTGCCGTCGGATGATTCCTCTCTCTTACACGTCACCAGTTTCCCACTCTAAACTGGATTATTACTATCAGTATGCCAATGTGCCATCATATCTTCCATTAAAAAACAAAACAAGGGGCAGGACAAAACCCTGAGGGCTGGAGTTCAATCCCTAGATTCCACAAGGCAGTGGGAGAGAACCAGCTCCTGAGTGATGTTCTCTGAACTTCACATGAGCTCTGGGTACACACATACCTGTCTTTTCTTTCTGTGTCTCTGTCTGTCTGTCTGTCTTTCTCTCTCTCTCTTTCTCTCACACACACAAATAAACTTTTTAACAGAATGGGAAGATGTCTCAGTGGATAAAACACTTGTCACATTTAAGTGTGAGAACTGGCGTTCGGATCCCGAGAACCCATGGTAGAAGNTGGGCAGGTGTTGCAGTTCCCTGGGAACTGGGACAGGGGCAGAGATGAGATCCTGTGGGCAAGCTGGTTAGCTAGACTAGCTGGGATTCAAACTCCTGGTTCAGCAAGAAACCCTACCCCAAAGTAGAGCACAACAAAGTGGAGGACGATTGAGGAAAACACTAGACATCAACTCTGGGCCACTCATTACACGCATGCACACAAATGTGCATGTATACCTGCATGCACGCATGCACCCATATCCATGCAACATGCATACATAGAAACGTACACACACCCATGGGGAAAAATAAACAAAACAAATGAGCCAACCAAACAAAAAGCAGCCAGTGAAGTGGCACACGTAAGTAACTTCAGCACTGTGGAGGTCAGGCAGTAGGATCACGGGTTTCAGGCCAGCCTAGGTTATATTGTCACTCGCAAACAAACGAGCAGAACTTGCCTTGATCTTACTCCCTTTCCANGTGTTACCCAGCTTCTCTACTCTCTTGTCTGTCCTTTCTTTTCTCCATTCTTGCTTAAGTTCATAACACCAAAGCTTTGGTCCCCAGCATCCAGCAGAAACCACTCTTGTGAAGGTCACCAATGGTCACCACATGCCAACCTATATGTCCTACTTTGCTTTTTATTTCTATGATAAATGTCCTGACCCAAAGAAACTTGGGGAGGAAAGGATTCATTTCAGCTTTCAACTCATAGTCTACCACTGAGGGAAGTCAGGGCAGGAACTCAAGGCAGAAGCTTGGAAGCAGGAACTGAAGCAGAGGCCATAGTGTAACATTGCTTACTGGCTTGTTCCCCACGGCTTGCTCAGCCAGCTTTTTAATACAACTCAGGACCAAACTGCCTAGGACNTGTACCTTCCACGTCAATCATCTAATCAAGAAAATGTCCCACAGGCTTGTCTACAGGCCAATCTTATGGAGGGATTTTCTCAATTGAGGGTCCCTCTTCCCAGATGACCCTAGCTTGTGTCAAGTTGACAAAAACTAAGCCCCACACTAGAGATCTCTGATAGTCTCATCCAGAGAAGTTCTTAGGAGCCAGCCACCCAATTGCCAGTAAATGTCTCTGGCACCACAAACATGTAAGAAGGTCCACGTCCCCCTCTCCTACCATCTNCAGGTGATCTTAAACTCAACCTTGATCTCTTTTTCTCACATATCCTGCGTCTCATTCTTCAGGCAATCTTCTTAGGTGTGGCCTTAAATCTCATCTTCCTGAAGCAATCACTTTGTGCCATCCTGTACTGCTGCCTGCTGTCACCGTCCTACCACGAGCCATCAGCGTTCAAAGGAAAAATGTTGCCAGGCATGGTGGTACACCCCTTTAGTCCCAGCACTCAGGAGGCAGAACCAGGTGGATCTACACAAGTTCGAGGCCAGCCTGNTCTACATAGTGAGTTTCAGGACAGCCAGGGCTACACAGAGAAACCTTGTCTCGAAAAACAAAACAAACAACAGCAACAACAACAAACANCCCCCCAAAAAGAAAGAATTTAAAGTTTACATGATAAAGAAATGATGAAAGCTGGGTGTGGTGGCACATGCCTGAATCTTAGCTCTTGAGAGTTAGAGGCCGGAAGGTCAGTTTCAAGGCTGCTAATNTCAGCTATATACTCATTTGAGGCTAGCCTGGACTATGAGACTCTGTCTCAAAAACCACCAGAACCTGAAAGAATAAACCCCTCAAAACCAAGAGAAATTAGAGGTATTTGTAGAGACACAGTTTAACATGATTTAAACATCTGTGATAGAGGCACGGACTGAAACATCACATGGTACTCCACTAACAGGCACAACTTTTATTTTTCAGCAAACCAGTTGAAAATAAATTTAATTAAGAAACAAAAACAAAAAGCAAACTTGACTTAACCCAGGAAAGCGCTGGGCAACCTCACAGGCACACCTTCTCCTATAGTACCCTCTGCTGGTAACTTCCTGCCACAGCCAAGCTTCATTTCACCCACAACATTCCCCAGGTTCTATTATTTCAGGGGATCCACCTACTGCCTGAAGAAGCAACCAGCTTAGAAAATAAAGTCTGAACTTCCATGCAGAAACTTCAGGCTCACTCTCCAAAGCTGTCCCATAACCTCTTTCCCCCACAACCCCCCTTGATGTCCCTGCCTTTGAGTCCCTTCAGCAACACTGGACCGTCCTATATTTTCCCATATTAAGGTCAATATTGGTGTGTCTCTTCTGCCAGGCATGAGCTCTCCCACTNCTGCTGTATAAAATTTTGCCTTATTTAAGGCTTATTCAAATAGCCCTTCNAAGCTGGGCATGCTTGAATCCCAGGACTTGGGAAGTTGAGACAGTAGGGTTGTAAGTTGGAGGCCACATGGGTTACAGAGCAAGATCTTGTCTCAGAATAAACAAACAAGGGGCCAATGAGGTTGCTCAGCTGCTAAGAGCAATTGTTGTACAAGCTTGACGACCTTAGTTCAAGACCCCACACCGTGTAAAGGGGAACCCTGGCTCCACAAAGTTGTCCTCTGACCTCCACATTTGCTCCATGACACAGGTCCCCCTCTTTATGTGCACAT
>LZPO01054712.1:741557-752788 GCA_001675575.1 Neotoma lepida
AGTATAACAAAAAATGAAAAAGAAAGGTAAAACCAGTTTACTTCCTGTCATAAATATACGTGCAAAAACTATAAAGTTAACTTCAACAAATCAAATCTGATAATATATAAAAGGCTAATAATCATGAACGAATTTTCTCTAAGAATATGTTGTTGGTTTAACATTAAAAAACATTGTTGTTCATGCAATGACATACTGAAAAAAATTAACACATCTGCAGGCATTTAAAAAGGCATTTAAAAATGCAGTTTCTGGGGCTAGAGAGGTGGCTCAGTGCTTAGGAGNACTTCCTGTTCTTTGGGAGGACCTGAGTTTGGTGTCCAGCACCCATGCTAGGCAGCTCACAACTACCTATAGCTCTAGCTCCAAGGGATCCAACACCCTCTTCTGCCTTGCACACATGCACAAATAAAATAAATCTTTGAAAAAAAAATACAATGTCTAATCCTGATTTTTTTGTTTTATTTTCTGTGGTTGTTGGTCTGTTTGTTTTCTTTTTGAGACAGGTTCTCACTATGTAATCCAGGCTGGCCCCAGACTCACGACAATCCTTGTGCCTCAGACTCCCAAGTGCTGGGATTACAAGCATGAATCACCACATCGAGCTTAATCTTGTTTTTGTTTGTTTGTTTGTTTGGTTTTTTTTTTTGTTTGTTTGAGCAACAAGTTAGAAATAGAAGAGAATGTCCTTGAAAGGGCATTTGTGAGGCGTATACAGCCCAATTATCCTCAGTGGTAAAATAATGAACATTTTTGTTTATGACAAAAATTCAGACAAGGGCGTTGGGTGTAGTGACCTTTAATCCTACCACTGGGAAGGCAGAGGTGGATAGATCTCTGTGAGTTCAAGGGCAGTCTGATCTACATAGTGAGTCCCAGGACAGCCAAGGCTACACAGAGAAACCCTGTCTCAATCTTCCTCCCCCCAAAAAAAATCTAGTCAAGGGGCCTGAGGATACAGAGTGGAAGAAAAGAATATGAAGCTGCCAGACGGGGAAAGCAAAACAGAAAAGTTTTTTAGTTATAGGTGTCATTGTCACCTGTGTAGAAAATCAAATGATTCTGCAAAAAGAAGTCTTGGAACCAGCAAGGGCTTTGCACATAGTTGTAGGATTTAAAAAAAAAAATCAACATGTGGAAAATCAGTTATATACATATATATGTATACATGTATACCTATGTATACATGTATATATATAGCCAAAAAGCAATTTAAAACTTAAGATACCATTTATAGCAGCATAAAATAGAAAATAGAAAATTTGAGAAAATAATTCTGACAAGAGTTGTGAAACCTATAGAATATTACTAAGAGAAATTGAAGAAAACCTAAATCCATGGGAAAATATACTTTGTTCACGAGATGGAAGACTCAATTTTCCAAAAAGTCAATTCTTTCCAAATCGGTGGCTAGGAGAGTAGGAGAAAGTGATTCAGAATTTTACAATGTAAGACTAAAAATATACAGAATACAGTATAAAAGCACCCAAGNAACAAGGTAGCAGGTGGCACTCAAGTAGAGTCTGCCAGAGTATGCAGATATGATCTGGGACATGCTGAAAAACAGCTATCAGAAAAGCAACAGATAGGCTAAAAACCTTGAAAAGAGACCAAACCCAGGGCGGCAGCAGCAGCAGAGAAGCCAGGAAAACCCTTTCCCCCAGTGCTAGCTGCTTGGCACCTGTAATGCACGGAGCAGAAGTTTCAAAACCATGTCTGCGCTGGGGTGGCTCAGCAGCCTGAAATCCTTTACAAACCTATCTCCGGAAACTCAAAGCCAGTATCACAGGATAGACTAAAATGCTGATGGAAATCTGCAAGACCACAGAACAGCAGTGTTGACTCAGATCTGCACAGTGTTCCGTGAGCTGAAACACTGGCTGGAACCAAAGGATACAACTGGAGCTTTCACACAGATGCCAAGCATATAGATGTATGCAGGATATCAAATAGGTAAGATCATAAAAAAAACCCTGTGTCATATTATAGTTAAAATATAAGTATATAGAACAAATAAAGTGGAGTGAAAGAGAGAAATTAAATTAGCAAGGTCAGTCCATCAAAATAACAGCTGATTTCTCAACATAAACTTTAAAAGCCAGAAAGACATGGAATGATGCATTTCAAGTTCTGAAAGACCACAGACCCTAANCCAGACTGCTAGGCCCAGCAAAACCATGTGTCGTAATTAATGGACAAAGAAGAGCATTCCTTGATAAAAGGGGGCTAAAGGAATCTATGGTCTCTAAGCCAGCTCCACAGAGCATACTGGAAGGAAGTTTTATAACTAAAGAGAATAATAAACACACCCACGAGGCTACAGGAAAAAAAAAGACGTTAGAACATTGTTTAAGCAAATGAGGAGTAGGAAAACACAAAACACTACAAAATGGCAGAATTAATATACATCTTTTAAATAGTATTTCTACTAATGGTCTCAATTTCCCCCAATCAAAAAACAGACTAGAGGCTGGGGAGATGGCACACTGTGGGATGTCTTTCTGAATATGTGTTGCTCTGATTGGTTGATAAATAAAGCTGTTGGTCAATGGTGAGGCAGAATAAGGTTAGGCAGGACATTCTAACTAGGGAGAGAGGACAAGAAGACAGAGCTCAGCAGATGCTGCTAGCTGCCAGCAGAAGAAAGATGTAACAACACCGGTAAGCTGCAGGCNACGTGGCAAAACATAGATTAATAGAAATAGGTTAATTTAAGATGTAAGAGCTAGCTAATGAGAAGCCTGAGCCATTAGACCATAGTTTAAAAATAATATAAGCCTCTGTGTGTTTACTTGGGTCTGANCAGCCATGGGAGCCNGATGGGACTGGACAAAACATTCTCCTACAATTGAGAGTACTTGTGACTTTTGCAGAGGACCTGGATTTGATTCCAACCTCCTACATGGCAGCTCACAACCATCCACAAGTCCAGTTCCAGAGGATTTGATACCCTTTTCTGACCACCATGGGCACCAGGCACACACACGGTACACATACATAAATGCAGGCAAAACTCATACACATAAAATAAAAATAAATCTACATTTTTTTCTTAAAAGACATAGACTAGCCGAGTGGGTTAAAAACAGGATACATATATTGACTGCCTCGAAGATACACACCTCACCACCAAAGATAGACACTATCTTAGGTAGAAGGATGGAAAAGGATCCAAGCAAGTGGATCTAGAAAACAAACAGCCATCACAATTCTGATATCTGACAGAATAGACTTCAAACCAGACTATTCAGAGGAGATAGAAAAGGGGGAGCATCTCACATCAATTAAGGGAACAATCCATCAAAAGGACATTACAGTTATAGACATATGAATAGCAAACATAGATTCGTTCAATATCGTAAATACTATTAGGTGTAAAGTCACAGTTAGCCCCAGTATAGTAGTAGTGAGTAACTTTAATACCCCATTCTCAGCAATAGACAAATCATCTGGACAAGGTTTAATAATGCCATAGATCAAATTAACTTAACAGACATCCACAGACTACTTCACTCAAACACTGCAGAATACACATTCTTTTCAGTACTCTTTGGAATTTTCTCTAAAACATCATATGATGTTTTATTATATATATGATCTTTTAGAGAAAGTATATATATGAGTATATACATATATATGTGAATATATACACAAATATAAAAACATATATATGATGTTTTAGAGAAATATATATATGTATGTATGTATGTATGTATATTTTTGAGACAGGGTTTCTCTGTTTAACAGCCCTAGCTGTCCTGGAACTCCCTTTGTAGACCAGGCTGGCCTTGAACTCACAGAGATCTGTCTGCCTCTGCCTCCTGAGTGCAGCTAAAACATCATATATTATGACACAACGAAAACTTCAACATATACAGGAAAAATAACTTTTTTTTAAAATTTATTTATCATGTATACAGTGTTCTGTCTGCATATATGGTACCAAATCTCATTATAGATGGTTGTGAGCCATCATGTAGTTGCTGGGAATCAAACTCAGGACCTCTGCAAGAGCAGCCAGTGCTCTTAACCTCTGGACATCTCTCCAGCCTACACTTGTTGCTCTTGCAGAGGACCTGGGTTCAATTCCCAGCACCGACATGATGGCTCAAAACCATCCAGAACTCCAGTTCTGGGGGAATTGATACCCTCTTCTGACCTCTTTGGGCACCAGGAATGAATGTGATGCACACATATACATGCAAGCAAACACTTGTACATATAAAATACAATAAATAAATCTAAAAAACAAAATTTAAAAAATATTTAGTGTGTGTGTGTGTGTGTGTGTGTGTGTGTGTGTGTGTGTGTAGGTGTAGGCCAGAGGTCAGTGTCACCAAGAAGGGCTTTGATAGAATCATAGTTTAGTTTGTCATCAGTTCCTGTCTGGGGTGAGTAGATGTTTATTCAAGTCTCACACAACATGCACTTAAAATGAATTCTAGGAACTGCTTCATATTTACGAATAAAGAGCTTTTTTATTTTTTTCTATGTCTGCATAATATTCAGCTATGATTTGTCATTGATAAATGATAAGTTTCTTACACCTGGATAAACCACTCCGCTGACACAGCAATCCAAATTAGACCAAATTAGAAAAGGCCAGGTTTAATGGGCAAATGTTCCCGGGTGATTCCCAGCCCCTCAGAGAGAAGATCGATTGGGATGAGAGACTGGAGGAACCACGAGTCTAGTTTCCAGGATGCCGCTTAAATAACCNGAGGGAGTGGTCTTGGCCTCTCTGGGGCGGAGCTGGGTTTGGTGGCTCTGAAGGGGCAGATTCAGCAGNGTGTGGCCCAGTGCTGGGCTGCTGCACGAGCTGCACACTGGCCAGGAGCTGGGGTAGCTCAAGGTGTGGGTGGTGCTGGGGGTGGAGCCTGAGCATCACAGGAAGTAGGGCCGGTGATCGGCACTGGGCTGGAGTTCAGCTCCAGTGGCTGTGTCCTGAAGTGTACCCCCGGGTAGAAAGCAGCACCATCAGTTGGTGGACATTCCGTGGTGGCTGAGAACTGCCTGCCCAGAGCGGACGCTAAGGGCTGAGTTGAAGCTCACACCAGTGTGGCCTTGTTGGAGGAGGTATGTCACTGGGCGTGGCTTTGAGGTTTCAAAAGACCACGTTGGAGCCAGTCTTTTTTTTTTTCTCTCTGCTTCATGCCTGTGAATCAGATGTAAGCTCTTAGCTACTCCTCCAGCATCATACCTGCCTGGCTGTGGCCACGCTCTCCACCATGATGATGGTCATGAACTCACCCTCTGAAACTGTAAGCAAACTCTTAACTAAAAGCTTTCTTCTATAAGTTGTCTTGGTCATGGTGTCTCTTCACAGCAAAAGAACAGTAACTAAGACATTGTGTGACAGCTTGTCTTCTTGGTAGGCTTTGGGGGTGCCAGCTAGGAGAGGTTACAGATGTTACAGTCCTGTGTTCTCAGCAGGCTTTGGGGCACCAGCTGAGAGACTGTCAGCAAGTGCTGTAGCTTGAAAACTCTCAGAGGTCTTCAGGTGCCAACCAGGAACAGTTCCTTGCAGGGCAAGGCTTCAGATACCTCAGTGACATCAGTATTAGGAACAGCAGGTCTTGTAAGGAAAATGGGCTGGCTAAGGAAACCCATCCTGGCCTTGGAGCTCTGACCAGGGAAAGAAACACAGCCTGGGTTTGAGACCTGAGCCAGAGAAATGAGCACTTTATCCCCAAACCCAGAACTAAGGAAACATGCCCTGACTCTGAAACTAGTACCCAAATAACACTCTTGNTCCCTAGAGTCAGAGTCAGTGAAAGATATGTGCCCTGGCTTTACAATTAGTGTCCAAAAGCCAAGAAAGGCCAGTGAAAGAAACAGTTTGGCCCTCACATCAGGGCCATCTTTGCCCCTAGCCCACAGAACTGACCAATCCCAGGGCAAGAGAAAAACTAGCCAATCCCTGTTGACTCCGCCCCCTGGGCATCCTATATAAAGGGCCCTGCCTGGGCAGTTTTGAGCTGTTCTCTCCACCCTGGTAGAGGCAGCTACTCTCCTGGACTCCTCCTTCCCAAATAAATCTCTTTCTCAAAAGAGTTTTGGGTGTGAAGACTTTCATTCACTGGACAGAAGATGTTTGCTGGGACATCCCATAGTGGACTGAGCAAAGAGGAGCTGAACAGAAGATCTTTGCTGGGACATCCCATAGTGAACTGAGCAAAGGAGAGAGAGCTGAGTAACACTTAGGCCTGAGAAGCAGAGCTCTGCTAGGAAGCCCCCTTAAGTGGGGGCTGAGCAACGCTCAGCTGTAGCGGCTTTCCGGAGAGAAGCAGGATTGCTATATCCTGCGGGGAGACCATCCCCCACCACACCAGGTATAGCCTGACTCTCCCGAACAGTCAGGATACCCTTCCCTGCAGGGCTGACCTGGCAGCTCTAGGCCTGACTCTCCTAAACTGTCAGGCTATCCTTCCCTGCTGAAGCAGTTCCAGGCCTGATTTTCCCGAGCAGTCAGAATAACTTCCCCTCCAAGGCTGGGCTGAGTCTTTGCAGCCCCAGTCAGAGCTGTTCCAAGCAGCTCAAAGTGTCCAGGACACCTACAGGGCAAGCTGTTCTACACAGCTCGAGGTGTCTGGGATACCTCGCCCTCCAGGGCTGGACTGACTCTTTGCACCCCCAGCCACCAGAGCCCACTGAGTTGCAACTTTGTTGCTTACATTTTGGTGCCGGAACCGGGTCCAAGCCCACTGAGTTGCAACAAAGTACCTACAGGTCTCCCATTTCTGCCAAGTCTGAAAGTCTGGGGCAAGTCCCCCTCTTGCATCTGAAGCAGTACATTTCCAAGGTTGGGGCAGGAATAATGAATATTAAAATAGGAGCAGCAGCACCCCTCCCCCACTCCCCAGAACTAATTCCCTGCACAGAAAGCAGCTGCAGCATCTCTTGGAGCAGGAGCTATGGGAACTCAAGAAAATTTCCCTGCTGGTGGCTGGTCTCCAGCACTTCCTATGGTGAATCTCAAGAATGGTGTTCCTTCTCCAGACAGTGTCTGGGAGCTGGAAGCCTGACACAGCCAGGAGCCAGCTGAGAACTAGACTCTGGCTGGACTGGACTCTCAAGTTTTTCACTTTTTCCAGTTACAAAGAGTGATCCTTTCCAACTCCAAAGAGTGATCCATTGAGTNTGTCTGTCCAGATCTTATATACCCTCTTGTGTAGGAGCCCAGTAGGTTCTGAATGGCTAGTGGTGTGTGTGTGTGTGTGTGTGTGTGTGTGTGTGTGTGTTTTCAAATGAAGTGTAAAATGGTACTAAGCCAGAGAGAGAAAGCTGTCAAATTCAGTGAAAGAGAAACCTGAGGATGCTCTCAAAGGGCTGCCTCTCCATACCTTCCATTTGCAATGTTGCTTGCAAATGGGGGAGAGGGAAGGGGGAAGGTGGGGAAAGCCCTGTATCTTCCCATGGGTTCCAATTGCAATTCAGCAAAAGTAGCCTGTTGTGCCTGGGAATTTGAGCTTCTTTTTGGCTTCTGGGCCTTTCTTCTGCTCCCAGGGGCCATGACAATCACCATTTTTCTTCCTGGGGTCCTGAAATTACCACGGTGGCTGTCAGCCCCCCACTTAAGGGGGCTTCCTAGCAGAGCTCTGCTTCTCAGGCCTAAGTGTTACTCAGCTCTCTCTCCTTTGCTCAGTCCACTATGGGATGTCCCAGCAAAGATCTTCTGTTCAGCTCTACTTCTGTTCTGTCTACTACCATTTCACACAAGGTGCAGGTGTTTTCCAACCCAGGTTCCTCAGGCCCTGGCTGCCACTGCAGAGCTCGGATCAACCTCTTAGCCATCACCATTTGATATGCTCAACCTATAATATATGACTCTGTGGTCCCACTGAATGAAAAAAAGAAATAAAAAGGAAAGGACATGACTGTTCCTAGGGAAGAAAGGTCATTGTAGATAAGTGAGGGCACAGTCAGAGGCAGAGACATCTGGGAGAGTCCAGAGTGGGAATGGCCCAAGCCATGTGAGGAGAGGTGGGTAGGGAAGGAAGAGGGAAGAGAGGGGAGCCAGGTGCAGCAGCCAAGAGGACAAAGGCACAAAAGGGGGCAGGTAACCAAAATGGCTGGATTATACAGGAAAGAGCCTCTGGGGGATGGCAGCCCAGCCTCTGGGCTGCAGAGTTCCGGGTGGAGGGTAGGATATGCCAGCCATACCCTGTAACAGGTAGGGGCTGAGGGATGCTGGGAGAACCTGGTGGCCAGGTTGACTTTGATGTGTTAAATAGGCACCTCAGCCATTTATCCTGGGGTTTGAGACTTAATACCCACACCTGGTAAACAGAATTTCTCTGAACCTAACAGATGGAAAGTAGTACTTTGATGGCATTTTCATTTGTATGTTCCTTATTAAAAGTGAGGCTATAAATTTTCTAAAATGTTGAAAGGAGGTTGGTAAGATGGATCAGTGGGCAAAAGAGCTTGCCATGTAAGCCTAAATTCGATCCCTAAAATTGGTGGGAGGATAGAAGCAACTCCAGGAAGTCATCTTTGACCCTCTACACCCCCCACATGCACACACACTAATAACAGTCACAATAAATAAAATAATTCGAACCATTCAAAGGGTGTGTTATGTTTTTACAGCTCTGTGACTTGAACCAAGAGTTCCTGGTTGCTAAGCAAATGATCTAACACTGNGCTGGATTCCCAGCCCTTAAAGGTCATTTTATTTCTTCTAGGAACTAACCATTTATCTATTTTATTCAAGTTTTATTAAGCTGTTGACATTTTAAAAAGCTCTTTGTATTTTAAAGGTATTAGCCCTTTATTATATAAGTCGATTTCACAATTTGTCACTTAGTAGTAAATTTTACCTATGGTGATGTGCTCTCCCACACACACAATGTTTATGTGTGCTTCTTCAAGCAGAAGATTTTTTTTTTTAATTTTTTAGAGGGAGGCTGGAGAGATGACTCAGTTCCCAGCACCCACATTTGGTGACAACTCACAACCACCTGAAATTCCAACTCCAGGGGACCCAACACCCTCCTCTGGCCTCCAGGGATACCCACAAACATGCAGAAACAGATACACATAAATAAAAGAAAATAAAATTTAAAAAATTTTTGGAGAGTGCTGGAGATCAGACATTGAACTGAGGGTCTCATGCATGCTAAGCAAACNCTACACCACCAGTTCCATCCCCAGNTCTAAAAGAAGTTTTGATAGTCAAATTCATCAATCTTTTATTTCCTTTAGATTTTTATTTAATATGAATATTTTTTATTTAATATGAATATAGGTTATGTTTCATTTTTCATACTTACATTTCTGAACAATTTAAAATTTATCTGGACAAACAATGTAAGAAATATACTTACTTAAGCTGGGCACGGTGGCACAGCCTTTAATCCCAACACTTGGGAGGCAGAGGCAGATGGATCTTTATTCTGGTCTACATAATGAATTCCAGGACAGCCAGGACCAGGTATGGAGACCTTATTTGAAAAAAAGAAGAAAAGAAAGAAGAAAGAAAATAAAAATAAGTTAGAAATATACCTTTTTTTTTTTTTGAGACTGGGTTTTACACTGTAGTCCAGGCTAGCCTGAAACTTACTATGTGTCCCAGACTAGCCTCAAACTCACAACAACCCTCTCAGCCTCCCAAGTGCTGACATTGCAGGTGTGAGCCACCACACCTAACAGGCCCAATTTAAAATATTTACACACGACTGTTCAGTGTCTTAATTTATTAAAAATTTCAACTTCCCTTTCTACCATAATTCCCTCCTAATCCTAACTTAAATTTTCCAAATTTTTTAGTCCTATTCCTTGGGTTTCCCTTCTATTTCATGTGTGTGTGTGTGTGTGTGTGTGTGTGTGTGTGTGTGTGTGTGTGTGTAGGGGGTTACTGAAAATTGAACCTAGGGCCTGTGCATAAGCTTGTGTTCTATAATTCCAGCCTATTCTCTGTATGTTTGTTTTTGTTTTCAAGACAAGGTTTCTCTGTGTAGCCCTGGCTGTCCAGGAACTTGCTGTGTAGACCAGGCTGGCCTCCAACTGATCAGCCTGCACCAAACCCCAAGCCCTCAGTGCTGGGATTAAAGGAGTGTACCACCATTGCCTGGCTTCTGTATGTTTATTGGTAGGTACCAATAACATATTTCTAAAATTACAGGTGCTCTATGTTTTAACATTTAAGTGAGGCTAGTTTCC
Organism: Neotoma lepida; assembly: GCA_001675575.1. NCBI lineage: Eukaryota > Metazoa > Chordata > Mammalia > Rodentia > Cricetidae > Neotoma > Neotoma lepida. Next base: position 751,722 of record LZPO01054712.1, read on the forward strand.
TACCACACAGGACACTGAAAGGTTTTTTTTTTTTTTAGGATTTTTTATTTGCTTTGTTTTTTTTTTCCTTTAATTTTTTTGAGACATGGTTTTGCTATAGCCCAGGATATCCTGAAACCTGCTATCTAGACCACACTGACCTAAAAACAAAACAAAAAATTGACAACCAGTACAGTAGAAAAGTTTATTCTCTTTCCTTTTTTTTCAGTTTTTTTCTTCTCTTCCCGTCTCCGTTTGTCCCCCAGTCCCTTNTTCTTTTCTTTTTGAGGTAGGGCCTTGAGTGTCTCAGGCTGCAACTAGGCATGAGGATAACCCTGAGCCCTTGAGCTTCCTGCCTCTGCCTCCCAGGTGCAGGAATCACAGGCACGCAACCACGAGGCTGAGTTCAATTATTCCACCAAAGAAGGGTAAACTTTTTTCTGGAGATCTGATTGTTCTGAGTTTAGAGCCAATTTGCCTCTATCCACGTAACTTCTTAGCTTTTCTGTTTCTGACTTTCAAAGCGCCCACTATTTTAATTCCATTTTAGATCATGTCAAAGCTTCCACGACTTTGCGACCCCGTTTTCTTTTGTTTGGGGGTCGTTTGTGGGGACGTTAATGGGGACGTCATTTTCACCTCCGAGCTTCCACAGTAACACAGGACTACTTCGAAGCCCTCCTTGGCTTCTCAGGCCACCATAGGGCCCCCTGGGTGCTTCTGCGGCTGCGCAGGAGGATAAGCCCCGCCCTCCCTCCAGGCCCCGCCCACGCCGCCAGGCCCCGCCCACGCCGCGCGCTGGTTCGGTCTGGCTTGCGCCAGCTTGGCCGGGCGGCTTCGCGCCTGGAGGCCGTGCGGGGCGGCGGCTGTTTGTTTTCCCGCCGTTTCCAGCGCCTCGTGAGAGAACCGGGTGGTCTGAGAGCTGAAGTGCGGGATCCCGAGCTGGTAGGGACGCGAGCTAGAAAGAGTCGAGCCGGAGGCCGCGGCCCTCGCGCGGGCCTCTGCCCCAGCCAGTCGGGGCTGCGCGACTGGAACCCGGGCCCTGGGGCTGTGCGAACGGTTCAGTCCGCTTTGTTGTTGTTGTTGTT
>LZPO01054712.1:780308-797084 GCA_001675575.1 Neotoma lepida
TTCTTTCTTTCTTTCTTTTTTGCATTAATATCTTTATTATGGCATAATGCAGTACTTTATACAGTAAGTCATTTGAACACTTTTTCTTTATACAGGCCATAATCTTTTCTTTATCACATAATCTGCACACTTTCAGCTTTCAGTCATCCAACTGACAACTGTTCCTTAAGACCTTCCTTTTGTATACCCTTGAGGTTAGTTCAGGGTAAGCACTTAGGCCTTTCCAGATGCTTCCTGCACTTGTGCATAGTCTTGGGCATGTGTTGGAACGTCTCAGAGTCCCCACAGACGTCATATTCCTCCATTTTCTTTTGTCTTTAAGTCTATTATTTGCCCCCAATTAACAGTTATCTTCTCCAGCAGCCAAAGCAAGTGCCTTATTGTTTTCAACAAATACAGGCTTGTGTGTGGTGAGCTCTGAGCTCAAAACCATGATGACCTTTAGTTCTAAGTCACATCAAACCACAGTCCTATGTGTGAGGTCTTCCAGGGAACCCAACAGTACAAATAATGACAGTTGTCTAAAAATGCAGCTTTGAGAGCCTGAGGAGATGGCTCAGTTGCCTGCTGGGCAAGCATGAGTACTTGACTTTGAATCTCCAGCACCCATGTAAAACCCAGGTACAGTGGCATGTGTCTGTAACCTTAGCACTGGGGAGGTGGAGACAGGGGGATTTCCTGGAGTGTTGGTTGGCTCTCCAGACAAACAGAACTAATGAGCTCAGATTCTGTAGGAGAGACTGTCTCAAAAAATAAGGTACTAGGGCTGGAAAGGTGGTTCAGTGGTTAAAAGCTCATATTGCTCTTGCAGAAGACCTGAGTCCTATTCCTAGCACCCACATCAGGCAGCTTACAACTGTCTGTAACTCCAGCTCTGGGGGATCCCATGCCTTGGGCAACTGTGCTCATATGCACATATATATATAATTTAAAATAGACTGTTTAAAGAAAAAGGCACTGGCTAGGTGTGGTGGCATACACTTTTAATCCCCGCACTTGGCAGGCAGAAGAGGTGGATCCCTGTGAGCACTAGATCATCCAGGCAGTGGTGATGCTAAGGCTACACAGAAAAACCCTGTCTCCAAAAAACTTTTTAAAAAAGTGTCAGGAGGCAGAGGCAGGCAGATCTCTGTGAGTTTGAGGTCAGCCTGGTCTACAGAGTGAGTTACAGGAACTCACAGAGTTCCAGGCTGCACAGAGAAACCCTGCCCCGAAAAACCAAAATAAAATAAAATAATTAAAAAATAAAAAGACACCTGATACCAACTTCTGCCCCCCCATATGTGCATACACATGCACATCTGCACACCTGTGCCATACAACACATGAATAGAGATGGTAGCTTTGAAGAAGTCCAGCCCCATTCCTTCCCTCCAGTGACTATCACACCTGTTTTTCATCATGATTATGGCCTGTTGGTTTTCAAAGATAACCATGGAGCTGAACGAGACATGAATACAGTTGAAAGGTTACAAAGTTAGCTGCTTCTACTCACATTCACAGTTTTTTGTTTTTATTAATGTACATTTTCCAGATTGCCACTAAATCTTTAGAATTTAAGGAGTTCTGAAATGATATTCTGACTGATTTTGCAAACTTTCTCCTTGCCTTGGATGCTGGGATCATTTTTGGAGCTCTGTATCACTCTCTTTTCAGTGATGTCTCTCCTAGACAATTTCATGNCTCTTGTCTTTAGCTACATTTTCAGTGCCATCTTAAAGGGAAAGCCAAAGAAAACAGACACAAATTAAAGCACTTCAAGGCAGTGATGGGCCCTGTCCTCCACACTCAAGAAGGGAAAAGAGTACCTTTATGAGGTGCTGCTAAGTGACTTAGGAGCTTTTTCACTTACCATTAGCCCTAACCCTAAAATATATACAGAAACCTTTGATGCCATTTCTTTCGCACTGGCCCTTGAATCCCTTCTGGATTATCTCACTGGCTCATATTTATGCTTTCCAGAAACCCCTTCACCGGCTTCAACTCATAGCCTCTCTTACAGGTAAGTAATATTGCACTTCCTTTGTTGTGTGTGTTTGTTTTTGAGGCAGGGTCTCATATGTAGCTCAGGCTGGCCTCAAACTCACTATGTAGCTGAGGCTGCCCTTGAACTCCTGATCCTCCTGCCTCTACCTCCCAAGTTCTGGGATCACAGGTGAGCACAACCATACATAGTTGTCTTGTTTCCTTTTCTAGGGATATATTCACAGTGATTCTGCCAGCATTCCTAGAGTTCCTTGTCTGATGGCCTATACTACTGGCATTCATAATCTGCAGTTTATGAGAAGGTGGAGAGTACTGTGTATAATATACAGTCAAATCATTAGACAAAAACCCTCAGTTGTAGGCAGGGTTTTTTCCTCTCTGACCTAAAAGCTCACTCTTTACAAACACTTCTACCTTTATCTTTCCTCCATTGAGTTTACCTTTGTTACTGTTGTTGGTTGATTAGTTTTTGAGACAGTGTCTTGGTCTATAACCCTGGCTATCCTGGAACTCACTATGTAGACCAGCCTGGACTTGAACTTGTTCCAATCCTCCTGCTTCTGTGGATCCCCATCCCNGGGATTACAGTTGGGATTGTGCAATTCTAGCTTTATTGATGCTTTTATTTCCATTCCTTAGACCTTCACCTGCCTCCTCTGGACAGGGGGTTTCTTTTAGACCATTCCTCAGTGGGGACTCAGGCCATACAAGAGTCCTCACTCCCAACAATTCTGGTAAGTTAATGTTCTCAAGTTTCCTTTACAGTAAGGGGAAAGTCTGAATTTTGCCTGAATAGTACAAACTATTATCAGTTATCAGTTGAATTCTATTATGTACAGGTTGGCCTGTAGGATTTAGCTGGCTCCGTCTTCCATATCCTCCTCAAACTAGGGATGAAATCCTATGTGTCCTAATCACAAATTAGGTTTCCTGAGACAAGGTCTTTTATGCAGGTCAGATAGCCTTCAACCATCACTGAGGTCCAGGTTTACCAAAAACCTTGTGATTCCCTGCATCTACCTCCCAAGTGATTTAACCACAGACATATACCACCAGGTCTGGCTTTTATCTACATCCCATGTTGAGGTTTGGTAAGAGGGCTCATCAGATAAAGACTTTCTGCCAAGTCTGGTGACATGAGTTTGATCCCTAGGACCCACAGGTGTGGAAATTGTATGATGGAAGGCAAGAAAACCAACTCCTCAGAGTTGTCCTCTGACATCCACATGTGCACCATGGCCTCTGTGTATGTGTGTGCTGATATGTGCATGCACACATATAAATAATAAATAAAAAATTGAGCTCTGGATTTTTAGATCCCACATTGAACATGTTGGGATTTCAGTTCCAAAAGTTGTAAAATCCAGTGTCTGTTTTTAAAGTACTGCTGTTACTAGCCCTGCTGTCCTCTTCAATAGCTCACCTACATTTTTATACTGCCTCTTTCCACTTCCAGTTAAATTCCAGCCTCAGACTGTTCTGTCCACATGCCACTGTATATAACTGTGTTAGCATGAGAAAATTGATGTGATGGTCCATTTCTCAAAGTTCTTAGCTAATTGTTTTCAGACAGGGTTTCTTTTATTAGCCCAGGCTGGCCTGGAATTCCCATTGTAATCAAGGCTAGTCTTCCCAAGGGCTGGGATTACAGGATTACAGGTATGTACTTTTAAAAATATATACCTATATACATATACACATAAACATATATGCATACATACATACATACATACACATGTGTGTGTGTGAGCGTGTGTGTGTGTGTGTGTGTGTGTGTGTGTGTGTGTGTGTGTTCCCATGTAGTCCAGGCTGGCCTTGAACTGTATGGCCAGGTTAGTCTCAAACTCATGATTCTTTTGCCTTGATTTTACAGATATTGGAATTACAGGCATATGTCACTGTGCCAAGCTACTTAATAGTCTTTCCATTTCCAAGTAGTATTCTTTATTTTAGAGCTCACTAGGTATCGTGGCCCATAAGTAACATGACTGAGAAACTGCCCAAATAAGTTATCTGTCACAATTCTGTTCTGTCCTTCAGGTCAGAGGGAGAGCAGAACCACACCGGAGAATCTTCCTGGTTTCCAGCTTCCAGTCCTACAGGTGATGTCTGGCTAGCCTAACTTGTATGTGTGTAGAACTCCTGAAGTTAGGCCTTCACACTAAAGGCTGAGGCTCAGGGTGGTGGAAGGTAACAAATGGGGAGTGACACGGGTGTCACTGTGATAAACAGGCTTTTGGGATGCTCTCAGTTTCAATGATTCTATCTTACTGATGGATTAGTTTGCTGGTTTGGTGTTTTCTAAAATTAAGTCACATAACTGGAACTAGTCTTGGCCAAAAGCGTACAGACATTTCCAGTAGTTCCACAACAAAGTTTTTGTTTGTCTTGGGTGCTGGGTGCCTTGTGCATTGTAGGCAAGTACTCTCCCAGTCATCTGTAACCCCAGACATTTTTCATTTTTAAGTCAGATCTTAGTGAGTTGGCCAGGCTAGCCGTGCATCAGTCTCCCAAACAGCTGTGATTACAGGCCTGCACTATCAGCCCTGGCAATGAAAATGCCTTTTCAGTGGAATGTATCTTTTGGATGAACGAGGAAGAGCATTTATTTCTTGAGGTGAATTTATGGGACTAGTCCTAATTCAGACAACAAAAGGAAAGGATATAGTGGAAGTTTGTAAGGAGATCCAATATGTGAAAATTTCAGTCTTGCCTTTTAATTCCACTTTTGTGTCTTGAGTTTTGATATTTTTTTGAGGCTATTTTCACTGAAAGTTTCTCATGAACCAAGGAACAGTTCCTGCATAGTAAAATTGGGATATATTTATTTCTATAATCCAAGATGCCCTTTTCAAAAATTAATTTTTTAAGATTTATTTTATGTACATGAGTACTCTCTCTGCATGTACACCTTTATGCCAGAAGAGGGCATCAGATCCCACTATAGATGGTTGTGAGACACCATGTGGTTGCTGGGAACTGAACTCAAGACCTCTGAAAAAGCAGCCAGTGCTCTTAATCACTGAGCCATCTCTCTTGTGCCCCCAGGATGCCCTTTATTCTATCAGCAAGAAATCAGAATTTAAGCAGGGCCAAGTGGCAAAAGCCTGTAATCTCAGCTACTCAGAAATCTGAGCTACTCAGAAACTGGGGCAAGGAGGATCACAAGTTCAAAGCCAACCTGTGCTATTGTATGAGTTTCAGGCCTTAGTAAAACCCCATCTGGAAAATGAAAATTAGCCACATACTTAAATCCTAGGATTTCAAGTGAAATAGAAAGATCACAAGTTTGAGGCCATCTTGAGTTACACAGGAAGTTCCAGGTCAGGTTGGCTAGAGACCTTGTCTTAGATAAAAGAATAGACAAACTAGGGATATAGGTCAATGATGTGTGCTTGCTTGGCATATACAAGGCTTTAGATGATATCCCTAAAGTAAGAGAATAAAAAGAAATTAAGGTCTAATAATGAAACCAATTTCTTTGTATGTAAATTAAATGTTTTTTAAGTTAAAAAAAAAAGGTCTAGGGATATAGCTGAGTTGATAGAGTGCATGCCCAATATACATAAAGCCATGGGTTCAAACCCTGCACTTCATAACACTAGGTACATGCACTCAGGAGATGGGCCAGAAGTTCAAAGACACCCTTACCCACATATCAAGCTCAAGGTCCATATCTCAATGGAGAGAAGAAGAGGGGACAGAAAGGTTTTTTGTTGCTGCTGCTATTGTTCTTTTCTTTTTTAGATATTAGGAGCCCAAATTAGTGACAACACACCTGTGATCCCCGCATTTGGGAGGTAGAAGTAGGGAGATTAGGAGCTCAAGGCCAGACTGAGATACCTGAAACTGTCTTAAAACCAACAACAGCAAAACCCAAAAACCCTGAGGTCTGAGCTGTAAGAAGCAGCACTGAAGAAACAGCATCCTCGGGCTGGAGAGATGGCTCAGAGGTTAAGAGCACTGGCTGCTCTTCCAGAGGTCCTGAGTTCAATTCCCAGCAACCACATGGTGGTGGCTCCCAACCATCTGTAATGAGATCTGGTGCCCTCTTCTGGTATGTAGGCAGAACANAGTAATATACAATGTGACCTCAGATGGCATGTCACTAACTTGGGATGCACCAGTTTACGATGGTGGTTCAGAAGTGACTGGATTCCATGTTGAAAAAAAAGAAAGAAACAGCATCCTCTCACAGAACCTTACAAATAGAGATGAACTTACAAGGAGATACAAGAGACCTATAAATACGTGGCCCCGTATTAATCCTGTTAGAAACACATTTGGATCAGGATCAGGAGTTCAAGATCATCCTAGGCTACATAACAAGTTTGGAGGCTAGCCTGAGCTATATGAAACCCCATTTCAAAATCACTATTAAAGATTTTTTTTTTTCTGGTACAGGGTCTCACTTGTAACCCTGCTGTTCTAGAACTCACTATGTAGACCAGGCTGACCAAGAACTCAAAGAGATCTGCCTGCTTCTGCTTCCTGACTGCTAAAATTAAAGGTATATAACACTATGCTCCAAACTATTAAAGAACTTTAAACACTGAAGAGTATTTTAGGTCTAATGACCCTATATTTACACACATGTAAGAGCAAGTACATACACATATATATGTAAATATTAAAAAATTATGGATAGGAAGTGTGGTGGTCTGAAAAGAATGGCCCCCAAAGGGAGTGGCACTATTGGGAGGTGTGGCCTTGTTCGAGGAGGTATGTCACTGTAGGGGTGGGCTTTGAGGTCTCTGTTGTTCAAGCTTCCCTCAGTAAGACTTCCTATTCCCTGCAAGCCAAAATGTAGCCAGCATAACATCTGCATGAATGCCGCCATGCTTCCCACCATGATAATGGATTTAACTTCTGAAACTGTATCAAGTCACCCCAATTAAATGTTTTCCTTATAAGAGTTACAGTGGACATAGTGTCTTTTCACAGCAATAAAAACCCTAAAACTAAAANCAGGGACTGGGGTATTGCTGTGATAGGCCTGACCATGTGTTTGTTTGGAGGAATTTGGACTTGGGTAATTTGGGTTATGAAAGCAGTGGAATGCTTTAAGCACAGCTTAATGGGCCATACTAGTAGAAGCATGGAAGACAGTGGTGCTAAGAGTCGGGGTGGAGAGTGCTCACTCAAGAGATTTCAGAGGAGAATTTTAGTATGTTGCTTAAAGATCATTCTTGTGATATTTTGGTGAAGAAAGTGGCTGCCTTTTGCCCTTGTCCAAAGAGTCTACCTGAGGCTAAAGTAAAGTGTTTTGGATTAATTCCGTTGGAAGAAATCTCAAAACCACCTAGTATAGACAGTGTTGTGTGGATATTAGTGGTAACTCTAATGAAGATTTATAATGAAAAGGAGTAAGCTGAACAGGGTAAATTACAAAAATAAATTTTGAGGAGAAAAAGAGCACTAGGAAGTGAAATGGAGCTAAATCCTATGTTCAAGGAGATAAATGGATTAAGAAATAGAATGAAGGGAGTGGTGACCTCAGGGCAAGATCCCACCCAGCTAAGTTTCCAACTGGTGGAAAAAACCAAAAGAAAAGCTCAAGAGCTGGATGTGGTGGGGCACACTTTTAATCCTAGCACTAGGAAGGCAGAGGCTGGCAGATCTCTGAGTCTGAGGCCAGCCTGGTCTATAGAGCAAGTTTCAGGACAGCCAAGCTTAGGCAGTGAAAAACAGCTGGTGAAGATGTAATTGAACAAGGAAGCCATGTTCCAGCCCCAGGAAGCAGCAGAGAGTTAAGGATAGAAGAAAGGAGTTATGGAATAAAGCTACTGAGGCCAGGCACGTGTCAGGGGTGTCCCTAAATGGAGGCCTAGTAGAGAGGCTGTTGCTTGAAGCTGTGAAGTTGAAGCCTGGATTGCCTTGGAGAACCCAAGATGTTGGAGATGCTAGAGCCATGGGATACCTGCCAAGGAAAGCTGCTAACAGGGAGTGGAACAAGCCCAAGAGAAAGAAGTGTGTTGCAGTCAGCAAAGCTGAACAGATTTGGAGATCTGAAGAGTATTTTGACATCAGACATAGAGCTGCAGTTTGGAGTTTGCCCAGTTGATTTTTGGTCTTGCTTTGGTCTAGTATTTCCTCACTATGCTACCTTCCCTGCGTTTTGGAATGGTAATGTATATCCTGTGCCAGTATATGATCTTTTTAATTTTGATATTTATAGGGGTTTTACAGTTAAGAGAGTGCATGAATCTCAGAAGAGACTTTGAACTTTGAAACAAATTTGAGACTATTAGAGACTATGGGGACTTTTGAAGTTGGACTGAATGTTTTGTTTTTTGTTTTTGTTTTTGCACTGTGATATGGCTATAAGCCTTTGGAGGTCAGGGAGTGGAATGTGGTGGTCTGAAAGGAAATGACCCCTAAAGGGAGTGGCACTATTAGGAGATGTGGCCTTGTTGTAGGAAATATGTCACTGTGGGGGTGGGCTTTGAGGGTCTCTTTTGTTCAAGCTTCCCTCAGTGTGACAGTCAGTTGACTTCCTGTTCCCCAAAAGCCAAAATGTAGCCAACATGACATGTGCATGCATGCCACCATGCTCCCCATCATAATAATGGACTGATCTTCTAAAACTGTAAGCAAGCCACTCCAATTAAATGTTCTCCTTATAAGAGTTGCAATGGTCATATCTCTTCACAGCAATAGGAACCCTAACTAAGACAGGACGTTAAATGGTATCTAGATTTTGCTTTAGTATAATTTGGTAAAAAGAGGCAATAGAATATATAAATAAAATATTGGCCATGAGATTGTTTTTTATGTTGGATAATGGGTTCATTATTCTAGTCTATCCTTTAAAACAAAACCTTTTAGGACCCGAGAGATGATTCAGCATTTAAAAGTACTGTCTGCTCTTTGAAAAGACCTGGGTTGGATTCCTAGTACCCACATGGTGGATCACAACCCTCTGTAATTCCAGTTTCAAAGCATCTCTGATGCCCTCTTCTGTGTGCAGAGGTATATAGACACACATGCAGCAAAACACCCATAAACATAAAATTTAAAGACATTAAGAAGTTAAAAATAATTATTGAAAAAGTGCCACATCCCCAGAGGTGTAAGATCTCTACCTCCCTGGTAATTGCCTTTTGATATGGTAGTCAAATATTCCTATCTTCCCAAAGTTTCTCATNTATTTGACATTATCATCACAAAGCACTGAAATATTCTAGAGTTTAAGTAGCAACAAAGCCCTCATCATACAGGATGTATCAAATCTTAGTTTGAGCTGGATATAGTGGCACACACCTTTAATATCTGCACTTGGGAACCAGGCAGGCAGATCTCTGTGAGTTCAAGGCCAGCCTGGTCTACATAGACAAGCTCTAGGAAAACAGGGATAGTGAGACCCAAAACAAAATTTTGGAAGTTAGTCATCATACAATGAGGAGACACCATGGGGAAGCAGTGACAGTTGGTTTTGTTCCATTAATGGTTTGTGTTTTCTCATAACATGCAAATCTGTTCTCTACTGCAGACATTCTACCAGCAGGGGCAGATGGGACTAGCCAGGAGAGAAGGATGGAGCATTTCCAGATAGACATCCCTCTTCCAGGTTTGATCTATGCATAATGCTCAAGGATAGACTTTAGTGTCTAGTACCCACTAGGGGATGTAGACTTGGAAAACGTATACCTGCTTATTCGTTCTGCAGCTTATTCTCTTGAACTTTATATTCCCTTTTCTCTCCAAAACATTAAAAAAATTTTAAATACTGTGTGTGTGAATGAGGGTATACCACTTGAATATGGGTGCTTGTGGTACATGTGCCCTTGGAGGCCAAAAGAGGGTGCATGATCTCCTAGAGCCAGCTTTACAGGCAGTTTGTGAGCTGACTGACATGGGTGCTGGGGAACCCAGCTTGAGCCTTCTTGACGAGCACAAAGCATGCCTAACTGCTGAGCCATCTCTCAGACCCTTGAATTTTTTACTAAATGTATTTTGTGTATGTACCTGTTAAGGGTCAGAGGACAACTTGTGGGAGTCAGTTCTTTCCACCATGTCTGTCCTGGGGATTCAACTCAAGTCACTGGCTCTCTCTTATATCAGTGCTCAAGAAAGCTTTTAGGTCTTACACTGGGCTTCAGGAAGGTAATTATCTCTCCCCCTATGTACTGCTTTTCATTTCCTAGTTGGAAACTAAAGTTGCAGAAATCCTTGGCCTCATGCTTTGGGGCAGAGAGACTGGATACTTATCCTGGTTCATTTCTGAATCTCACTTTTTAGCTTTGGACTTTGCTTTCCTGTTGCCAATGTTAATAAGCAACACCCTAATTTATCATACTTCTTTTACCCACTGTTTGTTCTACATCCAGTTGCTATGAAATGTTTGGATTTTCCTTTGTCAGAACAATAGGTAGAATAGATTTCCAGCTTACTAAAGTATGTAGATTAATAAAGAGGAAAACAATCATAAAAGAGATACCCTTTTATGGCTACTATAACTCTTGCTATTACAGGTTCCAGAACAGTGGGATGAACAAGTGAAGTTACAGCCTACTGTCNCTACTGAAGCATCAATAAATCTTGTCTTCTGACTGCTGGGAACCATGTGTGTGCCGACAGATGCTGACTTACTGTCCTCTAGTTTTCTATTTTTACTTACTTTACCAAAATGTGTCCTGAATCTTTAAATTAAAAATAGACTAAATCAGAAATAATTTTAAAGTGTGCTAGGGCTTGAAACTAGGGTGTCATACGTGCTAGGCAAGAGATCTATCACTGAGCCACACATGCAGCCCTTAAATCAGACGTTAATGGACTTGACTACATTAAATTCCTAGACTCAAGCTGGGTATAGATGTAGCCCATTGGCAGAGTGCCTGCCTACCATACACAAAGGCCTGGGTTTAATCCCCAATAATGCATAAGCTGGGCATGATGGCACGTATTTATAATCCTGCTTAGGAGGTGGAAGCAGGACGACCAGAAGTTCAACAACAGCCATGGCTTCACCATGAGTTCCAGGTAAACCTTTAAATATATATATATATATATATACGTGATACGTGTGTATATATACATATAGATCTTTAAACCATAGGAGTGGCAAAGTGCAGAAGAGAAACAATTTTATTTTTGGCCTTTATTGTTTTAGCAATTTGGGGCTTCACTCTATTTTCAGGTGACTAACCCATTGTTACCAGTGATCCCCAGTGCTGACATTTATTCTAGAACATCATTGAGTTAGAAGACCATGGTCCTTCTGTCCCCAAGACAGATCCTATAAAGAGGGAAACATTTCTTGTTAGATACAAATTGAACCAGCAAAAAAGGAAAAAACAAAAAACCAACAGTCTATCAATCTGGACTGAAAGTAGTGTCAGGTTTGTAAATCCAAACCTGTAACATCCTCACCATCCTTCTCTGTCACACTGTAACGTTATGTTTCAAGACAGGCTCTTACATAGTCCAGGTTGGCCTTTAACTTGATATGTAGTCAAGGCTGGCCTTGAACTCCTTGATTTCCTGCCACACCTGCCAAGTGCTGTAGTCACAGGCACCATGCCTGGCTCATCATGCTTAGGTGAACCCCTAATTCCCACTTCCAATAAATATACAGACTAATATTCATAATCTGACTATTAAAATTTTTCACAAACTGTGTAAAGATTTACCCTGAGACAATAGTGAGCAAAAAGGATTTCATAGAAATAAAATGTTAGGCAGATTGGTCCCAGTATCAGAAGCAAGAGCATTCTGCTTCTGTGTGAATGAGTGACAAAAGGAGTAAAAACATCAAACGGGTATGAGGAAGTATCTGTGACAAAATTGGGACATTGCAAATCCTAGCTGCAATATGCATGGGCATGTGCTCAGAAAGAAAGGAAACCAGCCTTGTATTCTCTGACAGATGGTGGGACTTGAGGGTGCATTAAGATCTTAAGTTGGATCCCAGTACTTCTCTCCATTCTAGGTCCCATGTAGATGTGGGGCTGAGACATGGCTTTAGTGTACTAAAGAGAAGGAACAGGAGGAGAGCAAGAGCCCTTTCCAGCCACTGTTTGCCCAGATCCCTGGCCCTCTCCACATGAGGCTGGGGAATTGGTTTATGTTGATTCAGTTCCTTAGTCTGTATCCTGGTCACCTCCCCAGTCTACCGTCAAATTATTATCCTGCCTGCCCACTCTGAACACAGAACTTCTTAGTTCTTTGTGACCGAGTGTTTCAAAAAGGTTTAAATGGTCAATAAGGTAATAGACCCCCTTTTCTTCCTCAACCCCCCTCAGTCCTGTATGGTATCATCATCATCATCATCTTCCTCCTCCTCTTCCTCACCATCTTCTGGCAGTTCTTCCTCCTCCTCCTCCTCTGCCTCTTCATCTAGACAAACTACCACCTCCGCTGGCTGAGGCAATCGGGAGTCAAACCAGTCCAGCACCTGCTGAGTGCTAAGTCTTGATGCCTGACTCAGTTTAAAGATATCAGCTTCCTGCAGCTGCTGGTGGGCTGCCCAGTACCTCTCTAAAGGTCGTATGTCTGGTGGGGGTGGCGGGGCTGGCAGAGGTGGTGTCTTGGCCCATTCTTTCAAGGAATGAGTTGATGGTGTAAGAATAGCTGGATCTTGAAAAGCAGAGGCACCAAGTACTGCATTGTCCCGAAACCATTTCAGTTGTCCATGCTTCAAGGCATATCGGGTGTCACCAAACCACTGAATGATCTCAGGGCGAGGTAAACCGGTTATCTGTTCTAATTTATGGTAATCTTCTCGTCGTGCCCATTGGCACTGTAGAAAAAAGGATTTGAGGATGGCCAGCTGTTCTTTGGTTTTACGCTTAGTCTTCCGCTGGTGTTGCATATCTGGCGAAAGGTATTCTGTGGGGCCAACCCTATTTGCTACTGAGTTATTCCGTAGCCTTTGAGGCCAGGGTGGTTCCACTTGTGGAGACAGTGCCTGCTCACTAGGTGAGAATGACTGTGGGATATAGCCCAAAGGCTGGAGGGGTTTAGGGGTGGCAGTAGTTCCATTAGCCAATACCTGGAAAGAGGGAGATGGAGGTGTCCCACTAGGTGCTGGTTTCTCCTTACAACTATTGACAAGTAATGAGATCGATGGGGGCTTATCCCCAGCACGTGGCTGATGGACAGCTTTGGGATGATTCCACGAAGCAGTCCCTCCACATGACTGGTCAGAACCCCTTTCTGCATGCTCCTTAGAGAGTCCACTGATCTGAAGATCCTGACAAAAATCTGATTGGGGGGGGGATGCTCTGCTGCCTGTCATCAGAGGTTCCTTCACTTTCTGGTGACTCTGTGGCAGGTGTGGTACCTGAGAGGGTTCCTCAGGCTCAACCTTCAATCCTTTCATCTGGGTGGGCTCACTAAGAGCCGGAGGACACAGTCCAAGAGCAACTGGCTCTGGAGAGGGTACTGGAGGTGTCTCCTGTGGAGGCCACACTGCACGATGAGTGAAAGAGAGAAGAGACTTAAAATGGAGCTGATCTCGGTGGTACACCACTCGGGCTCGGGTCTCTTCTATCTCTTCAGATGACCAGCTAATGCCACAGCGGAGGCGTTGGGCCATGAACCAGGTTTTTACCTTCTCCATCTGCAGCCCATACCGCAGGCAGAGGAGAGCAATATCTGCCAGGCTTGGATAGGGGAAGTAGCTGAAGGTTTGTAGCAGGTGTTCATTTCCGTCCAGCTCACTGGTTTGCGCTGCTTGAGTCCACACAAGCTGTAGCTCCTCAGAGATTGGAGGGAGGCAGATGAGCCCTGCTGCCGAGCTGTTAAGACTGCTGGCATCTTTACTAGGAGGCATGCTGTGCTCTGCCGAGTACCTTTCAGAGACAACTGTAAGAAGAAAAACAGCTCCATTACCGAGGCTCTTCTGGCCCATCTTTTAATTTTTACTAAATTGCTAGACACCAAACAATTTTCTATTTGAATCATGTTGTATTGCTCCTGAAATGCTTCAATCATTTCTCAATTTTCACTATCCTGTCAAGTCATCAGAACCTGCCATAATTCCTGGTTCTTTATATGAAACAGAGTCCACCCCAAGTCACATGACAAAATTCTGTTTTTAGAGGCTAAGGAAAAAATGTTATCCTCCCAAAGCCTTTCCAATTTCGATTTGCTTCTGAAAGCTATCACTCAACTCTCCCCTTGAAGTTCATGGAACAGTACTCACAGCCTGAATACTAAACCACAAAAACCAGACCTCATGAAGTAATCTCAAAATGCTTACTCTTCAGTGCCTAACAATCTTGGATTACTCCCAGAACACAGACAAGCTATCAAGTCGGCATGGGAGTGTATACTTTCAACCTGGCACTTGGAGATTGGTCAGTAGGACTAGGAGTCCAGGAGTTCAAGGACAGCCTAAACGATTTAAGCCTGTCTCAAAGCATACAAACAAAAAGCCAATAAGGAAACAGAGAGTAGGGGTACTCTGCCTAGACTCATGCCCCACTCCCACCCCTGCTTGCCTCCTTTCTTGGTAATGGGAGTGAGTTCTGGGAACAGGAAGCTGCATTCGTAGTACTTTAAGCCCTAAACTCTAGACAGGTTTTATTTTTTTTTTCTTCCCTACCTGAGTAGGAAGACTTTGAGGCCAGGATCTTGTGATAAAAGAGCTTACTCCCCCTGGGTTGGGTCTTGTTGAGAGGAAAGTTTCCTCCCTCAAGTCAACTTCACAAAAGTTGTCCCTTCTCCAAGTCTCCTCTTACAGCTCAGTCTCTCTAGGGAGCCCAGAGATGAACCCCCCCCCATCAACAACACACTCCACAATGGGCAAAAGGGCTCTCACCTCTTCAGTCCAGCTTGCTCCTCAATACCAGGTGGACAGGTTCATTCAACACTAAGGCTAACTCCTGCAGGCTCCCTGGCAGCAGCACTGCTCCCAGGGTTCTAGGCAAGGGGACCTATTTATTCCTCAATGCCTGTGAAGCTAGTTCCCAGAATATTCTGTAAACATTTTCATTCAGCTCCCTCCTTAGGCATACTTTAACACATCATGCTTTATTCCTGGAGGAATCCCATTCCTGTTTATACTACTTCTGGTTTGTTCAGGATAGGATAGGATTCCCATGTGAATGCTACGACTGATTAATTGAGAAAACAAATGTCAAGTCCACAAAGGGTAGTGTATCAGGGGTTCCTGTTTTCACTTCTCTGGAGACCTCCAGGCTAGGCAAGTGCTGTAACACTAAGAGGTCAAGTCCTGGAGGCTCTATTTACTTTAATCTCTAAAAAAAAATTTAGATTTTTATGAATGTTTTATCTGCATGTATGTATGTATGCATGAATCACGTGTGTGTTTGGTGCCCACAAAGGTCAGAAGAGAGCATCAGATCCCCTGGAACTGGAGTTACAGTTGGTTGTGAGCTGCCATGTGGGTGCTGGGAATGGAATTGAGGTCCTCTGCAGGAGCAACAAGTGCTCTTAACTGCTGAGCCAGCTCCCCTAGAGGCTTGAGGATTACAAAACTTCACAATCATTTTAGTGTTTGTTTGCCATAGCTTTTAACAGTCAAATCTAATAGACCTGAGTCCATGCAGGTCCTAAAGCAATACACTTGAAGGGTACTTTACAGGAGACCGAGACAGGTCTACGTGGAAGCAGCTTATGAATTCTTAGCTCCTGATACTTAGCAGCTAGCTCTGAGAAATTGGCTAAGTAACTGAAACTCTTAATGACCCTCCATTCCATTTCCCTATGTAAAGAATGCTGCATGTATAGAAAAGTTACATATTGTCACCAAGCATCTATTGTATGCCAGGCAGTATACACTCAGAAAAGGCAGCTTTTAGAGATGGGAGGTTTGGGGTATGGCAGACTTGAGATTTACTGCAGCTTCCCTGATTTCTAGAATGCTGTTTGTCTTTAGCCAAGTTATTTCACCCAAGGCTTAGTTTCTTATCAGAAAAAAGCAGTACCTACTCAGGAAGTCTATACTGGGGTAGAAGCCAGGGTCTTCTGGTAGGCAAGCACTTTACCACTGAGCTATAGAGCTCCAGCCCTCAGAATTTTGGGGGTTTCTATATGTTGGGGTTTGGATATAAATCAGAATGGATTTTGCTGCTTTGAAAAAATACAGAGCTGGAGAGAAGACTCAGTGCTTAAGAGTCTTCCAGAAGACCCAGGTTCAGTTTGAGCAGCCACAGGGCAGCTCATCGCCATCTGTAATTCCAGTCCCAGAGGATCCGATGCCCTCTTCTGGCTTCTGTGGGCATTGCATGCATGTGGTGCACAGACAACACCCATACATGTAAAATAAAAAAATAACAGGGCCATAGATAAGTCTCATAGGGATAAAGGCACTTTCAGCAAAGCCTACAACCTGAGTTTGATTCCTAGGACACATGGTGGAGAGAGAGAACCAACTCCCACAAGTTGTAGCCAAGAAATAGTCTAGTCAGTGTGAAGAGGGGAGCTGACAGAAGAGACTATGAGGTATGTACATGTCTCAAGCAGCATCTTGTTCATGAGCTCTTGCTATCCTTCGGCTTCTCACAGCACAAACTGGATTACTGCAGTACAATGCCCACTAATACAACATCTTATTGAATAGTCTGTATCTGGTTTTCATAATACACAAGTTGTAGCAGAATTCCTGAAATAGAATGTTGGCTTTTATTCATTATTTATTTTTGAGACAGGGTTTCTCTGTGTAGCTCTGACTGGCCTGGTACTCTACTTCTATAGTAGACCAAGCTGGCCTCTGCCTCCTGAGTGCTGGGATTAAAGGCATGCATTACTATGACTGGCTAGAATGTTGTTTTATATCAAGATATAGCTGTATAGCTGGTAATCCTCTGGAAGAATCTTTTT
>LZPO01054712.1:806095-831612 GCA_001675575.1 Neotoma lepida
CCACCCCAAGATAGGGTTTCTCTGTTTAACAGCCTTGATTGTCTGGAACTCACTCTGTACACCAGGCTGGCCTTGAACTCACAGAGAACCACCTGCCTCTGGGATTAAAGGTGTGTGCCACCAAGCCTGGCTAAGCAATCTTTTGCCCTTGCCATAACAGTCATGGGTGAGTAATGACGATATGGTGGTCAGGAGATCCAAGTGTTAAGTCCTGTCTTTGAAGTACGCTGACAAATTATGACAACCACTGGTCACTTCTCAGTTCTGGGTTTGTGTTTTCTGTGAAGGAACCTGAACCCAAGGATCTCTAGAGACAAGCCTTTCACATTTCTGATTGTGTGTGACTGGCAAGCATCCAGAGGCGCTCCCAATAAATACAAGCAAGAAGCAAAAATGTAGGAGTTGGAGGTTGGAGAGTTAGGGGCTTATTATGAAAGAAATGGGCAACTTTCTTAAAAAGAAATTTGGTGTGGCTGCATTCCTGCTGAGCTATTCCTGGCCTGGTTCCAGAGAGTAGCATCTAGCCCTAATCCATCTTGTTTAACCAATACCTTTTGTAGCCCTAGGCAAAACTTGGTTCAGGAAATCCTGAAAACCGTGGTACCTGATGAATCGAGGAGTTTGCACTTGGCATTGTAATTTTGGAAGCTCCTTTCAGGTTATTTTGAGCCTATGGAAACCAACTGGCTAAAGTGTTAAATACTGAGAAAAATAAAAATGCCCAGGGCGAAGGGAAAGTGCTTCAGTCCTCAGAGACTGGATTCCCCTGCAGCCGAGAAAGGCTAAATTCATTCTTAAGGTGCCTCTGAGTCTTCTTTCCATGGATCCAAGTGAACCTACACACCTGTGCCGCNACACTTCGAAGACAGTTTGGCATAGTAGCACAGCAATCCTAGCCCTCAGGAGGATGAAGCAGGAGCATTACAAGTTTGAGACGAGGCTGGGCTAAGCAGAAAACGAGGGAGAAGGGAGAATGAACGAAGGGTCAAGAGGAGGGCTACATGACAGGCAGGTGTAGGGTGCTTTCTGACATCCAGAGGAAGGGAGAGGGTGTTTCCAATGGAATTCGTCAAGGTCAGTAGTGTTCTCTCGTGGCACTTTCTAGTGCATGGGAACCACAGAGAAAGTCTCCACCACAGTGCCTTATGCAGGACTCCTGAAATTAATCTGAGCAAGCAATTAATAATCACCATTTCCCATGTCTGGTTGGACTAAGGCAGCAAGGGGGTGGGAGCTGATGGCTGTAGCTCTCCCTGGGCATACTCTTCTCTGCTTACTGGCACTGCAAAAAATGTAGGTTGAATCTTGGAAAGAAGAGTGTGAGGAAAGAAAGGGAGTCTCATTTTCTTTTTGGTAGGTGGTAGGATTTATGATTCTGCTACACTAGCCTAGTACAAGGTAAGGAAAGGCCAGAGATGGGGAGAATCTTGAACTCATGTACCAGGAAAGCAGCATCTGGATGCGAAATGTCTTCTGGGAATCTCAAAAGGACTAGGCACACAAATAACACTCAAGACAGTACATAATAGGTCTGTTTCCCCACTTTACAAGGTTTGTGGTACACTGTTAGCTTTGTTAGTCCAGGGTTCCAAGAATGAGGTACCTACTATTTGGGTGCAAAAGGAGGTAGCTCAGTCCAGGTCCATCCAACCTTGGGGGCTAGAGAAAAGTACCAGCTTATTCTCAGGTGCTGTAGCAGCTCAGTAAAGAACCAGAAGATGCTGGGTGGTGGTGGCGCATGCCTTTAATTCCAGCACTCAGGAGGCAGAGGCAGGCAGATCCTTGTGAGTTCAAGGCCAGCCTGGTCTACAGAGCCAGTTCCAATATAGCCAGGGCTACACAGAAAAACCCTGCCTCAAAAAAAAACAAACCAAACCAAACAACCCAGAAGACTCTATTTCTTCCATATAGAATGGCGGTACGAATGAGCCACGGTACCTCTTGCAGAGAAAGCTCAGGAAACTGGATGTCCTGTCCTAAGCTCACATTTACCTAACTGGTAATACCAGGAGTCCCAGAGAGGGAGCCTAGCAACCTAGTCCTAAGTTGGGAACCTTTCTCAAGAAACATCAAAGAATTTACCTGGTCAAGGATAATGGGGGAGGGGGAGGGAGGGAAAGTGGCACACCAGATGGCATGGAGGGTTGGCCAGAGCCAAGAGAGAACCCCGCTGTATGGAAAGCTGGCATTTAAGTAGGTTCCCAAGTTCTCTGGCAGACAGATGGATTAGGGCCTTGATGACCCTGCAGAGCTGGAATGCTGGCACAGGAGACACTGGGATAAAGGTCTGGGGCCCTTGGAGGACAGGAAGACACAGCATAATGAAGAACAATGTTCTTTCCCTACAATAGATGATATATAGCAAAGTTTTTAATTTTGTTCTTAAGGGAAGAAAAATACATACCACCATGTTTACACAGAGACTGTGGGAACTTCCTGGGCTCACAATCCTGTTCTCTTGAACAAATGACTGAGCCTGGACTTATTTCTAAAACAGGGATAATAATGCTCAAGTCACAGTGCTATTTTGACATGCATGTAAAAAGTTCATTTCACACACAAAAGTTAAATGGGAGCCATCACTATTGTTAATATGACGTAACAGTAGCACACACACATTAGGAATGATGTCATAACAACTGAACCTAGACTAGAGAGTGCATTTTGCTGGTTTCCAGTACAACGCCTCCCTTTACTGTGCTGAACCTGAAGGTGATCCACAGGTTCTCCATTTTCTCAGGTGTTTTCTGTACAAGGTAAGATGATGCTTGGATGTTCATTTGTTTGAGGAATGACTGGAGGGGCAAAGGAACNAGCCCCAAACTGAATTCTGAATGTATGTGTGGGTACCTGTCAGAGGAGAGGTGGAGTGGAGGGAGAAAGTATTCTTTTGAGAAGCTGGCTGTGGAAAGGGATGTGGGAAGCCAGTTACCTGAGAGGTCCTTGTTCAACTGTTAACATTAGGCACATCCTTTCCCCTTTAAAGAACTGTCAAGGAGGCATCTGTGGAAGGTGGATCAACTATGGCCTTGGAGAAAAGGAGCTATAATCCCAGCCCTTCTCAAGGGAAAGAGGGTGTCCCACAGAGACCAGCAAGGGTGGAGGGAGGAGCTAAAGGCAAATGTCCTACACGTTCAAAGAAACAAGTGAGGGGGCTGGAGAGATGGCTCAGAGGTCCAGAGCACCAGCCGGGGTCCTGAGTTCAATTCCCAGCAACCACATGGTGGCTCACAACCATCTGTAATGAGATCTGGTGCCCTCTTCTAGTCTGCAGGCATACGTGCAGGCAGAACACTGTATACATAATAAATACATCTTTTTTAAAAAGTGAGGGAAGGGAGAAAGACAAGCAAAGGAAAACCACCAGCAAAACGCCGAACCTCCCTAGGAAGGCTAGGAGGTGCGAATGTGGATGGTATTACATTAGACTCCAGGTTCTCCATTTCAACGGCTTAGGATATGGATCAAACTATCACCTTCTGGTGCNGTTGGTCCTCAAACTGCTCTCATTCTTGTTTTCTATTTCTTATCCCCATAATCTCCAGAGTTCCAACACTGTTTCATTCTGGGGCTCCCATCCATCACTTTCCCTAACAGCAATACTCTTCTCCATTTTCTCAGGGGACCCAGGCTGGAAGTCAGTGGAGGTAAGAAAGCAAAAACCAAATGGCACAGGGTGAGCTATGGCTTGGAAGCTATGGAATGCACTGAGGCTTCGGGCTGGTTATGCTTCCTGTGTCCTGGGATCATCTGTGTGCCCCCCCCNAAANNAANNAANNAAAACGAGAGGAACTATCCTCATCCCCAACCACAGGCTCACTGTGCTANATAAGCCTTGTTTCCTCTTTTAACTTTCTGAGTCTCATGTAGTCCAGGATAGCTTGGTAATCAATCATGTACCCGGCTGGCCTCAAGCTTGAATAGCCACTACACCTGGCTTGCTGTGTGGGTTTTAGCTGTAGCACTAGGTTGGAGAATACAGTTTCTAACCTATACTGTGCCACGAACAGTTCATAAAACACCAAAAGGTAGCCCTAACAGCATAATGGCTCACACCAATAACCCCAGCACAGCAGGGGCTAAGGCAGGAGGGCTGCAAGTTGGAGCCAGCCTGGGCTAGAGACCTGTCCAAAAAAAAAAGGTAGCCTTAAGGAGCCACCTAACTCAAATCCAGTTTCTCACAGAGGAAACTAGAGCCCAAAAGATAAAATAACCTGCTCAATCATACAGATACTAGGTGGTTTCCTCTTTTTCAGAGGCACAAAGAATCAATCAGCAGTGATTTTCATGATTCACTGTCCCTTGACAAACAGTTCATAAAGTGCTTCAAGGTTTTAAGAAGGCACCCAGAGAAGTAAGGCTGGCATTCATTTTCCTGGAAGCCTGATCATGCAAACCCCTTGGATGCCCCATTATTTGGCTATTTTAAGGGCAGGCCNGGAGTTAGTTTTGCCACCATCTCTATTCCTAACGAGGCTTGTCTGGTAGCTGAAGGACTCTCTCCCACCGTTCCTTGAAGACTGAAGCCACAAACTGCTGAGAGTCAAGGGAATCCTGTCATACCCAGGGGCCAATGGTCAAATTCCTGGGGTTAAGCAAGGCAATTTTGGCTCAGATAAAGCTAGGATGGGAAGGACATGGGGACCTGAGGTGGTAAGGCCAGTAAGAGGGAAGCAGTCTGAAGGTTGCTCAATCCGTAACGCTTCCTAGCCCAAGGAGGCTTAACTTTCCAGAGCCCTTCTGGGCCTCCTTTCTCGAATTCCTTGAGTTCCTTCCACTTACACCCAGATGACGTTTTCCAACCTAATGTCTCTGAGCTTAGCAGACAGTTTCCAGCCACCTCTGCTTGACTCTCTGGAACCGCTCTCCACCCATCTGCCAATCGTGGTTCCCAGATTCCCGATGCCACAGCCTCCTCCCACGCCTAGGTGCCTCCGTTTGTTTTGTTTTGTTTTTGTTTTTGTTTGTTTTACCCCTGCTGTGGCCAGCAGGAGCCTAGTCTCAAATAAAATGGATCCAGCCCTGGGGCTCCGCGACTCCGGCACCACCAGGGTGCTCGGGCCCAAGTAGCGCGTAATCACGGCCGCCGTTGTTGTCCCAGAACTCGCGGCCGGTCACACGGTAGCGCAGGGCGAAAAGCAGAGCGCCGCCGACCGGAGGCGCCGGCAGGCGGAAGGAGAAGCGGTCAGCCCGCGGTGGGGCCGGGGCAGGGCCGGCGTAGGCNGCAGGCGACTCCCGCAGGCTGCGCCAGCCGTCCGCACTCCAGCGCACGCTCACACGCTTCTCGTAGGCCAGGTCCAGCACGCGCGCGCTCCCGGCCACGCCCAGAGGGCCCGCGTCGGCGCGCTCCAGGCAGATGCGCTGTGCCTGCAGCCGGGCGGCGAAGCCGGGCTCGCGGGCGGGCTCCAGGGCGGCTCGGGCCTCCTGAGGAGAGAGGGCGGGGAGGCAGGTCAGGGTAGGACTTGGAGAGCGGAGAAGGCCGAGGTCCGGGGGACGGGGCACGGCGGGGCGCCTACCTGGAGGCCGCGGGCGCGCGGCGGGCACGGCGCGAAGTGGCGCAGGGCGTCCCTCTGCAGTTGCACCTGCACGTGGCGGGGCACCCGGGGCGGTTCCCCCGGGCGGAAGCGGCGGACCACGGCCAGCTCCAGCCCCAGCGCATCGGCGAAACGCACTCTCTTGCGAGTGTCAGGGCTGCGGCTGCGGGCTGGCCGTGCCCCGCCGCCACCTGCGGGCGCGGAGCGGGCCCTACGCCCCCGACCCGGAACGTGAGCCCGTGAGCGGGCACCGGGCCGGGTCCCGCCCTCCCCCGGCTCCTCCTCCGACTCCTCCTCGAGGCTGGGCCGCTGGCTGCGGTAGTAGGCGCGCTCGGTCAGTGCCGCTATAAAGCTCAGGTTGCGAGGGATGTCGGTGCGCGGAGGCCGCTCGCGGGACATGGCACCCTTGCGCCCCAGCGGGGCCAGCGCGCAGTGCCCGGCGCGTCCTCGCTCTCCCGCCTGCTCTGCGTCCGCGCATAAGGTGGGGGGCTGCTTCGGCAGCTGCTGGCCGTGGTCTGTCCTTGCTGTCACCTCGCGTACTTGGCCTGGCCGGTTTCCTTGACCACCTTTCCCTCCCTTTGGCGGTCAGCCCCGGTGTCTTAGACTATCGGTCCTGCCTGCTTCCAGCTGTCTGCTCTGAGCGTGCGCTCAACGGCGCTCACCCTTCGGTTCTGCGGGCCTCGCTGACCCGGCCCCCGCCCACAGCCCTCTGACAGGTGGCTCGGTATCTATCTTCACTGCTGCACCAGGGGGCGGGACCGACTCCACCCTTGGGTCCCAAATGAGTTACTCCAGTATGAGAAGGGTTAAAGCGAGGAGGAAAGAGTAATCTTTCGTTTTCTTGCACGGGGAAAGTTCAAAATGCCGAGGGTTTAACTTCCCAGAGCTCAGTGTTTCCTTAAACCCAGGTTACAGGTTTGGAATAGGGGTGATGATGGGTGTAGTGAAAGAAAGGTCACGAATCCTAGGTAGAGTCTTTCAAGTAGAAAATGCCAAAGGGTGAGCTGTGGACATAAGACTGGCTATCTTCCAGTTTCATATTTGAAAAATACACTAGTGACAATTTTACAATGGTATGTAACATGTTTTCTA
Organism: Neotoma lepida; assembly: GCA_001675575.1. Lineage (NCBI taxonomy): Eukaryota > Metazoa > Chordata > Mammalia > Rodentia > Cricetidae > Neotoma > Neotoma lepida. The sequence continues at coordinate 812,722 of LZPO01054712.1, forward strand.
ACTTCTNTACTGGTGTTTTTTCAAAGATTTGTTTCATTTTTTTAAATTATGTGGATGGTCGGGGTTTGTGTGTACAGGAGGGCAGGTGCTCACGGGCCAGAAGAGGACATCAGATACGGTGGAGCTGGGGTTGCAGGTAGATGGGAGCTGCTAGAAGTGGGTGCTGAGAACCCACTAGGGTCCTCTGGAAGAATGTTATGTACTCTCAAATGCTGAGCCATCTCTCCTGCTCGCTACAGTTTTATAATACAAACGACTAAGCATTGTTACAGTGTTTGTAACTGTTACAAATAGTACAATGAGAAAATTGAGAGAGAAAGGGAAAAGATCTTTGCCCAGTGTCACATAGTTACTAATTGTGGAGCTAGGATTAGGACCTCAGCAGCTAAACTCTAGTATGCACTCTCTTAGTCATTTAGTTGTTATACAACATTAAAACAGTTAATGATAATATTAGTATTTTCATTAAATGATAATGTTAACATCTAATATAAAAGTGGAAGTTATGGAGCTAGAAGGATAGCTCAGTGCGGAGAGTACGCCCTGCTCCAGGGGATCTGATGCCCTCTTCTGGCCTCCAAGGGCACCTGTACTCACATAAGCACAGCCCCCTACATGGACAAAATATATAATTATATATAAGCACATAATTAAAATTTAAAAAATTTTAAATAAAATGGGCTGAGCATGGTGGTGCACCCCTTTAATCTGGGGAGGCAGAGACAGGAGGAGCTCTGTGAGTTAGTGGCCAGCCTGATCTACAAAGTGAGTTCCATGGCAGGCAACGCTGTTACACAGAGAAACCCTGTCTCAAAAATCAAAAACAAACAAACAAAAAGACAGAAAGAAAGAACCCAAAATAAATAAATAAATAATAAAATGGGATGAGGAATGGTGATGCATATGTACGCCTTTGATCCCAGCACTCAGGAGGCAGAGGCAAGTAGATCTCTGTGAGTTCAAGGCCAACATGGTCTACATAGTGAGTTCCAGGACTATGGAGCTCATAGTGAGCTCCAGCCAGAGCTATATAGTGAGACCTGCCTCAAATAAATAAATAAATAAATAAATAAATAGATTAGATAAACAAACAAATAAATAAATAAATAAAATGGGGCCATGCCTGGTGGTGCGTGCTTTTAATCTCAGCACTCGAAAGGCAGAAGCAGGTAGACCTCCGTGAGTTCAAGGCTAGCCTGATCTATATAGTGAGTTCCAGGACAGCCATGACTACATAGAGAGACCCTGTCTCAAAAAAAAAAAGAGAAAAAATAAAAAAATATTAGAATAAAAATGACATCTCTAAATTCATTTCTTTATTTGTGGTGCTGGGGTTTGAACCCAGGGCCTTATGCATGCTGGGTAAATACTCTCCCACTGAACTCATGAAGTCTCTAGATTTATAACAGGATGGTTTAACAAAACAAAACACAAGCAACTCAACTGGAAATAAACTGAGACTTGTGCTCAGTTTATTGTGTCTTACACAGTTCGTCCCTGTGTATGTTCTCACATCAAGCAGCAATACCAGCTAGGAATCATGTTTAAAAACATACTGAGTTTTGTTTCTTATTTCACACATAAAATGCATGGATACTTTATGTCTTAAGGTATAAAAATAATTGTATGCTAATTAATGTTACAGTCCCGCAGTTTAAAGGGATCCTCCCCACTCTGGTGGAATAACATGTCATTGAAGTAAAACTAAGGAGGTTCCTGGATAGTTTATGGTCTGAAGTTTTTGGCAAAGGCTCTGCTGTCTCGTTTACAGCTTGCACTATCATGCCTTGGCTTTGCAGTGTGGGGCTGGGAAGGTTCTTGAGGGATATAGCATTGGACTAGACAGAAGTTGCTGTCTGACAACTCCGTTCTGAGTGCTCAGACAGACATTGAATCTTTGTTCCAAGTTAGTCTTTAGTTCTTGAACAGCAACTGCAGTAATCTTTAAACATCTGCCTGGAACTCCTCAGAGATTGGCCAGAGGTGTCAAAATTGATTCATTTAGTCAATATTTACTGTTGGAGTATCTGAACATGAAGACACGAATTTGAATAAACCACAGCCCTGGCTNTCAAAGAGCTTAAAAATAAAAGGTCAGACAAATATATTCGGGTCTCTTAAGGTCCCTGATAAAAACAAACTCAGTGTGGGGTGCACTCCTGTAATCCCTGCACTAATCAAGAGGTTCAGGTAGAAGGTTCATCAGGGTCATCTTCATCTACACAGTGAGTTCAAGGCCAGCCTGGACTACATGTGACCCCATTGCAGATCACAACTCCAAAGTGTACTTATCTCAGGTAAATGTCTTAGTGTAAATCATATTGCCAATGAAAGCCTTAAACTAGATCTCTCTCTAAAAACAAATGGGAGTGCGTGTGTCTTGCTGGTGGCATCTAGAATGACGAGTCCAAGAACAAAGAAGAAATGAGTCTGGGTGAAAGGATGTAACTATGAAAGAGTGGACTAGGTTGTATGTTCAGAGTCAGAGAACTGAGAAAGATCTCAGAGTTGCTATGGATTCTAACTGTAAGAACAACATTGGCTGCCAAAGGGAAGAAGAGCTCATCTTGAGACAAGACAATGTCAAAGTTCGAACTTACAGCTCAGACTGATTTCAAGTCCTAGCTTCTCTCCTTGGTGTGTAGATTTGGGCAAATGACACCCTTTCTGAGCCTTGGTTTCCTTCTTCATGGAATAAGAGTGAGTAACCAAAGGAATGATGTGAGAACAAAACTTATACATATAAAGAAAGTACAGTGGCTCACCCACAATGCCACCAATCTAGAAAGCTGGCATAGATAGAGGTGCAGGTTCAAGGTTAGACTCACCTACAAAGAACACACACGCACACATGCACACACAAAGAGAGCAATAAATTCCCACAATATGTTGTTACTATCATCACTGTGGCTTCTCTGGTGACCATACAGACAAAGACTGCCTGAAAACATTTCTGATGGGAATGGATAGCCCAGATGATCCAACATTTCAGAGCACCTCTGTTGCAGTTTCCTCTGAGTTCTGCATCCAGAAAGGCTTCAAGGCTGCTGGCTGAGATGATCCAGCCTCACAGACTACTCCAGCTGAGACTTAACCATTATCTTAAATTTTCTCAGGGTCCCCCAAAGGTTACCAGCGCCCCCAATCAACAGGAAGTAGTCTTGAGAACTACACCCACATTCCCAAAAGATGGATTATTATTGTTTAAGGGGGATTGGTTACAAGTTGTTATTGGTAGTGGTCAGGAAAAAAGCTAAACAAAGGATTTAGATTCAGGGACAGTGTTCTGAAAAGAAGAAGGGGGATATAGAAATGATAGGATAAAAGGGTAGATTAGTGAATCTACTTTAATCCAAAAGACAACTATTAATTTTACATATTTTACATCGGTATGGATTTTTAGTTTATTGATACAAAGTTAAAGTTAATTTTGTTATGTGTGTATTTCTACTCTTGTTTAAGATATTATGTTTTCGCAACTCATTTAAAAAACCTTAGACTTTTCTTGACAATGAGACACACCTGCTCCTGGCAGCAACAATTACTTCAAAGAGGATGATGGGCATTGAAGAAACTCCATATGGGGTTTGTTTTCTTTATGGCAAAAGCTAGCCACATGGACAAAGAAACTGCCCTTGCCTCAATTGCTGACAGTCACTGTCCAAACTGGACCAGCAGGATGCAAAAAAGGTGACTGCCGAACTTCACCAAGACAAGGTAGGACAGTCCTTCAAAATTCTCTGCTTCACAGGAAAGTCTGTCAGATATGCTAGGCCTGTAGGCCAAAGATGGATGCCCCAACATTGCAGAGAAACTTTGGGTGACTGTCCAGGCAGTTGGATGTCCCTGTCATTAGGTAACATTTCATCCTTCTGGAGTCTTTGATGGAGATGAAGACTGGATAGCTTTTTTGTTGTTGTTGTTGTTGTTGTTGTTTTTTCAAGACAGGGTTTTTCTGTGTAGCTTTGGAGCCTGTCCTGGAACTCGATCTGTAGACCAGGCTGGCCTTGAACTCACAGAGATCCACCTGCCTCTGCCTCTTGAGTGCTGGGATTAAAGGCATGTGCCACCTCTGCCAGGCTTGAAGACTAGATAGTTATGGTTTTCTTTACTTATGATAAAAGATGTTAGGTACAAAACTTTGGACTTACAAAGATAAGATACATAATAGAGTATTTTCTCTCTAATTTTGCCAAATACAAATAGACTGGATATTTTTTTGTTTCAATTTTTATTTCTTTTTATGGTGTTTTTCCTGCATGTATGTCTGTGTGAAGGTGTCAGATCCTCTGAAACTGAAGATACAGACAGTTGTGAGCTGCCTTGTGGGTGCTGAGAATTGAACCCGGATCCTCTTAACTGCTGAGCCATCTCTCCAGCCCCTAGACTGGATATTGTAATTCTTACTTGATAACTTTTTCTTGTATATAATCTTACTATGTCAAAGTTAAAATCTTCCTTTTTAAGTAAACAAAAAGCAGGAAATGCTGTAGAATAATCCTCTTGTACACTGTAAAGATTTGTCATTCAAATTGGTTTAATAAAATACTGATTGGCCAGTAACCAGGCAGGAAATATAGGTGGGGCAGCCAAACTAAGAATGATGGGAAGAAGGATGGAGCCAGGAGTCGCCAGCAGATACGGAGGGAGCATGATGAGAATGCTGTACTGACAAAAGGTACCAAGCCACATGGCTAAGCATACATAAGAATTATGGGTTAATTTAAGTGTAAGAGTTAGCTAGTAATGGGCTGGAGAGATGGCTCAGAGGTTAAGAGCACTGGCTGCTCTTCCAGAGGTCCTGAGTTCAATTCCCAGCAACCACATGGTGGCTCACAACCATCTGTAATGAGATCTGGTGCCCTCTTCTGGCCTGCAGACATACATGCAGACAGAGCACTGTATCCATAATAAATAAATAAATCTTTAAAAAAAAAAAAGAGTTAGCTGGTAACAAGCCTGAGCTATTGGCCAAGCATTTATATATTGAAGTCCCCACCAGTACTTGCCCGGTGGAGATTTCTTCTCAGAGTCTGGAAGAAGACACTACAAACAGCTGGGATCTATTCTGCAGCTTGCAGCATTTATAATTCATATTCAGCCTCTGAGTTGGTTATTTAGGACTGGGCAGTCGGGACAAGAAACATCCATTTACTTACGGGCACTAAGGCTTAGTGGGAGAAGGAAGGGGAAGCAACAAGAAAGAACTGAAGGGGGGCTGGAGAGATGGCTCAGAGGTTAAGAGCACTGGNTGCTCTTCCAGAGCTCCTGAGTTCAATTCCCAAAGACNGCATGGTGGCTCACAGCCATCTGATGCCCTCTTCTGGCCTGCAGGGATACATGTTGCACAAATCCTAATTGGTCTTAATAAAAACCCAGAACCACATAGGGTGAAAGCTGAAAGACCAGAGAAGCAAAGCAAGCCACAGCCACCACCTTTTACCTCACCAACTCCTTAGCCTGACAGAGTGAGTTCCTGTCTCCTCCCNCCTTATATTCCTTTCTGGACCCAGCCATATCACTTCCTGTCTCAACCTTCCTAGTGCTGGGATTAAGGGTGTGTGATCCCAAGTGCTAGAATTAAAGGTGTGTGCCACCACTGCCTGGCTCTGTTTCTCTTTTAGACTGGATTAATCTTGTGTAGCCCAGTATGGCCTTGAACTCACAGAGATCCACACAAATCTCTGCTTCTGCCTCCCAAGTGCTAGGATTAAAGGTGTATGACACTACTGCCTGGCCTCTATGTTTAATTTAGTGGTTTATCCTGTCCTCTGATCTTCCGGCAAATTTTATTTGTTCAAAATATCACCACATATACATGCAGGTAGGACACTGCATACATAACAAATCCTGAAGAAAAAAAAAAGAACCGAAGCAAAGAAGCATAATTGGGTTGCCTCTTTCTGGTCCTGGCTAGAGTTTTAAACAACTGAAGAAATGGCCAGCTTCAAGAGCCCAGGGTAGGGGAAGAGGTGGGAGGATCAGGATGCTGGGAGTCCCCTCCTGTGGATCTGTTGTGGTGCTGTCTCTTATACACATCTAGATGTGTATAAGAGACAGGACATGGATTTTTTTGTTGTTGTTATTTTTTGAGACAGGGTTTCTCTGTGTAGCCCTGGCTGTCCTAGAGCTAGCTCTGTAGACCAGGCTGGCCTCGAACTAGCTGTCCTAGAGCTAGCTCTGTAGACCAGGCTGGCCTCGAACTCACAGAGACACACCTGCTTCTGCCTCCCACGTGCTCACACCTTTAATCCTAGCAGATCCCAAGCAGAGGCAGGTGGATCTCTGCGAGTTCGAAGCCAGCCTGGTCTATAAAGTGAGTTCTAGGACAGCCAGGGCTACACAGGGAAGAAACCCTGTCTTAAAAAACATATAAATATATATAAACATATAAATATATATAAACATATAAATATATATTCATGTATAAGTTATACATACATGTAATCTGTAAAACAGACATTACCCTTAACATTGACAGCCTGCATTAGGGAGGGTGTGTATGATTAGTAAGCTTGTATCCATCTGTGCCTTTTATTGTTTGACCTTTTCAAATAATGAGAATTAATTCATGTGGTGGGTAAAAATTAATGAAAATCAATCTAACTACAAAAAGATGAAGAGTGCTTGTGGACAGTCCAAGGCCTCACACCCTGATGTCTAGCTGAAGCTCCAGCCCAGGAAAAGCCCACTGGATTAAAGGTCCTGAGGGAAAGTGTTTTTGTGTTTAGTGTCAGGGCAAGGCAAGGCAAGGCNTTGTTCGCAGGTTAATGAGAACTGCCCTTCTTTTCCCACGCACACAATCCAAAGTTCAACAAGTGCATGAACAGGAGAGACCTTCCGGAAATACTGAATTTGCACCGAGATGTTTAGACCCAATGTGTTTCTCTGGATACGTTGCAGACTTAGCAAGCAGCCGGCACAGGGCACAGAGCCTGTGAACAGCTTTTCAATGGCCCTCTCTTCCAGGAGTTGTGGCCCTTCCCAGCCCTGCCTCCCAGCCCCGCCCCTCTCTCTGGACGCATCTCTGGGTCCCATCATCACCCGGCGCCGGGCCCTCCCTCCAGGCCCCCCCTCCTCCCTCCTTCCTTCCTTCCCTTCCTCCCTCTCTCCCTCCCTCCTAGCTCCTCCACCAGGAAACAACCGGATCCGGATCCTGGCTGCGGCCTGACCCGTGAGATTCCCTAACCTGGCTGGCGGGCGGGGTTGGAGACCAGCTAAGGGTGGGCGAAAGGGAGGGGCTGGGCTTTTGGGCTGCACTTGGGGGAACCGGGAGTAGAGATGGTGTCGGCAGGAAGCCCGTAGACCGGGTTTCCCAAGAGGGCAGTCATTAAACATGGAATCGGCCACACAGCTGGCAAAGCGTTGGAGGCAGGGGCCCAGTCCCAGGAGCTGCAATTCCAGCGCTTTCCCAGCCAGACCCAGATCCCTGGCCTTTTTCACCTAGTTCTGCTCTGTCCCTCCCTTTTCCAGGGCTACACTCTGGCCGGGAGGATGAAAGGCCTCAGCTGGGAGCTGCCTGCCACCAGCCCTGGGTCCTAAGAGCTGCCATCCAGGCTGGGTAAGTGTCCTCTTCCTTTCTGCCCCATACAACCTTTGCTTTCCCCGTTTTGCTTTTCAGCCCCTGTCTCCTCCTATCTTGTGCCTCTGCCAACATCTTCACATTATGCCCCTGGGGAGGTCCTAAGCCTCCTCCTATAGCCAAAAAGGTGTGTACTGTGGGGTTGGGGGTGCAGAGGTGTCATACAGCTGGTGTTGTCATATGAAAGGAATCTGAAGTAGTCTAAAATTAAAATTTCCTTTTGCTCACATTTGACATGTTATACGTGGCCAGCTGCTTATGCCCTCAACCTATCCCAAGACTTAAATTCTTTGCTCTTGCTTGTCCCTGCCTAGTGGTCTCTGAGCATTTCACCTNTCCCAGGAGCTTGGCCAAGCAGGAAATATCCCTTCTGGCTCTCTCTCAATATTTTCTATATATTTATGTCAGTCTGTCATCCTTGCCCCTTTTAGCCGCCCGGATGGCGACCCCAGCCTCAGCCCCAGACACACGGGCTCTAGTGGCTGACTTTGTAGGCTATAAGCTGAGGCAGAAGGGTTATGTCTGTGGAGCTGGCCCTGGGGAGGGCCCAGCAGCTGACCCGCTGCACCAAGCCATGCGGGCTGCTGGAGACGAGTTTGAGACACGCTTCCGGCGCACCTTCTCAGACCTGGCCGCTCAGCTACACGTGACCCCAGGCTCAGCCCAGCAACGCTTCACCCAGGTTTCCGACGAACTTTTCCAAGGGGGCCCCAATTGGGGCCGTCTTGTGGCATTCTTTGTCTTTGGGGCTGCCCTGTGTGCTGAAAGTGTCAACAAAGAAATGGAGCCGCTGGTGGGACAAGTGCAAGATTGGATGGTGGCCTACCTGGAGACACGCCTGGCCGACTGGATCCACAGCAGTGGGGGCTGGGTAAGAGGCTTCTCAATTGCTGCCCTACGCATCCCTCTGCAAAGGTGGTCTTCATGGGAAAAATGGGGCCTCTGATTGGAGGCTGGGGCATTTGTGCTGGGAAGGAGCCATCGGGGCTGAGTTCCCCTATTTCAGTGGAATCAGACTGAAAGCATCAAGCTAACTGTACTCCAGGGCTGCCAGGCAGTCATCACTGGATGGGTTTCATGGTCCCAAGCAGAGGAGCGAGTCTAGAGTTTTATAAACAGGGCCCAAAGAGAGCCTTCAGAGAAAAGGTGTGACCTCCGAGTCCACAGCCTGGACAGTGGGGAGGACCAGGGGTGGGTTGTGGTTAGGCAAGCCTTAGCAAAGGGTGCCAGTTCCGAGCAGAATTGTTTGCCAAGGGAAGGATGGGGCTCACTTAATGCAGACAGTTCAAAGGGCAGGGGTTAGGGGGTTCTGAGGGGCTTGTAGGCTGGAGAGCTTTGGCTAGAGGGGCTGGGTGTGGGCGGTGCTCACAGTGGATGGAACCGGCTCTTCCTTCCCTCCGCTCTCCGCTCTCCTTTCCTGATACCCCTTTCTCCTTCTTTCTCTACTTCCCTTCTCTCCCACAGGCGGAGTTCACAGCTCTGTACGGGGACGGGGCCCTGGAGGAGGCACGGCGTCTGCGGGAGGGGAACTGGGCATCAGTGAGGACAGTGCTGACGGGGGCTGTGGCACTGGGGGCCCTGGTAACTGTAGGGGCCTTTTTTGCTAGCAAGTGAGGAAGTCTAGGGCCAGGTGGGGCTAGGTGTAGCTAGGGGCCAAGAGAGCTGGAACAGAACAGAGAATGGCCTTGGAAGAAACTGGATGGTCATGGAACAGAGAAGGGCAGGGGAAGGTAGTCTGTGAGGGAGCCAAGCATGCCAGGCAGGTGGCAAGAAGAAACATTAAAGAATGTTTCAAGGCCAGGAGCCCAGGAGATGGAGTTATCCCAGGGCTTGGGGGGAGGTGGGAGGGATCATGCCCATAGCGTGGGCACACAGGCTCCAAGGAAGGTGAACTTATTTAAAGAATTGTGTCCCCACTAGATGAATGGGGTTTCAGGAACCTAGGACTCACCTCCCTTTGGAATGGAAGCTTGGTGATTAGGTGGCTGGATGANATGGCTGTGGCTGTGGGCTGCATGGGCACACGTGTGCATGTTGGACATGCACGTATGCTCATGTGCATGCGAGGCTGTTTGTCGAATCTGGTGATGGGCTATTTAGAAAAAACATTCCTTCTTGCAGTGGCAAGAACAAGGGCCAGTTCACTGCCCTCCTCCCCCCCTGTCCCTACCCTTGACCTTATGCCTCCAGGCTGAGGGAGGAATACCGTATGTAGATGAGGGCTCTGTTGGCAAGGCTTTGGAGAGAAGAGTTCTGCCACTGGCCGCCTTCTTCATTGTCCCCTTTTGTGTGCATCTTTGCACCAGGGCTGACAGAGGGTAAGGCTGTGGAGCCTGGGTGGGTAGAAGCTTTGGTAGTTGGACCTGCCTGCCACCTTCCCCTCCATTGGGGGCACAATGGTGCCTAAAGTGTTGCCTAGGACCTCTCTATCCAGAAGAAACTCTAAATTGGGGCTCTAATTTTCCTTTAGAGGGTGTGGACATAAGTGCTGAACTAGGTAGAATTCAGATTCAGTTTGGGTCCTGAACTGTCTCAGTGAGACTGCCAATGCCTTGAGAGGACCATTCCAGCCCTGAGCCCCTTGGGTGTGATGGTGACAGATACTCCTTGACTGGCCTGTTCTGTGTGGTGGGTTTTGGTGCTGCTGTATCAAGGGCCAGGTGTATGGGTTCTAGAGTACCTACCATGACCTAAACACATTTACGATGTTTCTTTGGAAGCCATGCTCTTTGCATAGGTATTGTCAAAACTGAGTCTCTGAAGATGCTGACATTAGAACTCACAGTCCAGTCCTCTCGAACAAACCCAGACTATAGCCTTTTCTTTTGAGGGAGAAATTATTCACTCCAAATGCATGCCCTGAGCCAGACCTCACTGCTGCACTTTCCGAGATGCTAACATTGCTGCTGCTCAATGCCTGACTTTGTTCACAGTGCTCTAGAACCCTACCTGTGATCCTGAGCACTGACCAGCTTAGCTAGACCACANCTGACTCGACTACTTCTCACTTGGTCCTAGAATGTGGCATCATATTGTGCTTGCTAGAATGTGGGACCAAATTGGCCTCAGGTGTTTAGTCCAGACATTTGCTTTGGAGAGGGTTGCACTTTTTAATAGTGTCTATGGGGGATGTGGTAGACTGCATGTGCCGGTTGGTCTGTTCCGAGTGTGATGATCTAAGAAACTCAGAGCTATCTGTAGCAAGCAGTTGGAGTGGGAGGCTCTGCCTTGCTCAGGACAAACTAGGCCAGTGGTTTTCAAACTGCTTGGCAGGGCCCCAGAAGTGTTCTAGGGGTTGCCTCAGGAGTCTTTAAGGAGACGAGGCAGTGGAGGGCTGCGCAGGCTGGGCGATTTGCCCTCAGACAGAACAGCTCCCCTTGTAGCTGTCTTATGTATCGGGGTTCAGGGTAAGACTTTATTTGTGGTAAGGGCTTTGCTGCTGAAAAACGTTGGAAAACCACTGACTAGACCGTCAGCTCCAGCTGGAGCCTGTGTTCTTCAAGTTCAGGGAAGACTCTGCTCCTTCCTTCCCACAGGACACCTACCCAAGTTAGCATTCCTGGAGGCCTTTAGCAGCGGGAACCGTGGTCAGGTTACCACCATGCTCTGCTCTCATGCCTTCACACGGGGTGGAAGGAGAGGCTGTGTTAGGAGAGGGTAACAGGCTTGGTCTGGATTCCCAGAAGCTTAGCTGAGATGGGACCACAGTGGGGAGTTGTGACCTGTTCTGCCCTTCGTTTAAGGGCCAATGGAAACCCAGAGACTCTCCTGTCAGGGAAAACCAGGGACTGTCTTTAGAGCCATATAGTTCCTTTGAATTAACTCTTGGCCAAGAGGGCTGAGTATGGCTCCCAGTTTCTAAATCCATTTCATTTTTTTTTTTAATGAGGGAAATGGATATAATTTTTCAAAGACTAACTAGGTGGAGAGGATGGTCTTGCTCTCCAAGCCCAAAGGGACAAATAGGGACTTTGCTTATAGGCCAAGGAAAGAGCGGAAGTGGGGTGACTCAGTCCTGCAACTATTAACCCCACTCCCCACTTACACTAGGGCATACATATACTATTTTACTTTTTTAAATCATAAACGGCAGGAGAACAGATTTGGTTAGTTTAGAAGAAGAGAAAAAGCTCTATAAATATAAATATATATTCCTGTATTTTTATTTAATAATTTATAAATGCCAAGTTCATTTGACTTTTATTTTTGTGTAATATGTAATGGTCGTATTAAAAATAAATAAATAAAGCCCAGAAATTTAATGAGAAGTACTAAACAGGGTTTTGTGACTTCTATACTGTACAGCCTGGGTTTTAGAACATTCCTTAAACCTGTCATTTCTTATGGCCATGACCTTGCTAAGGGAAATAATTAGAGTTACAGGGATTTGGGGAAGTATTAAGGTTTTAAAAAGAAAAAAGAAATCACAACACCCTACCCTGGCCAAGAACTAAGAACTCTGTACCAACCAGAGCCTCAAGAAGGTGTAGGCAGATGGTACATTGGGAGCCCCCTACATACACCAACCCCCTCCCCAATATTCTGGCTTGGGGTGGTGGAAAACAACCGTAATCCAGCAGTAACAGGTGGAGACAGGAAGGTTGGCCACCCAGGTACATAATGAGTTCAAGGCCAGCCAAGGCTTCATGAGACCTTGTCTCTAAACAAATCATCAGAAAACAAAAGGGTAATTAATGAATGGAGGTCATAAGGAATAAGTAACATTCTCAAATACAAAAGCTAGGCTGAGGCCAGCCTGGTCTACAGAACGAGTTCCAGGACAGTCAAGGCTACACAGAGAAACCCTCTTGAAAAACCAAAAAAAAAAGCTAGGCTGTGAACTCAGCTATGAGTTTCTTGGCAGCCAAAGCAATCTGGAAAACAATGAGATTCAAAGCTTTATAGTTACTCAGAAGGCACAGGAAAAGATACTTAGTAACATAATTGATGGCAAATAGAGTGTTTTATATCTCTGTTCTTTTAGAAATACCAAGTGGAGATCCAGACAGTCTTAGGTTTGCCCTATCGGCCTCATTACAATTTAGTCCAAATAAGTTACTTTATGATGGTCTGATTGCTAAACTTGAGACTGTCCAAAGGGACAGATGACTGTTTCTATAGTTCTCTGTAAATGCCACTCATCCAAATGACACTTTTAACAAGGTTGGGCAATACTTAGTTACAATTTCTGACCACTGTGAAGGTAGGGAGGTTGNGTTTGGGGTAGTTCTGGTTCATGCTGTAATTCTAGTGCATTTTAGGTGCAAGGACCTCAAGTGTAGGTCCAGCTGGGACTACATAGTCAGCTCCAAGCCAGCCCAGGCTGCAAGATAAGATCAGTCAGGGGCAAGAACAAAGCCGAAAACCTACAGTTTCTGACAAATGGGTAGGTTATAGATATTCTTTATAAATGTTTTATTTGCTTTTTATTTCTTTATTTTTTGAGACAGGATTTCCCTGTGTAACTGTTCTGGCTGTCTTGGAACTCCCTCTGTAGACCAGGCTGGCCTTGAACTCTTAAGAGATCCACCTGTCTCTGCCTCCCAAGTACTGGGATTAAAATCATCACTAGCCAGCTTCTTTTCTCTTTTGAAACAGGATCTTGCTTACAGTCCAGGCTAGCGCAGACTCACAGTTTCTGGATTCTAGGCATGTACCACCATGTCTGGCTGAATTCTTTAAATGTGGTTATGGGGAGCTAGCTATATAAGTAATAAAAACACAACCAGAATCTAGATGTGGTGCTGCCAGTTTACAATCCCAGCATTTGGGAAATAAAGGCAGGAGGATCGGTAGATAGTTCAGTGTAGTGTTCAACACATACATAGAGACAGCAGAAAATTTGAGCAGAAAACATAATATAATGTTGTTTTTCATTCATCATTCACTCTTAGAGAAAAATGCTCAAATATTTTGTGTGTATTTAGTACAGCTCTCGGCGTGCAGGCAAAGAGAGTGGAAAGACACACCTCAGCTCACATATTACTTACACTTGTGGTGATATATTGTGTACTGTAATAAACTTGCATGAAGATCAGAGAAGCAGAGCAAGCCACAGCCACCACCTATTACCTCACCAACTCCTCGAATCCTCTGACTGAAATCCTCTGAGTCCTCACCCAAAAGGGTCTCAGCTGAACTGCCTTAGTTCCGGTTTCCTCATGCCTTATATGCCTTTCTCCGCCCCGTCATCACTTCCTGGGATTAAAGGTGTGTGTGCTTTCCAGTACTGGGAATAAAGGTGTGTACCACCACTGCCTGGCTCTGTTTCCAGTGTGGCCTTGAACTCACAGAGATCCAGATGATCGGATTAAGGGTGTATGCTACCACTGTGTGGCCTCTATGTCTAATCTAGTGGCTGGCTCTGTCCTCTGATCCTCATGCAAGCTTTATTAGGGTACACAATATATCACCACATACACTATAGTAAGGGAATCAAAATTTTCATAATGTGTTAGAAGATAGTAAATACTATGGAGAAAGATGTGTGTGGTGTAGTGGCACACACCTCCATCCTGGCACTAGGGAGGCAGCAGCAGGCAGATCCCTGGAAGTTCAAGGCCAGCCTGGCCTATATGTGAGACCCTGTCTAAAAATACTTTAAGTAAAGAAAAGCAAGATTGGAAATTTTAAATCAAATGGTCAAGGGAAACCCTCATGTCCAAGGTAGCAAGTAAAACCATGGATGGTATAATGGAAAATATATTTATTAGCATGTAAAAAAAGTTTTTGTATTTTCCTGTAAAACTCTTGAAAATAGTGTAAGTGTGAAGTATCACACTTTATGTGTGTGTGTGTGTGTGTGTGTGTGTGTGATTTCCCTATTTAAGTGAAGACTTCAAGAGTAGATCAAGATACCATTTACGGTTTTGTCTAGTGGGTACATTTTGTCCTTTCTGCTATCAATATTTTCTGGTTTTGGGGATGGATAATGAACCTTAAAGCACCTTAAAGCAAGTTTTTCAGATACAAAGTTTTTAAAAAGTTAACCAGTCAAGCCCAGTGGGGGCATATATACTTTTAATCTCAGTATTCCCAGGGGCGGGAAGATCACCAAAAATTGGGGGCCAATCTGTCTACATATGAGTTCTAAGACAGCAGGGCTACATAGGCAGACCTTTTATCAAAAACTTTGTCACTCAGTGGGTTGGTGAGTTGACTCAGTAGATAACAGTGCTCGCCATCATGCCTGGTAACTTGAGTCTCATCCCACATGGTAGAAAGGCTGTAACCAAGTCCCAAAAGTTGTCCTCTTACCACTACACAAGTGCCAAGACGCATGTGTTCCCCACCTCAAATAAGTAAATAAATGTAAAAAGAAAAAAATAAAGTTAGCCAATCATCGGAGCTAGAGAGGTGGCTTATTGGTTAAGAGCATTTGCTGCTTGATTGTGAGGAATAGAGTTCAAATCCCAGGATCTGTGTCAGGTGGTTCACAAGCACCTGTAACTCCAGCTCCAGGAGATTAGTCACCCTCTGGTTTCTGTGGGCACCAGAACCCACAGATGCACACATAAATAAAATAAAATGTTTTAAAAGTTATCCAATCAAAACTGAAATTAAGCAGTCTGGCAGGAGCCCTTTCTCACTTAAATGGCCACCCTACTTCTGTGCAAGGTCTGAACTAAGATGTTAACTCAAGCAAGGCCAGACCACATTAGAAGATACCAGGATCTCTGTAAAAGATCTAGACAGACAGCTCAGCAATTAAGAGTGCTTACTGCTCTTGCAGAGGACCTGGGTTCATGTCTCAGCACCCACAGAGCAGCTCACAACTACCTATACTTCCAGTTCCAGGGAATCTAATGCCCTCTTCTGGCTTCTGGGGGCTCCTACATACAAGTCTTAAACATAAACTCACTCAGGCACACATATACATACACACAAAAATAATAAATCTTTAAAAAAAATACCATAGGGCTCCAAGTCTTATGTCAGCACTGTCCAGTGAAATATAATACAAGCCACAAATAGAGTTTTACACTTTTCTAGTTACCTCATTAAAAATATAAGAGCCCCGGGCGGTGGTGGCGCACGCCTTTAATCCCAGCACTCGGGAGGCAGAGGCAGGCGGATCTCTGTGAGTTCGAGGCCAGCCCGGGCTACCAAGTGAGTTCCAGGAAAGGCGCAAAGCTACACAGAGAAACCCTGTCTCACACACACACACAAATATATATATATATATATATATATGAGCAGCTAAGTGGTGGTGGTACACACCTTTAATCTCAGCACTTGGGAGGCAGAGCCAGGCAGATCTCTGTGAGTTCGAGGCCAACCTGGTCTACAGAGCGAGATCCAGGACAGACACCAAAGCTACACAGAGAAACCCTGTCACAAAAAAACAAAATAATAATAATAATATTTTGTACCTCACAAAAGGTACAAAATACATATATTTACATAATATGTATAAACTCTTGGGTACAAAATAATCTTTTGTTGGATATTATGGTTTGCTTACATTTTTGTCTCTTTCTGAAATTTATAGTTTTCAGTATCATACTTAATATAATTTATGTGTTAAAGCAGACAATGTAGGGATNTTGTTTTGTTTTGTTTGAGACAGGGTCTCATTGTAGCACAGGCTAGTCTCAACTTTCCTATAATTGAGGCTGGCCTTAAACTCCTAATCCTTCCGCTGTACATCCCAAGTGCTAGGAATTCAGGAGTATGTCACCACACCTGGCTCTGTAGGTATTTTGTTTTTAAAGACTTAAAAACGTTTGATGTATGTGTGTGTTGGTGCCTGTGGAGGCCAGAAGGTGTTGAATCCAATAGAGCTGNAGTTACAGGTGGTTGTGAGCATGTGGGTGTTGGGAACTGAACTCAGGTCCTTTGGAAAAGGACCAAGCACTCTTGTGGTTTTTGTTTTGTTTTGGACACAGGTTATTGAAGAAGCTCTAGCTACTCACTCTGATACTCTCTATGTAGTTCAGACTGGCTGAGAAAATCATGACCTCAGAAGGCTGAGGGAGGAGGATCTTAAGTGTGAGGCCAGACTGAGCTACACTGTAAAAAAAAGAAAAAAAAAAAGGTTGGGCAGTGGTGGCACACACCTTTAATCCTGGCACTTGGGAGGCAGAGGCGGGAAAATCTCTGTTTGAGGCCAGCCAGGTCTACAGAGCGAGTTTGAGTTTCTAGACAGCCAGTGCTGCACAGAGAAATCCTGTTTCGAAAAACAAAACAAAACAAAAAACACTACAAAGGATTTAGGGGAATATGGTTTTGGAAGTACTTTCCTAATCCTGAGATTAGGATCAGTGCCAGTTACACAATCATGGGCTTGCCAAAGGTAAAATTAAAAGGTATGTAATAGATGGGCGTGGTACCACACACCTTTAATCCCAGTTCCTGGGAGGTAGAGGCAGCCTGATCTCTGTGAGATTAAGGCCAGGCTGGCCTATATATTGAGCTTCAGACTAGCCAGAGCTAAGTAGTGAGACATTGCCTTGATCAGTATAAGAACTTTCTTCTGGAGTGCCCAGCTTTGGTGACCACCTGTAGTTGGTCTGATGAATCCACAGCAGAAGGTTGACTCTTCTCCCAGCTCCCAACCTACTGAGGTAAGGAATTACAAGAAGTGGGGTGTAAGAAGTGGTGCTTCTGACTCTGGTTTGCTTAGAGGTGTTTTAGCCCAACCCTCCCCCTCCAACCGTTTTGGGTTATGTTTGTATGAATACACCTCTCAAACTTGTAGTTTGGTCTTCATACAAAAAGTCCTCTTGCGGATTTAGCACTGTTGTCCATTACTCCTATAAATGCGAGGGATTTCTACTAGATTGTGGGAATCCTCCTGTCTCGTCCAGGGCCAGCTCTCATGGCTATCTAAAGGCGCAGAGCTGTCTTGAGAACTTGCATGGAGAAATTCCTCTAGGGTCTTCAAGAGGGTTTTGAAAGCTAGGAAACTACAGATGAAAGGTGACACCTAGAAGTTGCAATCAGCCAATAATCACATGTGTACGTACTCTGCTAAGTGTATCTCCACTTATGGATACAAATATCAACAGCAATTGGCGCCTTGTTGCAGGCACTCATCACCTAGTTTGGAAACAGCACAAAATTGTTGAGTGCACCGTGGCTAGGCCCGCTTGTCTCAAGACAGGAGGGGAACTAGAAGGCATGCTCACTGAGGTGGTCTGGCTTAGGAGAAACTGCACATATAGAGGCAAAATCTGGACCTCAGGTACAAGCTAGCCGAGTTCCGCGGTGTCTGAGGCCACCGTAAGGAATTTTAACCTTTCAGCTGGCCAGAAAAACCAGGGGGCTCCGTCTAGGCAAGAAAACAAACAGGCTGAAACTAAGCAGGTTGAGGGTCTCAAAAGAAGATCTATGCAGAACAACGGGGACACAACTGCGGACTAGCAGGTCTGGGTGAGGATTAGTGAGGTTTGTAGTTTGTGTCACCTTATTGGATGATGCCAGTAACTAAGTTGGGAAAAGTACACTTCCTCCTAAAAAACTCTTCAGAACCTTCACTTCCGAGGACATCCCACCTACCGGTGCTTTTCTTGTTAGACAGTTTCCAGAAATCTCGGACCCGTTTGGGTCCTCTATCTTCCAATAATTATCCCCAGGCAGTGGATTTTGTTGTTGGTTTTTATTTGATTTTGGAGACTGGGTCTCTATGTGGGGCCGACCGTCCTGGAACTCGCTATGTAAACCAGGCTGGCCTTGAACTAACAGATTCGCTTGCCTCTGCTTTCTGAGTGCTGGGATTAAAGGTGCACGCCACCACGCCCGGTTTAGGAATCCCTTAGCTTTAAACCCGCCAACCCTTTCGGGAGCAAGGTTCACCTGTCGCACAACGGGTGTCAGCCGGTCGAACCTCACAAGCCAATCGGCATCTGAGAATGGGCCCCTCCAGTGAGGCGTTTGCAAGATTGGTCCTTTGCACTCACTAGTCAGGGACCAATCGCGGAGCAGCTTCATGTTGTGGGCCCGCCCATGGGCGGAGGATGAGCGGAAAGTCGTCACAGTGCGGGCCTATTGTTACCTCAGGACTCGACAGGAGGTGGGGTGTGTTGATTGACAAGCATATCTCACCTACCGGGATCACAGAATTTGGCGCAGTGGTCCGCCTTAGAGGTGGGGTCTTGTTTGATTGCCAAGTAGACTTCCCCAATAGTATTCGGGCTCGAGGTGACGGGCAGGCCGACTGACTAATGAATCCTCGGCGTGGCCGGCACAGTTCTCCAATCGCCGAACGGCGGGCCCCAGTCTGAGCGGCGATGGCGGCGGCAGCGGCGGCGGCAGCAGCAGCGGGGGCTGCGGGCGGTCGGGGCTCCGGGCCGGGGCGGCGGCGCCAT
>LZPO01054712.1:839550-854998 GCA_001675575.1 Neotoma lepida
CCTTTGGAGCCTGTCCTGGAACTCGCTCTGTAGACCAGGCTGGCCTCGAACTCACAGAGATCTGCCTGGCTCTGCCTTCCAAGTCCTGGGATTAAAAGATGTGTGCCACCACCGCCCGGCATCCATTCTACTTTCATGCTTGAGCAACTCATTTGTTGTTGTTAAAAAGACGTGATGCCACCAATAAGCACAAACTCAGAATTAAGGCCTTTCCAAGTGTGGTCCTAATCAGGCTGTGTTGCTGTATTTGGGCCACATACCTGATAGGCAGTTAAGACAGTAGTGTTCCCTTGAACCCCCTGGTTATTAGTTCCTTTTCCATGCTTTAGAGGCAGAAGCATGGGAAGAAAGTTGACATTCTTGGACAAACCTAGTTTTTGGTAGGTTACTTCTGTCCAGTTCTGGCTAACTGAAGAGTCGGGAGTAAGCATATTATTGGAGTTCTGTTGTAGAAGCAGAGTATTTGAAGATCTGGGGAATTTTGGGGTTTGCTTTTGTTTTTTTGAGACAGGGTCTCACCGTGTAGCTCTTACTGTCTTGGAACTCACTCTGTAGACCAGACTGGCCTCATACCCAGAGATCCACCTGCCTCTGCCTCCCAGGTGCTGGGACTAAAGGCCTGTACCACCATGCCTGGATATACTTTTTTCTAATACCAATCTGGTTAGAGAAGTTCTGTCTTAACATGCACTGGTCTGTTTGTTGTCACAGACCCTCACTGTAGACTCTAAATTCACCAAATCTGCTGGGCATAGTGTTCTATGACTTTAATCCCAGCACTCAGGAGGCAAAGGCAGGTGGATCTCTGTGAAAGGCCAGCCTGGTGTACATAGTTCCAGGAAAACTCCACAAATATTAGCCCACAAATTTCCTACACTTTTTTTCCTCTCTAGGCTTATTGATGATCACTTATTCAAGTATTTATTGGGCATTTCCCAAATGCCCAACAGTGGGTTCTGTTAAGGATGTTACAACTTGTTATAGAAAAATAGTCATTCTGTAAAGGGACCTTACTGAACAGTAGTGTCTGTCATACCTCTGTTTTGTATGCCACCAAAAAACTTCCAAAAGGTCCCTACGTTTTCATCAAAATTTGTTAACATTTATTCACTGTGTAGGGCAGGGGGTGGTCCATGTGGTGGTTAGGAAAACCTGCAGGAACAGCTTCTCTCCTTGCTTCATGTAGACTGCAGGGCTTGAGCTCAGGTGCCACACTCCAGAGCAA
Source organism: Neotoma lepida (assembly GCA_001675575.1). Taxonomy (NCBI): domain Eukaryota; kingdom Metazoa; phylum Chordata; class Mammalia; order Rodentia; family Cricetidae; genus Neotoma; species Neotoma lepida. Next base: position 840,776 of record LZPO01054712.1, read on the forward strand.
GCACTTTCATCCACTGAGACAAAACTGAGACATCAACTGTTGTTGCTTATGTAATATACTCAGTCTATGGTATTTGGTTCTAGCTGCTGGTTATAGGTATGAACCACCACATCTGACTTAAAAAAGTTTTTAGTTATTATGAGGGGTACATACATGTCATGACTCGGTGGACAACTCTGTGGAGACAGTTCTGTGCTAGCTTGTCGCCAGGCCTGTGCAGCAAGCACCTTCATCCTCTCAATCATCCTGCTGGCACTAGAAGTGTCTTTTTTTCTCTTTGAGGCTTTGGAGCCTGTCCTGGAACTCGCTCTGTAGACCAGGCTGGCCTTGAACTCACAGAGATCCGCCTGCCTCTGCCTCCCCAGTGCTGGGATCAAAGGTGTGCGCCACCACCACCCAACTAGAAGTGTAATTTTTATACTGCTCTGGTATTCTGAAAATGCAGTACTTTTTCCAAAATGAGTTCTCACTGTGTAGCTCTGATTAACTTGGAACTTGCTGTATAGATCAAGCTGGCCTCAAACTGCCTGCCTCAGTCTCCTGAGTGCTGGATTAAAAGGGTCAGTTTTTTGTTGTTTTTTAAAATAATTCATTTATTTTTATTTTATTTTTGCCTGCATGTATGTCTAAGTGAAGGTGTCGGATCTTGGAGTTACAGATAGTTGTTAGCTGCCACGTGGGTGCTGGGAGTTGAACCCAGGTCCTCTGGAAGAGTGGTCAGTGCTTTTAACCACTGAGCCATCTCTCTAGCTCCCTAAAAGGGTGTTTTTGTCAAGGAGCTTTTCCTGTCTTTCTTTAATAGAATATAACCCTACTGTGGTCTGANTATTTGTAGCCTCATATTTATATATTGAAACCTATTCCGCAGTGTGAGGGTCTTTGGGAGCTGGGTAAGTCACACGGGCTCTGCTTTTATACAAGTGATTAATGCCCTTCTCCAAAAATACCACTGAGTTTTCTTGTGCTCTCCACCATGTGAGATTCGGTAAAATGTCTCTGATCTATACACCAAACTGGTCAACACCCTGACCTTACTCCCCCACCTCCTTCAGAACTGAGAGCTAAATAAGCCACTCTGTGCACTTTGTATGATAGTCTGTGTTCCTTCTTTTATACTTGTCTGCATTTTCTGTAGATTGTAATTGTTTGTCTTAAGAGTTTTTAGTCAGTTAAAGGGAACAAGATGAGGAACATGTACTCCTTTCAGACCTGAGGCCAAACCAGACATTGGTAGCTGGCTAGTTATTGTAAACATTGGTGGCATGGTGACCAGATGAGGTTGTCTTGAGAAGGCAAGAAGTGTACTTCATGTCACTTTAAATGACTTTTTGTTTTGCTTTGTTTTTTGGTTTTTCAAGACAGAGTTTGTCTGTGTAGTTTTGGTGCCTGTCCTGGAACTCACTTTGTAGCCCAGACTAGCCTCAAACTCATGAGATCCGCTTGCTTCTGCCTCCCGAGTGCTGGGATTAAAGGCATGCGTCACAACTGCCTGGCTTTAAATGACATTTTGTTTTAAAGAATGACATATTACTGTGTGTTGGGTGACAGGTGGACGACGGTGCACATGTGGAGATTAGAGGACAACTGTTAGAGTCTGTCCTTCTGTCCCACCTTGTGGGGCCTGGTGACAGAACTTAGCTAGTAGCAAGCACTTTCACTGGCCCGTTTCCTACAACTTTTTAATGTTAGAAATGTACTCACCATATCCTCTTGATTTTCCTCTCAATAGTCCATTATGACTCTCAATTGTAAATCCATAAAACATTTACAAAGCCCAGATTTCAACCAGTACAAAAAGAATAGTCATTTCTCTTATTTGCCTGAAAACTACTTCTTGAAATTCTTGGGATTCCTAATGAACTTAGTATTAGAGAAACAGCCGGGTGGTGGCCCATACCTTTAGTCCCAGCACTCAGGAGGAGGCAGAGGCAGGCAGATCTCTGTGAGTTTGAGGCCAGCTTGATCTACAGAGCGAATTCCAGGACAGCCAGGGCTAGCTACACAGAGAAACCTTGTCTTGAAAAACCAAAACCAAAATAAATTAATTAATTAAAATAAATAAATAAATAGAGAAATACTTTTTCACATGGCACTTAAAAATATTTCCTGTTGGGCTTGGAGAGATGGCTCAGTGGTTAAGAGCACTGGCTGCTCTTCCAGAAGTCCTGAGTTCAATTCCCAGGAACCACGTGGTAGCTCACAATCATCTACAATGAGATCTGGTGCCCTCTCTGGTATGAAAGCATACATGCAGGCAGAACACTGTATACATAATAAATAAATCTTTGGGAAAAAAAGTATTCCCTGTCTTGAGCTGGATATGGTGGCTCCCAGCACTTGGGAGGCTGAGGCAGGAAGGTGACTGTGTGTTCAAAGCCAGCCTGAATTACATAATTCTGGGCTAGCTGGGCTAAAGTATTGAACCCTACCTCAAAAAACCCACACCATTTCTGACTGTTGTGAGGAAGAAGATTATAGTCTCTCCCTTCTCAAGATCTGACTGCTCCACTGGCCAGTTCATGTAACCTTCAGTAAGTTGCCTCTCCAAGTTATGGTCTTGCAACAGCCTTAGAGAAAGTCACTTTTTCCTCAGGGTGAGAATCCAGTAAGGTTGTATGGTTGGAGAAGCTGACATCAGTTGTTTGGGCTACACACACTGACATCTCCACCAGACTAGAAATGGTGACCACACCTTTTGCTCACTTTTCTGTGCCTCCCATACAGGAGCTGTGGCAGCTTTCTGGTTGATTTTCATCCTCAACTTTTCTTTGTGGTTCTACAGAATGAGGCTTTTCATTGAAATATCTCTTAGCCAGGACTGGGGGTAAAGGCCTGTGAATCCCAGCACTCAGGAAGCTGAGGCTGGAGGATTGTGACTTGGTTAGCCTGGGATACAAAAAGAGAGCCTAGCTTAAAAAAAAAAAAGAGGAGGAAGAAGCAGCAGCTCTACTCCAGTTCAAGCCGTAATTCAGTCTCATTTCACACAAAGCAAAAAGCAACACCAGAGTCACTTGACTCCATGAACAAGAGTTGAGTTGAGCAACTGCGTGGCTTAGAACCCTGGCTCTGCCACTGATGGCAAGCCCCCTCAATTTCTCTGTTCTCATTGTTCCTGTTATGTGATGGAGCAGGAGTAAAAATGCCTGAGGGCTTCTTGCCTGTGAAGGTGCCTCACCTCCTTCAAGAAGCAGTCTTCTAGTCTGGGCTACATAGCAAGTTCAAGGCTAGCCTGGGCTATATAAAAAGATCCCATGTCCAAAGCAAAGAAGCTCCTTGATATTCCTAACCACAAATTTCTCTTCCTTAGTAATGTTCCTAGTGTGGGGTTTTTGTTGTCATCATTTTAGACAGTGCTTCATGTACCCCAGGCCAGCCTTGACCTCTGGATGTCACTGACAATTCCCTTGAGCTTTTGGTCCTCTTGTCTCCATCTCCTGAGTGCTGAGATTGTAGGCATACACTACATGCACAGATGGCCAAACCTCAGGTTGAGGGTAAAGCACTCTCCCAACTGAACTGCAGGCTCCTACTGCTACTTCCCAGGGAAGCCAAGAGACTCCTTTCCTCACCGTCATGGGAAGTGGCCAAAGTTTAGCAGGGAAGGTGGCCAGTGTAGTGATGGACTCTAGTTCTTTCTTCCTTTTTTCAGTGTTTTGGGTTTTTTGGGGGTATGTGTGTCGTTTTTGGTTTTGATTATGTTTTTTTAAACAGGGTCTCGCTCAGAAGCTCTGGCTGGCCTGGAACTCACTATGTAGAGCAGGCTAGCCTCCAACTCAAGAGATCCTCCTGCTTCTGCCTCCCAACAGCTGGGATTAAAGGTGTGTACCACTGTGCNCAATAGAACTCTAGTTGTCTGAGGTCTAACAGGGTCTCACTAGCTTTGTAACCATAGGCAAGTTATCAAGTCCTTGAGCACTGGTAAGAGTAATACTATGGTAGACAGCCACTGTTCGTTTCTAAACAATATCCCAGTCCTGCCCTAACTGCTCAGTTTTCTTCATGACCCTCAGTATTAGGGGTGGAGCAGAATGCTACTTGAGCTAGCCAATCACATGCTTGCTAGAGAGGAACTTGCATGAGGCTTCCCAGAAGGAATGCTAGTGGAGTTCATGCTTGCTTCTCTCTCCTGTGAGCTCACTTCAACCTGCTCCACATCTGATAAATTCCTTTTTTAAGTCAATTTACAGAGATTATCTTATTTTCATGCACATGTATGTTGGTGTAAGTATATGCATGTGGGTGCTGTCGGGGGCTAGAAGACCGTGTTACATTCCTGGAGCTGGAGTCACAGGCAGCTGTGAGCAGACACATGTGAATGCTGGGAACCAAACTCTGGCTCTCTGGAAGGTCAGCAAACACGCACAACCACTGAGCCATCTCTCCAGNCCCTAAAGTTAATTTTTATAGCTCCCCCAAACAAAGCCTTAATTGCTCCAAATGCCGAGACCTTGCAGTTGTTGTAAGGATGAAGTGAGACAAAGTGTGTAAAGCACCTAACAGAGTCCCAGCAGGGCTGGTAGTGGGTGGTGGTCCCTGCCTCTACGTTGACACTTAGGAGCAGGGCACAGTGAGAAAGACGATGTTATTTTACTGGTTTGTGTCCCACTGAGAAGTCCTTCCCCAAGATACAAAAGGACACCATAAGGGAGGGAAGTCCAGGCTATGATATGCTCATTTATTCAAAATGTCTTTTATTGAAACAGAATGAAAGAGCGAGAAAGAGTTGAGGTCTGGGAAGATGTCTTTGGGCACAGGATGGAGCCCAGACCTAATGGTTATAGTGTGATGCTCCGCCCACCCCGTACTGATTCTTGCTGACAAAGTGAACTAAAGCAGCAGGGAGGAGATGGGGTTGGGGACCGGCCCTCTGAGCTCTCCTATATGGCTGGAGTGAGGTGCCTCTGAGCCTTTTGTGTGGGGTGGCCTTGCCTTCCTGTCTGCCTTGCTAGGGCCCTTTGTCACCTTTCTGTACGGCCAGCCTCCCACCAGGGTGCTCAGAGGCTGTTTAGAGGGCAGGGTTAGGAGTGGCTAGCAGCGGGACATGGTCACAGCGGCTAGGTGGTGGCTGTCTCAGTAGGGAAGGCCGGCGACACAGTTCCCCATCCCGGAGTACCTCTGGCAGAAGCTTGCGCTTGGTCTCTGGCAGCAGCATAATGCTGAGGATGCAGAGGAGGGCACAGGCCGCCAGTACCACATGCTGCAGGAAGGCTCCATGGCCCATGTGGAGGCGCTGAGCTGGACAACTCAGACCCCCGAGCGCCCCAAGTGCCATGATTAGGCCCAGGCCACGGCCCCTGAGAAACATGGAAAAGGCACTGAGTCTGTAGCTGTGGGCCTCACCTCAGCTCTTCTCCGACAGCTCCTCTTTTATCTCAAAGGCTTCAAGGTCTGGCTGGCCCTGTCCCTTCCCCTGGCGGCACCCCCCTCTCACCGGACAGTGGTTGGAATGACTTCAGCAGCAAGAAGGGTACTGAGGATGGCAGACGCTTGGGAGGAGAAGAGTCCGAGGACAGAGAAAGTGGTGATGGCAGCATCATTCAGATCTGGGGGACCAAAAGGGATAATATGATGCTGGGAACCAGCATGGAGGTGGGGAGCACACACCCAGCCTAGTCTCTGACGTCATCCTCTTGGCTCTCAAACCCTCTGGCCCTCCTCAAAAGCTGTTTGCGTTCTGGACATTCAGTTATGGAATGGAGGAACAGACAAATTTGCACAGCTGGACAGTGGTCTGGGGAAGGTCTGAGTCTATGTTAGATGGAGTGCTAAGCCTTTCTGAGACACCTCTGTTGGGGTTCCCTAGCTGTAGGAGTCCCACAATGTGGAGAAGAAAAGATACTCACAATCCCACAGGCCCAGCAGGACCAGGGATGCAATGCCCGTGAGAGTCATTGAGAGAAGCAGGATACCCCGGCGGCCAAAACGGTCCACGGTGACTCCCAGGAAGACACAGGCTAGGGCCGCTGTGCCACTGGCCAGCAGAGAACACAAGTAGAAGTCTGATGGGCTCCCTCCTCCTCCCACAGGCTGATAGCAGTGGCGAATGGCATGGGCGATGAAGCTATGCAACAGGTTCAAACAAAGAACAGCATCTGAATCCCTAGCCGCAGCTTCTGACAGCCTTATCCTCTGCAGGGTTTCGAGAGGGTTTCCCCACCCCACCAGCCCCTATCCCAGCTACTGGCCTGGCCCTCAGCTCAGACAGCCAGGCTCACTTGGTGAAGCCCAGGATAAGCAGATTTTTCCAGATGTTCCGGTAGTTGAGGAGGGATGCGAAGGAAAAGGTGGATGTTGCGGGGAGAGGGCAGGTATTCTCCAGTTCTTTAGGAAAAAGAGAGGAGCAATTAGAAACAACTGAGACCCCAGGACTCCCCCACATTGGGGGGGTGCACAGCTACAGTCGTACAAAGGTCATCAGGTGTAGGGACCCCTTGCTTCTTACCCTGTAAGGCTTCCTGGGCCTCTTCTCCCAGCATCTGCCCATGGGGCCGGTTTCGCTCAGCCAGGATCCTCAGCACAGACTGAGCCTCCTCAATCTGCCGCTTCACGATCAGCCACCGTGCAGACTCCAGAAACAGACCAGGCCAGCTACGGGCAGGTGGTAGAGTATACAGTAANGCCTTCTTTCTCTGGACCCAGGGATGGGAACTGGGCAGTTGGCGGGGACTATGGACTAGGCTGGAGGTAAAGATGGGAAGAGGCAGGCCACAGATGAAGGGTGATACTGACCCATAGAACAGGAAGAGGATGCAAGGGGCCGTGATCATTCGCTGCAGGAATCGCCAGTCCTTAGAGACAAGGGCCAGGCCCAGGAACAGGAAGTGCCCTCCCACCCCTACCAACTCCCCTGCCAGGGCCACCCGAAGCCTCTGGGTTGGGTCGCACAGCTCCAGGCCTGGAGATACAGCAGGGATGAAGGGAGGAGAGGCCAGGGAATCAGGAGGTGTGAGAGAGAAGAGGAGAGAGGGAGGGATGGAGGAAAGGACAGAAAGCAAGGTCAGGCCCTCAGCAGAGGCTGCCGCCATCACCTCCCACAGACTGACCTCTGGGTGGCAAGGAGGAAGAGCCTATACCCATCTCTTCAAACCCAGCTGGGCTCTAGGATCAGAGCTGTCTAGGTGCTCAGCATCCCTAGTTTACAGGTCCTTTCACAATTGTTCTATTTGACCTTCATATCGACCTTTGTCCAAGGTCAAATAAGCTTCTTAGGATTTCATTTAGGGTGGGGTTTGAGACAAGGTCTCACAATGTAGCCCAGGCCATACTTGAACTCACAACCTTTCTGCTGCAGCCTCCCAAGTACTGGAATTACAGCTGTATGCTGCCATATGTGGCCAAAATTTCATTTTTAAAATGGGGCTCTATCCCCCAAGAAGGAAGGTCAGGTGAGGACTTTAGAGTTCATGGCATGTGGGAAGACAGTGTGGGAAGAAGCAGGACCCTTCCCTGGACTCTTTAAAAAGCCTGGGCAGAAAGACAGCTGAGATTCTGCACAGCTGAGATTTGGGANCTAGGGTCAGCGAAAACATCCTGGAAATACAGAAATGTGTCATAAGACCCAAGGCAGAGGTCTCTGGCAGAGTGCCACTTACGCATCAGGTAGACACCAAGGTCAACACCAGCTAGCAGGAAGCCCAGGAGGAATCGAAGAGCCAGAATGCCTGTGGAGGAGCCCGCAGCAGCTCCCCCCACTCCACAGGGGCCCACAAGCCCCAAGGTCAGCAGCACAATTCCACGACGGCCAAACCTGAAAAGTAGAGAGGACTTCGGCCACCCGGACTCCCAGATGGAGGAGGTACTGGGTGGGTCCTAGCTGCCTTCTTCAAAACTGGTGTGAGGATGAGGTTCAGGGAGCCAGAAAAGATGGCAGAGTGTGTGGTGGCGCTCGCCTTTAATCCCAGCACCTGGGAGGCAGAGGCAGGCAGATCTCCGTGATTCTGAGGCCAGCCTCAGGAGTTCCAGGACAGTCAAGACTACTACTACACAGACAGACCCTATCTTAAATTGAAAGAAAAAAGAGAAAGAAAAGTTGGCAGGGGATCAGGATGGGGGCTACGTATACTTGATGCCTGACTACTGGGCAATGGGGTACAGCTATGGTTTTACGGGAAGGGGACAAATGACTCTTGGGGACAGGGCGATCTATCAGTCGGAGATGAGGGCTTTAGCCATGGATGTGAGATCAACCCTGTGGATGGAGGATGAGATCCTGCTTTGGAGGGTTGGAACCTTCATCCTTGTAGGTAGAGGTAATAGATCTTGTCTTGTTCAGTCAGAGGTGATGGTGGTCATTAATGTAAGACTGTGGGACAACCATTGGCCAATGCTACACTCGAAGAGTTGCCTATTCATCAGTGATGAAACAGCTGTTGTCCTCTGGGGATAAGACCACTGCTTCATGAAGTTGGGCTTAGGTCTCAGTACATATGGGTAGGCAGTGGGATGGGCCATTGGTCAGCACATGGAGCTACTGATTCAGGGAATGGGTCTACTAATCCATGGGATCAGAACACTTATTTTTGAAGACTGGAGAATTGATCTCTAGTGATATGACAATTGAGGGTCTTAGTGTAGATGGGGGGCGGTTACCAATGGGATAAATAGATTAACCCATGAAAACAGACACTAAGGATAGGGAGATGAGCTACTGGTAACTGGTACTGGTCACTGACCCCAAGCAAGGATGGGGCCACTGATCTTTAGGAGCTGAGTTACTGACTGTTCAGAGTGATGGACTATGGGAAATGAAGACAAGGTCAATGGTCCTTGGTTGGGGGGAGCATTGATTGATACCTTAGAATAAGGCAATTAACATGATAGGTAAGGGCTATTTTTCATAAGGATGAGCTGATTTGATTAATGTGGCTAAGGCTTCTGACTTCAGACTAACTATGAGCTCCCTCCTCATCAGGAATGAGGACATTATTCCATAGGAATGTGACTACTGACATGTGGAAATTCAGCTACTGATGCTTGGAGTTGAGCTACTACTCTGTGGGTTAGGATCATCGGCTCACAGGTACATGTGATTATTATGCACAGAGGACTATTGGTTTAAGGAACCTGACCATTAATGCCTTTGAACTGTTAGTCACTTAGGGGAGACTGTAGATCACAGGTCGATGGTCAGTGGTCCTTGTTTTTCAGAAGCAGAGGTGATAGGGATTTGGATCTACCCAGAGTTCCTAGTTAGCCAGATGAACTGTTGCTCTTCGGAGATGACACCACTGATTCATGGAAATGTGGGGTTTGATCCAAGAGGATCTGAAAGCTCTGGCCAGCCATGAAGATAGGACTGTTGGTCTGTGAGGCTCTCTTGGGGTCAGTGATCCACAGAGTAGAGGCACTGGGTGGCAGGCATGGAAGTATGAGTTCCTTGTGGAGATGGCTAATAAATGTAGGGGATGGGCCACTGGTCAGAGATGGGGTCATCTGTTTGTAAAGTTGAATTGTTGACGGATGCGAATGGGGCTGTGGATATTTAGGAATTAACGTTAAGCTTTAGGAACTCGGTCACTGAGATGGGCTAACAGTCTGGGTAGGCTATTAGCCAGTGGAGATGAATCTGTCAATCCATGAAGATGGAAAGGAAGGTGGCTGGGATGCTAAAGGCAACGAAGGAGAGATGGAACATGAAATGTGGAGACAAGGTTTTGGTTGAGGAAGTGATTTTTAACTTTGGAGATGAGGCCATTGGCTTATGGATATGGATTTCCTGGTCAGTGGGGTGGGGTAATAGGTCACGAACGGGAGGTCATTTTCTTGTGTGGAAGTGGGTATGGAAGGTGTATTTCTTGATGGGGGATGAAACTGAGACTGAGATAGACGTTAAACAGGAGTCCAGAGGAGACTGTAGAGTACAGTCAATGGAACCATCCTTGTCCTCTTGCAAACCCAGATGCTTGGGCTAGCTCTGCCAGCACCCCCTCCTTTCTATCAGCCCTGCCCCCACAAAAGTCCTCACCGGTCCGTGGGGTAACCAAGGAACAGGTAGCCGGAGGCAAAGCCCAAGATGAAGAGGATCTGCTCCAGGATCACCTGCCAGCCCAGGTCACACACCAGATCCCACTGGGGACATGAGAGAGGTGCAGCCGCATAAGGCCGGGTCCTAGCTGCCCTGGTCCTCTCCCACTCCAGATCCCACCCTGGCTGCCTCACCTGGCCGATGGCATTGGTGGTGAGCACTGGTAGCCCGTTATAGTCCCAGTCCTTCAAACAGTGGTTGAAGTCCGGCGGGGCGAAGCCACTACACGAAGGGTCGGTACTGGTGACGACTCGGCTGGCGGCGCTGGCTGCTAGGGCCGCTCCGGTGACGCTGACACCGCTGGCGTTGGGGGGCTGCTCCCAGCCCGAAGCGTTGGGGGGCAAGGCGCCGTAGTGGCAGTGCAGCGGGGGCGCCAGCGTGAAGATGGGGTCTGAGGCCATGCCCAGCGCCACGAAGAGCACGGGCAGGCAGCAGAGGCCGAGCTGCAGCTGCTGGCCGCCACCCAGCGCCCCCACCTGGGCGAGCAGAGCCTCAAAGCTGAGGGGGCCCGGGGGCGCGGCCAGCGACAGGCTGCTGCCCAGCGCGTCGCCCTCCCCCTCCCTCCGGCGCTCCCGCTCACCCTGCAGCTGCTCGGGGGGCACCGCATCTCCGAGGCTCCCGACCTGCTGCGGCGAGGGGTGGGGGAAAGAAGGTGAGGCGGGGGAGGCCGTGGGCACGCGGGGGACGCGGGTGGGAGGCGGGGCGCACGGCGCGGGCGGGGAGAGGTCGGCAGAGCCCCCAGGGCGCAGACACTTACTCCGTTGGCGTTGGGGGCGATCTCCACGGTGCTGTCGATTTTGTTGCCGCCCCCGCCATTGGGCTCGGGGGTCCCGGTAGCCACTCGGGGAGCCAGCTTGGCGACCGCAGGGGCCCAGTGGGCCGCGCCGAAAGAATGAACTGTTGTCGGCCCAGCTGCGAGCACAGGGCTGGCTGGGACGCAGAGGGCCAGGAGACCCCGCTCTGCAGCTCTGCAGCCGCGGGCGCCTCCTCCGTCTCTACCGTCTCTGCGCTGCTTTCCCCTCCCCTTCCTCCAGACTCTCCTCCCCTTCCCACGTCAGCAGAACCTGGGTCCAGACTGTTCGTCAGAGATGAAGGGGGGCCAGGGCCCGCGTGGAAGTAGGGGTTGGGGTCTCCGTTGTTTGTTCCTTGGGGNTGCAGGCCATTGCGGTTAAAAAAGAAAAGAAAAAAGGAAAAGGAAGGTGAAGGATAGTAGATGGCTTGGGCAAACGCCNAGATTCCTCCTCATTCCCATCTTTCCCGGCACTCAGTCATCCACCCCCCACCCCTCCACATTAATTTTATCAATAAAATTTATTAAGTGCCTACTGTATCCCAGGCCGTACGTGAGGTCTGGAGGGTTAAAGGATGGACAAGATACCCTTAGAGGTGGTTTCTAGGGGAGGCAGATATGTAATTCAGTAATTGCAGGATATGCAGATGGAGGAATTGGTTGGCACCGTACGTGCGTCGCTGTCTAGCTTCCTTCAGTCTTCTACGGGGGGGGACGGGGGGAGAGGGGGACAGGTCTCTGGGTTTCCACACATCCAACTTCTTTGAATCACCATTTTTCCAGCAACATTTGGCACTGTTGACCACCTCTTCTTCTAAACTTCCTCCTCTGACTGCCAAGTCTCACCTTCTCCAAGGCAGTCACAGGCTCCTCCTCTTCAGCATCACTTAGAGCTTATGCCTACCTTCTTCTCATCTCACAACATTGCTTCTGTGCCATATGCATTAGATACCATCGACCCAGACAATACACACCTGCTTCCTATTTCCAGCTCTTCTCAGAGCCCTGGGTCAGTGAAGCAACCTCTTGGTAACCCACATAACCTTGAATGTCTCTTCNGGTCCTCAGGAGAGGAATCGTGAGACACCCTCCCCATAATCTGNGNNTCTTCTAATGCTCCCCTCTTTGAGGGAATGGCACCCTCAACATCTACCTATGGTCAGATGTTCCGTGTTTGCCCTTGGAATGCCTTCTTCATCACATAAGTCCCTCACAAAATTCTACCTATGTTACTACCTCTATAGTTCTCTCACTCAGGTGNACTGTTGTACTCTTAGTTCCCAACTGGTGTTGTGAGCCCACTTCGTTTCTCCTCATCTGTTACTTAAGGTACAGATGGAATGATCTTTTAAAAAATGCAGATATTTAAATTTTTTATTCATTAGTGTATAAGTGGTGATGTGTATGAGTAGGTGTGCATGCCATGCTGCGTNTGTTGGAGGTCAGAGGATATCTTTAGAGTTCTTCCACCTTTTCATGGATTCTGGAGAAGAGTGATGGCCAAGTCTGCATGCTGAACCACCTTGCCAGGCCCCCAGATGGAGGTCTGATTGCGTCTCTTTCCTGCTCAACTGCCTTCAATGACTTCTCTCACCAAGGAAAACATTCTAGACTAGACAATGCACACCTGAGCCTACATGCCTGGTCACGTGCTCTCTGTAGCCACACTCCACTTCTCCCCCCGAGCTCCGACTCTGCATTTCAGCCACCTGGCTGGCCCTTTTTCCGTTTCCAGCATCACAGGGCCTTTGCACAAGCTGGTTCCCACGCTCAAGGGCTTCTTCAACATTTCCTCATCCTTTGGCTGTCAGTTGAAGCATCTTTGCCTCAAAGAAACCTCTCCTAAGCCCCAGACTTGGTGTGCCAAGTGTGGCTGAAAGATTCAGATTCACAGCATCCGTACCGCTTGAGAGACTGCTAAAAATGCACAATCTTGGCACTATCCAGACCCTTGAACCGTAATTTTCAACCAGGCATGCAGATATTAAAATTAGACATGCATTCCTGGAAGAGATGTAGTGCTTGACAGGTATTTCACCCTCGACCCCAGAAGTCCAGAAAGGACTATCAAGTCTCAGTGAAGAAATCCTATTCCATTGTTTTCTCCTCTGAGCCACACTGGAAAAAGTCTAGGTCACAGAAGCGTTGCTTCATTATTTCCTCGGCTCAGAAATTTTCCAAACACAGGCAACTCTTCGATAATGTAAGTGCCCTCAGACCATCTCCCCTTAGTGTCTCTCAGAATGGCATGCTTCTTATGGCCTGATTCACCGGGGCTCGTTGGGCTCCATCCTTCTCTTTACCTTGGAACAATATAATTCCTTAATATTTTTTTTAAAGACATGGTCTCACTATATAGACCAGGTACAGAAATCCACCTATTTCTGCTTCCTACGTGCTAGGAGTAAAGATGTTTGATAGTCTAGCTTAGTAATTCTTTAATTTTGTGCAGTTTTTCCAAAGTCCTGTAAGACCGTTTTGATCATCCTCACACTATACTAAAGGCAAGACTCAGAAGAGGGATGAGTTACTCAGACACACAAGTACATGACACATCTAAGATTTGAACTGAAGACGACCCCTTTTCCAAGTTCAGGGTCCTTTCTGGAAAGCATGTCTGGGAGATGGCAATGGCCTTCAATGTATAGGGGTGAATTTGTTGGCTCCCGTATCTGAAAACGTTTTCCTTCAAGTAGGATGAGAAAGGTGCTCAAAATCAAAGAGGCAAATGCACAGGGATGCCAAGACCCAGAGTCTGATGAAAACTTGAGGTGCCCTGACACAGTCACTGAGCCAGGTTCCTGGGAAAGCAGAACCAAAGCGAGGTTAACGGCTGGAGTGGATGTCATTTGAGCCATGGGCTCTAACCTCATCAAAGTTCCAGGACTTTCTACCCTAATGCATTCATCTGCAGTCCCAGCTACTCTAAGCGATGGAACCCAGGGTAAAGTGTAAGGGATGGACTCTCTTGAAGTCACCTAAGGAAGCCAGATCAGCTACCAGCAATCTTTCGGTTGATTAGCGTTGGCCTGTGGTGGGAAACTGAGGTTACCTTTCGATTTGGGATGCTCTTGAAAGAGGGACTTTTTGAGGCTGTTGTGGCCAAATTTTCCACATCTGTACCTCTTTAATGACATCATATGACAACGAAGTCTAGAGGCACCAGCCACAGACTCTATGTAGTTCCTTCATTCTGTGTCAGCTCAGGGATCACCTCAGAGATCTTGACCTTCCCCAATCGCTCCCTTCACCTAGTCTGTCATATCACCCATTTATTTCCATCACCAGCAACTTATCTGAGATGGGGGGGTCTCACAATGTAGACCAGGCTGGCCTCTAACCACAGATTCAGATCCACTGGCTTCTGCCTCCCAAGTGCTGGGATTTAAGGTATGCATCCTGACACCTG
>LZPO01054712.1:877334-890168 GCA_001675575.1 Neotoma lepida
CTTGTCATCTGAGTCTTAGCCTTCTGGAGTAGAAAAAGCTTTGTGGGGCAGAGGTGCTGTGGGCTGGTGTGTGCTCTGTGTTCTGTGCTCCAGGGGACTCCCTGGGGGGATGTGAAGATTGACCAAACAACTGGAACTGCTGGGATTCCTGGGATAGCAGGAGTGGGAGGATGGAGATGCCCTCAAAGGTCCCTGACACCAGGGATGGGACACTTCCTTGTCTTCATTGAGAACCTCCTCCTTCTCAGTGAGGCTGGGTAACAAGAGAAGAGGGGGCTCCGGACTCCCATGGCCTGATCTATGCACGGCCCTCCTCAGGAAGTGCCCCATGCTTGGTCCCNCAGGCCCTGACCTTCATCATCTTCATTTGCTTCACGGCTTCCATCTCCGCGTACATGGCTGCAGCGCTGCTCGAGTTCTTCATCACGCTCGCCTTCCTGTTCCTCTACGCCACCCAGTACTACCAGCGCTTCGATAGGCTTAACTGGCCGTGTCTGGTGAGGAACATGCCTCTCCCACCCCATCCTGGTCTCCTCCTTCTCTCTGATTGCCCAGTTTTCCTGTTGTCTCACGGGTCCCCTTCATTTCCACAACCAAGCTGTGCGTTGACTCACGTTGTGAGTGAACTTTGGCTCATCAGAGTGCCCCTGACAGAGAGGACATACAGACCTTAGCCCTGCTCTCCCACACATCAACGGCCTGGCTCAATCCTGCTCCGTTTGTCTCTGTCTCCTGGCTGATCTAGATTTATCTGCTTCCAACCTCTGGGTAGAGTTGTGAGCTCACTCCCTGGGCAGGAATTCAGTCTCTGAGGAGTGGACCAGGAAAGCTGAGTAGCTTGGGAAACCTCCAGGTAATGATCCCCAAGATTCATTGCCTCTGGTTCCCCAGGACTTCCTCCGCTGTGTCAGTGCCATCATCATCTTCCTGGTGGTCTCCTTTGCTGCTGTGACCTCGAGGGAGGGAGCCGCCATTGCTGCTTTTGTGAGTCTGTCCCTGCCCTGATCTCCAGCCCCCAGGACTTGTGGCCAGAGTATTGGCCATCTTCCTGTGTCCAAACTAAAGCCTGCATCTGCTCATACCTCACCCCCCACTTCTTCCCGGCCCCACTCCCCTAGTCGACAGCCTCTGCTGTGGTACCCCTATTCCTTTTTTCCCCACAGGTTTTTGGCATCATCCTGGTCTCNGTCTTTGCCTATGATGCATTCAAGATCTACCGAACTGAGCTGATGCCCAGGGCCACCGAGGGTGAGTATCTATGCCCCGAGAGAGGAGATGCCCCTACCTCTGTCCCAGATACTGTAGTCATACATNGTTTCCCTGCCTTGCTGCATCTCTACAGGGGACCAGCAGTGATTCCAGTTACCTGGCTCCCACAACCAGACACAGAAAGGACAGAGCCCAGATGTATCATCTTTGGATTCACTGAACCTCCCAAGCGTCCATCATCTACTCCACGTCTATAGAGACATGTGCTTGCGAAGTCCCAGGGTATCTGTGAAAAGTGGTGACGTTCTGGAGGTCAGGGTAGGTTGCTGTGCCTCCAAGTCATTCTCAAATTAAAAAATTCCAATCCTAGTGGTGGGTCTTCTTCTTCCTTGAAAATTATGTAGATTAAGGAAACCGAGGAGTTATTCNTAAGAAAGAGTGATCCAGAGAGCCAAGATCCCTCTGTGGGGTGAGGGTTAGATTGAAGAGACCGAAGACATGTCAAAGACAAAACCTTATACCTCAGCCTGACACATCAGAGGAATGTGCCAAAATGCCATGTGCCAGGCTGCTCCGGAGTGAGATGTCTAGGTTTTCCTGATGCTAACAGGCCAGCACACCTGTTAGGCACGGGCCCTTCTCTGGGGTTTGTGTAGAGCTCCCCCTTGTGGTATGGTGAGGGCTGGGCCCGCAGACCATAGGGAAGAGGACCGCCAAAGGTCTTAGGAGAAATTCCTAAAATACCAGCACCTGAAAGTAAAGCTCTTAGCTGTGAGCTGGTCACATGCCTTCATTCTATATAAGAGAAAACTGGGGCTTAGTTAGGGGGACGTGACCTCCTTATTTGTAGCAGAGCTGGGTCTAGAACATCTTGGCGTTGAAACAGAACTGTCTCAGACAGTGTTTTGAGTTCTTTTGAAGCTCTGAAAACAGGGGCTCATCCTTTCACCAGTGGACCCACTTTTCCAGCTTGCCACTTCCTCAGAACACATTTCCTGAGTGTTTCCTGTCTGCAGAGCCTTTGTTTGACACCAGAGATTTAGAGGTAACGGTTGGGCCTGAAAGGGNAAATTGGCTTGGAAAGGAGTTTGAGACAGGAACTGCCTGGTCCGTGATAGTTTAGTATAGACAGTACTTCTCTGCCCAGCTGGAGAAACCCATCATGGTCCACATAAGTGGTTCCATTCCAGCTGACTTCTTGCCCCCTCTCTTCAGTGCTTTGCTCTCCTGAAATGCTTTTACCCTCTAGGATGGCCTTTTAGTGTGGGCTGTGGCCTCAAGCCCTGCCTGTGTCCTGAGTAGTGTAGTGCCGTTTCCCTCTGATGACCACACTTCTCTTGAGTAGATTTTCTCTGCCTCCTGGTTCCTGTCTTCCTATCTTTGAGTTCTGGTACCTCATCAGGCCTGGAAGCTGCTCCAGGGAAGGAGCCAACTGGACTTTGCGTTTCCCTGGACTCTACTCCTGGTTCTTAGGCTTTCTGCATAGTCCACACTTGAGTCTAGCTGACTGCCATGGTCAGGAAGATGGAAGTAGGATGGGCATAGTCTCAGAGGAGAGATGGAAAGGCTGGACTAAGGAAGTGGGGAAAGGGGCGTAGTTGAAAAGGTGGGAAGGGGTCTGGAGAACCTTGCCCAAATTCCCAGTAGAGGGCACAGGTTTGCATTCCAACAGATCTCAGCTCCATCCCCCAAGCAGCTGTGTGTTTGGTCTGCCAAGGAGCTGGGGGTGGGGCCATTGGACTTGTACCCAGCTGTGGGTCTGTACATGCACCTATGTATGTCTGTGTGAAGGAATACAAAGTGAGGACTGTCCCTGTTTGGTCCATGCCCCATACTTATTTGGGCTCAGCATTATCTGGTACTTGAATGTCCTCATGGTGAGGCCTGATTCACAGAGGATAGGACTGATATTGGGGGGTGGGAAGATATGCCCTGTGGGCTCCGTCTAAGGAGCGGAGTAGAGTGGGGCCTGAGCTGTTTCCTGAGGATCCCACAGCAGTTTCCTGTGCTTCAATCCTCAGCAGTGGNAAGTTCATTTTAGAAAGAACGCTCGGCCCAGAACAACTTTAATTTCTGCCAGCTCAGGGGTGGGGTGGTTGAGGGCAGCTTCCACCTCTGCACCAAACNTCCATGCCCCTGTGTCTAGAGCTGACTTGCCCTTTCGGTGTCTTTATTCCCTCCTACTCTTCGAGAGGATTGTTGTTTTGTTGTTTTGAGGTAGGGTCCCAGGCTGGCTTTGAACTTGCTTTCTAGCTGAGGTTGCCTCTTGCTTCCGCCTCCTATGTCCTGCTGAGACTACAGGCTTGGGTCATCGCACCTGGCTTTCGTTTCTCCCACTTTTGAAATTTCTCCCTTTCTTTACTTGTGCAACTGACCATGCAGAGCTGGGACTACAGCTGTGCTGCCTGGGACAAGGCACCTCACTTCTCTCGTGGGCTCTTCCTCCACAGATATGGGGTGCTTTTGATCCCACAGCTCTGACACTGAGGCTGTGGCCACCTTCTCTTGGGCAACCAACATNCCCACCTCAGATGGACAGCTGGTAGAAAGGACAGAGGGAACAGGTAGAATCAGGTATTNGTGTTTATTGTGGGCTAGCAACAGCAAGGTTCTGCAGGCCGCATCATTCCTCATCATGCATTTTCTGCTGAGAAAGGAATAAGAGGCATGAGGGCAATGGGCAAGGTGGTCTGGGGAGGAATTCTTAGAGCTTTCAGTGGCTTTAGGAAGATGCCCTTGGAAAGGGGGGTGTTTAAAATTCANGGATCTTAAAGTCTCANGATATGGATGCTGGTGGTTTANAATATAGATCTAGGGCTGCTGTGAGTGAGAGAGTGGATTCTCAGGTTTAGGTGTCTGTGAGACCCTCAGGTTGTGCATATTGTCTATTCTNCGCATCTAGATGTATNTGGGATATACACATAGCTGTTCAGAACACCATGAATGCAGGGACATCCTGGTGAGAGCATGACTAGCAATTTCAGGGGAGGAACCCACCTTGGCACCAATGTCACGACTCTTGGCCCGCAGCTTGTTGACCTGGGACTCGGCNATGTCTGCCCTCTCCTCTGCNTCATCCAGTTCGTGCTGCACCTTGCGGAACTTGGACAGGTTGGTGTTGGCCTGCTCCTCCTATGAGCAGATAAAAGGGATGGGAGGATGGGATGAGAACCATGGACTCCCAGATTCTCATGGTCCCTGTCCCTGGGTGAGACATTCCTCACCCAGTTCATTCAACAGCCCTCCCAGGGATGTCCTACTTGGTACCCTCCTCACACTNGTTCAGTGCTTAAGATCCTTCATGGCCACACTGCCTGGGATGAACCCATGCTGCCTGGCATACTCCCTCAGAATCCAGATTCACTGCATCTATTCCAGTTGTGCCTCAGACAGATGCCTTCAGAGCTGGGAGTTTTCCGCACAGCTGTGCCCCACACCACACCCACATATTTCTGTCCCCCCAGA
The DNA here is from genome assembly GCA_001675575.1 of Neotoma lepida. Classification (NCBI taxonomy): domain Eukaryota; kingdom Metazoa; phylum Chordata; class Mammalia; order Rodentia; family Cricetidae; genus Neotoma; species Neotoma lepida. The sequence goes on from LZPO01054712.1 coordinate 882,009, forward strand.
TCTCTTCTCTTTTGCTTTGTGTCTAGTTAGGTTCCCTCTCAGTCCCAGTTCCAACTCTTGGCCCTTTCCTGTCCTCTGTCCTGTCTCTACTCCCTCACTTGGTCTTACATAGTGGACTGTAAGCAACTAGTGGGCAGAGGCAGGGCANNCACANCACTGGTTTTTTGAACTTGGGGTACTAAATACAGCGCTGATTATACTAGACATGCAGAATACATGTCTGAGCTGTAGGTTAGAGCAGACCCTTGTCTGGGCCCCGCTCTCACTAGCAGGTNTGTTGCTAAAAGNCGGAGAGAAAACTATCAGCTCACCGCCTCCTCAGCCTGGCGCTTGTACGCCTTCACCTTCAGCTGCAGCTTGTCCACCAGGTCCTGCAGCCTCAGCAGGTTCTTCTTGTCCTCCTCTGTCTGGAGGTGGGTGGGAAGGAAAAGCCAGTTTTGGGGGAGAGGAGCAAGTGCGATCATCGTTGCCTCCTCCCTCAACTTATTCTTCTCCCCAGGCCTCAGCTGCTTCTTCCTCCAGTGGCTGGCAAGGGGGTGTGGTCCCTCTTTGTAGGTCAAAGGGAATTTTAGTTGGGGACCCACAAATTAATGAGTATTGGGGTGCTGTAAGTGAGGGGAGGTTCTTAGAGCCACAGGGAACTTCTTCATGTGGTCATATGGAGAGTTAGGGTCTATCCGGCCTCNATCTGGTAAATAGAGTTCCCCTTGTAGCAACATGGGCACTTTCGGNCAGTGGTTCTAAAGTGACTAGCAGAGGACTAGTACAGAAAGCAAAGGAAAAGGTAGTGTTATCATTGTCTAGATTATTCTAATTAACATAGCTCATTATTCCAGAACATTCTCCAGAGCCAGAATTTGGGCAGCAAGGTNAGTGGCTCCAATGACCCTTGGTCATTCCTGTCTCCATGTCATTTGATGTTCTAGGATGCCACCACACTTTTGTCCACAATAGGTCTGCAATCTTTACCCTGTGCTTCTTGTATCCCCTTTTTAAATGGACCAATTTGCCCATCTCCTTAGCATTCTCTTCCCAGAAATTGAGACTAGCAGGTCAATGGCCAATCTCAGCTGTGCAGATGGAGTTCTCAGACACTCTGAGATGGTGCTCTACGGCCTTGGCTTCCCTTAGTTGTCCCTGTAGTTCCACAGAAGATCTCTGTTTTCTCCCATGAACTGACTCTTGTTCCTAAAGTGCCATATGGTGTTTCTTTGTGTCTGGCTGGCAGAGGGTAGAGGGATTCTTTGGACTATTCTGAGGCTTTCATTGTAGCACTTTGAAATACTAAAAAACCTGGGGAAATGTTGAGTGAAACAGTTTGGGGGAAGTAGGGGTCTCCATTTATTGCAAAAATTCCTGGACTCAAGCTGAACTGCCACCAGAACCTGTCAGAGAAACTGCAGAGAGCATCTAAAGGTGCTAGTGAGAAGTGGTGCCTGGCATTAACGAGTGCTGGCACGACACAGCACCGCCCTGTTTGAGCCCAGAGGTGGGNGGGTAAAGCCATCGCTCCATCCTGATCCGCCCTGCCGAACCTGGTAGGTGAGCTCCTTGATGCGGCGCTCACTCTTCCTCATGCCCTTCACCGACTCTGCATTGCGCTTCTGCTCAGCCTNCTAAGCCAGGGGACAAGAGTTGGTCATGACAGGGCAGAGGGCAGAACATGCAGGGGCTGCATGCCAACTCTGGCTAGGAAGGAGCAACACCTCCCTGTCCCCCTGGTTGTTTGTCACTGTGGCTTCAGGCCATTGTGATCACAGTCCTGCCAACCTGGTAGGTGAGCTCCTTGATGCGGCGCTCACTCTTCCTCATGCCCTTCACCGACTCCGCATTGCGCTTCTGCTCAGCCTCCAGCTCGTTCTCCAGCTCCCGAACACGGGCCTCCAGCTTCTGCAGCTGCTTCTTGCCGCCCTTGAGGGCGATCTGCTCTGCTTCGTCCANCCGGTGCTGCAGGTCCTTGATGGTCTGCTCCATGTTCTTCTTCATGCGCTCCAGGTGGGCGCTGGTGTCCTGCTCCTTCTTCAGCTCCTCCGCCATCATGGCGGCCTGTGCACGGGAGAGCAGGGCACNTGGTCTGCTCAGGTCCTCGTGGGCTCACTGNNCAGGCTAGGGAGATGCTGGNCTGGCGTGGGTAGGCAGGGTAGGGACTCACATCTGTGATGGCCTTCTTGGCCTTCTCCTCTGCGTTCCTACACTCCTGCACTGCCTCTTCCACCTCGGTCTGGAGCTGGGNCAGGTCTGCGTCCATCTTCTTCTTCTGGTTGATGAGGCTGGTGTTCTAGATATGAATAGAGAAAAGTATCAAATACATACTTTTGTGGGAGGCCAACTCCCACCTTTTAAAGGGTTCCTATGAGGAGGAAAGAGGAATAAGGAACTTGTAGAGAGCTGGGTGGTGGTGGNGCACGCCTTTAATCCCAGTACTCGGGAGGCAGAGGCAGGCAGATCTCTGTGAGTTCGAGGCCAGCCTGGGCTACCGAGTGAGTTCCAGGAAAGGTGCCAAAGCTACACAGAGAAACCCTGTCNCGAAAAACCAAATAAATAAATAAATAAAAGAAAGAAAGAAAGAAAGAAACTTGTAGAAGATAGTGNAGAGGAGACAGACAGAAACCCAGAATAGCTTCGGGAGGACCTGGATCAAAACCCAATGGTCCCTTCTGCCGCTTCAAATGGGCTTTTTATAAAAATGCCCAAGGGTGAGGCAAAAGACTTCCCCCTTGCTAGCTCAAAACACACTGCACAGCCAAGTGTAGACCCTTCCATACACCTGGTAACCATGCCTGTAGCCAAATCATCTCCTTATGCAGCCCTGCTGGGTAAAGCAAGCTCAGACTCTCGGATCCTGAGTAAGTTCTCACTAGGAAACCTCTGTGGGTCTCTACATACTTTATTGCTTGGTTTCATATTTTTGTTCAGAGAAAATTGGAAGGGGTCATTGAAAAGAAGAAGAAGAAAAAGAAGAGGCAGCAGCAGCAGCCGCCTAAGGCTGGGGAGGTGGCTCAGTGAAGCACCTGCCACACAAACATGAGGACCTAAGTTCAGATCCCAGAAGCCATGTGCAAGCTGGCATGGCAGTGGCGCACATCTGTAAGCCCAGTGCTGGGAGTTTAGAGACAGATGAAGCTCATCAGCCAGTCCAGCCAGCTGGTGAGCTCCACATCCAGCTCTCCCTTATCTCAAAAGACAAGATGGAGACCCATAGAGGAAGATGCCCATTGTTGACCTCCAGCCTCTACACATGTGCACACATGTGTGCACGTGTACTTGTGCACGCACATGAACATGTATCTACTGCACAAATAAAAATTAAACAAGCCTAGCTTTCAGGGTATTTCTTATTTTTCCTTTCCTTATGAGAATGGATATGGTCCAGGAAATTACTCAGCTCTGAAGAAAGGCTCCAAACAGCCCAAGATCTGGAGTTTCACCCTTGAGAGCTTTAGTAATATGTTTGTGTTTTGGAACAGGGCAGTGTTCCAGGGGAAATGGAAAGATTTTTAAGGAAAAATAACCAGAAATGACTATAATTAGAGAAAAGTGTACTTGACTAAAGAATAGGGCGCAGTCAGTGGATGGTGTCATTTACACATATGCTGAATTATGGAACAAAATCACACACACAGATACTGCAAGAGGATGAGTTATGGTTCTTAAAAATGTTTTTTAAAATCTGGGTATATGTGTATGCATGTGCAAATATACACATGTGAGTACAGGTGCCCACAGAGGCCAAAAGCATCAGTTCTTCTGGAGTTGGAGTGATGGGACATTGTGAGCCATCTGACTTGGGTGCTGGGGACCAGATTTGGGTCCTGCCAAAGAGCGGTAAACACACTTAACTACCGAGCGATCGCTAGACCCAGTTACGCATCTTTTAACTCCCAAGCTCCTATCTTTACAAGTCAAGCTGGAGGCTGTCTTCTTGATCAAGAATATCAGATGACAAACTGTAGTCCATGGCGCCCAGATTTGTGACTTACAGGCATCACTACTCAGTCACGACATACTTTATTTCTGAGTCTATTCCTCTTCCTCAAGATAATAGTTCTCCTAGCTGCTACTAACAGTTGAGAGTTGACCCAAGAAGTGAGATACTTTGCAATCCTGCTTGACTTGCTCTAAAATTATCCTGGGCTCTGACACTCAGTGGGTTTCTGCACAGGGCCCCTAACTCTGTCACCTGGGAGTGCAGCAGCTGCACCCGCTCACTGGTCTCAATCAGCTCCTGCTCTGCCAGCTTCCTGGATCGCTCAGTCTGCTCCACCACAGCCCTCAGCTCCTCTAGCTCNGCCTGCAGCAGGGTGTTGCGCCGTTCCACGATGGCGATGTTCTCCTTCAGGTCATCATTGGCGTGGAGGGCATCATCCAGCTGGAGCTGTGTGTCCTGTGGGGAAAGTGTGATAGGAAAGGGCCTAGACCTCATGCCATCAGAATCTCCCATTTTTGGTCTGGCACATCCCATGCCACCCCATCCAACAGCCTGTAGTCAACAGAAAGATAAGTACCTAACTCATTATTTATTCTCTAATCCTAGGCTAGACTGGTCCAGAGTGCACTGTTCCTCACACCTACAAATCCAGGAAGTATGCAGCTCCTACTTCCTCATATTTGTTAGTCCAGTTATTCATGGTCCTTTACCACCTCCCATTCAAGTATTAACCAAGCCCAGCTCTGCTTAGCTTCCAAGATCGGACAAGATTGGGTCAGAATGATATGGTCCTAGACCTTCAGCATCTTTCTGGACACTATACACACTCCTACTCACTACCTCTGAGAGCCCTGGCTCCTGTTACCTTCAAGTGGGCTTGGGAATTCTTCAGGTGCTTCTGGGCCTCTGAGGCTATTCTATTGGCCTGACTGAGCTGGATCTCCATCTCATTNAGGTCGCCCTCCATCTTCTTCTTCACCCGCAGGGCCTCATTGCGGCTGCGCGTCTCTGCATCCAGGGAGGTCTGCAGGGAGTCCACCACCCGCAGGTGGTTGCGCTTGGCCTGCTCCATCTCCTCATCCTTCTCTGCCAGCTTCCTTTCGATCTCTGCCTTGATCTGGTTGAACTCCAGCTGGGCGCGGAGGATCTTGCCCTCCTCGTGCTCCAGGGAGGCCTGGAAAGGGGAGAGGAGTCAAAGGTGGGTAATCATGCCGGGGATGAGAGGATGACAGACTTTAACCACACTATGGCCAAGAAAGGAGCTGTGGTGATAGGCCCTGGACNCAGACTGCTGTGGGAGAGGAAATGCTGAACCTCTAGAGCCTCATGACTCCTGGACCTTCTTCTGAAAAGGAAAGAATTTGACTTCTCAGTCACCATACCTTTGGGACTAACATAGCAGGAGTTCCTGACCCACCAAGAAAAAAAAAATTGTAGAAAAGGTTAAAGTTTCTATAGCCCCAGTCTGGGGCTGTCCCAGCTTCTTAGGAATGCAGGTAACAATGGCTAATATATAACAAGTTCTTAACTGTGTTATCTCACTTCACTTTCATAATAATCATACGCACAATCTTATGAGGTGTATACATTAATTCTACCTTACAGACGAGGACAGCAAGGCACACAGATGGGTTCAAACCCATGCCATTTGACCGTGGAGCCTATGTTCCTCCCTAACTGTTTGAGCTGTCATTATGATGGCCAGATTCCAAGTGGGAAGCAAGCCTTCTGCCCTGAAATCAGACCGTGGCATTGTCCAATGTGAAAACCTTAGCTTTGGAGGTAGTCATGGTTACTGGGTACCTGACCTTCTTCTAAGAAAGGGAGCCAATAGATTTTTGTCTTTGAGTCAGGGGGACTCCTGTAAGGTAGGGCACAATAGGTCAGACTGGAGAGTGTAGGGAGAGTCAAGCTCTTTACCTCAGCCTCCTCCAGGGCCGACTGCAGCTCCAGTTTCTCCACCTCCAGCTGTTTGCGGACCTTTTCCAGCTCGTGCACATTTTTCCCCCCTTCTCCCAGCTGTTCCGTCAGGTCTGAGATCTCCTCTGAGGATCAGAGGACCAGAAAGATCAGTGCTGCCTGATCGCACTTGGTCCACCTTTCCCCATGGTCCTTCCCTGCCCCTTGGCTCACACACCCTGAAGGTTCTTGTTCTCCCTCTTGAAGGTCTCCAGGTGCTCCAATGACTCCTCATAGGCATTCTTGAGCTTGAAGAGCTCTGTGCTCAGGGAGCGCGCCTCCTTCTGGGATGACTCCAGCTCTGACTGGGACTCCTCATACTTCTGCTTCCACTCTGCCAGGATCTGTAGGGGAGGGGCTACTCTGAGGTGCCAGAGCTGCCCTGGGCCCCTCCCCTGCCTCCAAGGAGAATGCTCTGGCCTTGAGCTGGCACCGACCCCCACCATCNCCATGCACACTGCCCACAGCCCCACCATGAGCCTACCTTGTCAAAGTTTCTCTGCTTCTTGTCCAGGGCTGCNGCGGCGGCATTGGAGCGCTCCACGTCCACCATCAGGTCCTCGATCTCGTTCTGCAGCCTGTGCTTGGTCTTCTCCAGTGAGGAGCACTTGGCATTGACGGCCTCCACTGCCTCCTCTGCATCCTGAAGCCGCTGGGCCAGCTTCTTCCTGTCCAGGGGAATATATGTGACTGTACTTGGAGCAACAAGGCCTTGAGATGATCCCCTTCTTCCCAGTGTTGATGAGAAAGACCCAGTTTCTCCCCACAGCTCCCTGAGATGTTGGAACCCCAGCCAAGAGGAGGTGAGGCTGTTGGTGCCTAGAATCTTCTAGCATAGGCTGCTCAGGCTCCCCGATACACACATCAATCTGGGTGGCAGTGCCCACACACCCCCAACACCCGTTGAATCCCCCCAGGCTGAATGACGATAGCTCCTCTGACCAACAAGCTTTTTGCTCGTCTTATACGTGAGTGTCAGGTATAACCCGGGCCAAAAGCTCACCCGTCAAAGGAAATAAATCAGGGCCAGTCAGACGTACGTACATACGTATGTTACAGGTTGCAGGAGTCAGGCTTTTCTACCAAGTGCCTCTATTGCTCACCAGGCCTCCCCATTCGTCTGTTCTCCCACTGCAAAGCTCTTTCCTGTATCTACTCTGCCTGTCTTCATATCAGATGCTCTGCTCCTTTCTCTTTGCAAATCCAGGTGGCAGTCACAGTGGACTCACTTGGCTTCCTCCAGCTCCTCGGTCCTCTGGATAGCATCTGTCTCATACTTGGTCCTCCACTGGGCCACCTCTGAGTTGGCCTTGGACAGGACACGCTGTAGCTCGGCCTTGGCCTCCATTTCNTCCTCGTACTGTTCCCGCAGCAGGTCACAATCATGCCGGGCTGACTGCAGTGCGTGGGCCAGGGCATTCTTGGCCTGGGAAGAGGTGGGCATCAAGAAGATGGAGCAAACCCAGTTCCCCCATTCTCTAGATTCTTACATCTATTTATATCAGTCAAGGCCCAGACTCGCCCAAATGAAGTGGATTCTCAATGTCTTTGAGTGATTTTCATTTGCCTACCTCTCTCCCTTACAAATAAGAAGTCGTTAAATGACCTTGACAGTCATTGAGTAGGGAGATAGGTTAACAGACTATCTCTGGCTTCCAGGTGCATTTCTGGAGTTAATGTCATGTCCGGGGATGCCATCAAGCTGGTCCTACTATCATCAACTGGGCCTCACCTTGCCTTCCTCCTCCAACTGCCTTTTGAGGTCCTCCATCTGCTGGGTATAGGAGAGCTTCCCTCGGGTGAGCTGGGAAATTAGTGCCTCCTTTTCTTCCAGTTGCCTAGCCAGTTCTCCTGGAGGTGGAATGAGGGGTTCTTGGGTCATGGAATGGGGAGACCAAAGCCCTGCCGAGGGCAGGCTAGGGGGTGGTCAGGGGCACCCACCATTCTCCGTCTGCAGCTTGGCTCGCTGAGTGGTGAAGTCATTGAGGGAGCGTTGGGATTCTTCCAGTTTTACGCGGTATTCATTGGCTTGGTCCTCCAGGGTCCGAGACACTTTCTCCAGGTTTGCCTTCGGGCAGTAACGAGCAATTGAAAGGTGAATGTGGGAAGGGCCAGGACTGCAGGGAGGAGGGGTTGTGTGGACCCAGACCAGAGGAAGCAAAAGAAGTGGAGAGAGCACAGAGGACAAGCAGGAAGGTGACATAGAGCAGAAGGGACTCAGTCTCAAGAGGGGACATGGATTAAGGAAAGATTAGTAGAAAAATGTAGGTGAA